>CM051276.1:19256497-19636497 GCA_027921565.1 Artemia sinica | reverse complement strand
AAGTTCCCTAAGAATTTTACGAAAAACACTTCTTAACAGACGTTTGGTATTTTCTTGGATAGGGCTATTATGGCGACTTTTACCACAACAACCAATAATTAGAACCCAAGTCCTAAAATTGGTCTCAATCAGGAACCCTTATCGCTATCTAAATTCACAAAGTGCAAAGATTTTCAAACAGAGGTGTTTATTGTTTAAAGTTCAGGAAAGGTCTGCCCATTTCATACGAAAACATTGATTGAAAACGAAAGTAGTCTTATCTAGAAAATAAATATCGTAGAAAATAAACATCACGACGTGAAAAAAAAATGATAAACCATCCAGTGGCTGATCCAGAGGGGGGGGGCGAGGGGTGCCCCCCTATAGTAGTCTAAAGTAGCGTAATTTACCTAATTAACGCAAGTTTGCATTAATTAAACTTGCTCCTAGCGTAAGTTTGTCGGATCAACCTATTTTGCACCCCCCCCCCCTAAAAAAATCCTGGATCCGCCCCTGAAACCATCACACCTACTCCACCAGTTATTAGAAGAAGAAAAAATTCCTTATTTTCACAAATTTCATCAACCCCCCCGCCCCCTTTTTTTATAAAATCCTACATAGGCCGATCAGTTGAGTCCACTGTATGTAAATAATAGATTAAGTCATAATTTGTATATAAATTAATTCATACCTGTGAGATGGGACACTTGCAAACCACTTGGCTGGCTCACCAAGTTTTTTTCTGCTTTCGCAATTACGAATAATGCACTTTGGTAACCATTTCTCATTGATTGACAAAAACACACTAACCCGCTAATGCAGAAATAAGTGGGAGGAGCTTTTTGTTCGCACCGAGAATGAAGACCAGAAATGATCTGCGATAAGCTTACTGGATAATTATATGAACTGTGGTCTACATAAATGGCACTTTGGTGAGCACAAGCTACAATCTCTCGAATTATACAAGCTATATGCAGTTCATGTTGATGAAACCCAAGTCATACAAGGAATTGAGAGGCACCTCCAATGGATATGAATATATTACTGATACTAATAGCACAGATGCACTTAAAAATGCTAAAACTAGTGAATTACATCTAGTTGAAAAAAAATATCATGAAATATTTAATATACCCCAATGGCTACCACCCAATATTAAAGTGAATATAAAATTAACGTTTGCTCCATCCAATTTCATTTTACGAAAGAACTTGCTGCCAATCTTGATGTAACTCTCTCCCTCACCTCGGAAATACTACATGTACGAAAATAGCAGGTTATGAGTTCTGTTGCTTTGGCAGTGGAAAAACTGAGAGCCAGTGGAAAAAATATTAAACTACTTGTTCCTCATACAATCACCAATCAACGTCATATTGCCATAGGCTCACGTACCTTCACCGACTCATCCTTTATCAGTGGTGAAATTCCGTCAAAATTAGCATTGGCATTTGTAAAATGCGCTAGTGCAATAGGATCGTGGACTGACTGCCCACATAAATTTGAGATGTTTGGGCTTCCATCTCTTGTCTGCAAAGTAAATGGAATACCACTCTACAATCTATCTTTTGATAAATCCTATAGGACATTGCTTGAGTTGACAATACAAACCCTATATCATGATTCACAACTATTTGAAAATGGTATAACCGAAGAAATGTTCGCTAAAACACATGGTATCATTGTACTAGACCTGTCTGGCACCCTGGATATGAGTATAGTATGAACGAGGAGTGTGCGTTTAGAGTGTACATTTGCCGAACCATTACCTGAGAGTATTGCACTAATCTTGCTAAATCAATTTGAAACCGATTGGGAAATCACTCCCAAAGGCAGTGTTCTGCTACACTTGGCACCATGAACACTAGTCAAATAATCAGCGTATTTAATATGGACCCCTACATGTCCAAATACAGATCCTTTTGTCTGCCCTCAGACTTTCCTGGAAAAATTCAAAGTGCAAACAATACCCTAATCATTGTTAATAGCAGTCCGTCGACCGTGAATACCGGCCATTGGTTATGCATCTTTCAAACAATGAAGACGATTGAAGTATTTGATCCTCTCGGCCTTCCCTATACATTCTACACTCCACACATCAGCAACTCTATTTTGAGCAGTAGAAAAACTATTATTCAAAATCGGAAGAGAGTACAGGATCTGACAACTAAAAGTTGCGGTTTCATGCACTACTATATTTCGTGTTTAGATATCGCGGCTATACTTAGAAACAGTTTCTCAATATTTATGTAGAAAATCCACGTCTGAACGACTTTATGGTGGAAAATATTCTCTCAGACCTGTATAATATTGATTTTAGTGCCCTACGAGTAAAATGCTTAAAAAATGTATGTGAATTTGTTAATTAATAAAGAAAAAATGTATACAACTATGTCTTTATTCTAAACTTTAGATTTCTTGTCCAGTGTATAGGCAACTGTCGAGAACCAGTAATGCTGGTAGATCATTTGAATTGACTGTATATTGATCTTGATTGGCTGCAAAGTCAGGGTCACATTTTCTACAATACAATTAACTTCACTCTTGTCGTATCTCCTTGTATAGTCAATGATATTATTTGCATTCATATTGTGAAATTCACGTGTTTCAATTTGTCTATTTGAAGCAATATCACATACAGTGTTTCAATGGCTGAATCACATTCGGTAACTGCCAAATAAAAATCACTAGGTTTATAGTCATAATAGGCAGTGTTATCATAACGATGACGTAGAAACCAAATTGTCTTGTTATCCCAATAGTTGAATCGTAGACCTGATTCTTCCTCCAAAATAATTTAAAACCACGACAATACCAATCTCGTAGAAATAAACTAAAATCACGTTTGGTGTTCTTTCCTTTCATACCGGGATAATATTCTCCCACTGATCACAGTTATCATAGTGACAATTGGAGCATAGGTGTCCTCTAGGGTGAGAGTCACAAATCTCTTCAAGACATCAATTACAGTCTTTAATTTGTACTGCATAGCCTCTATGCAATTTACATGGATTGCATAATTTGCACTTTTCATTATAGTCATCAATAATTGTACAATTCTCACATGATGACCAACTGCCAAGAGTGTACATTCATAGTGGACATGTATAGAACATTTTTGGTATCCGATGTCAACTCTCTCACAGCTAAAAAGAAACTGATCCACATTTGATAAATTCAGAGGGGGATGGGAGAGGAGTATCTCTGTGACGTTACATAACCTCTTTCAATGGAAGAGCCATCTACATAGAATCTATGGCAATGTTTTCAAAAGTATATCCACGATATTATTCTGCTTTGTTTCAATTAATACATCAATAAATTGAGTAAAAGCATTTGAGTCACGTCGTAAAAGCTTCATACAATAGTCCAATGGGGGAGAGTCAGTTTTCATTATATTGTCAAGTGTTCCCTGTGAGAATATCTTCCATTGGAGTGATAACTCGAGAAAATCGTCATCCAAAATCAAATGTTTTTCCATAATCACAGGATTCGATCTAAATCTTTCTTTCTTAAATATATTCATATTTTTAATCATAACACTCTCACTGCTGATTCTAGACTAACCACGATTCGTTCTACTTCAAGAATATTCGATAACCTAAAATCTAACAAAAAGAAAGGAGACATTTTCGATTTCGAAACAATTTTATTGAGCGTGATCATACAACAATAATATATATTGTACATATATAACTATCGATATATTTTATTGTCATCTATATGCTTTAAAATTGCATTTAAAGCACTTTGAAGTCTATTCACATATGCTATATCAACTTTTGCAGCGAAGCATAATTGATCCTTCATTTTAAATTTGCTCAAAGATAATACACATCTTTCATATACTTCATCCCATTCCAGAAAAAGCCGTGATCCTCTCGTGATTTCTACTGCAATGTTTGGTGCTCTTGTATCATTGCTGCTGCTGCTATCAACTTCTAATAGTGTAAAAATTCCACTCATTATAGCAAATATATCTTAAAGATAAATTCGAACTGTTCTCATTCCTTGAATTCTATTCTCACACTAATAACAAGTATAGCAAAAATCCTTCCTTATATTCACTGAGATCTTCTCCCGTTCGTATTTCCGACTCCCTGATTGGCCTAGAAAGAGAAACGTGATCCTGTCCCATTAGACTCGCTCTTATTTGGCAATGATCTCGCTCTTATTTGGAAACTTCTTTCTGTATTCAATAGGCATTGAAACATCAAACCACATAACCATCAACATAACATAACCATGAAACAACATAACTAGGAAACAACATCAACATAACCATGAAACTCTTATCTGGCAATGTTGTAAACTTCTGTCTGTATTCAATAGGCATTGAAACATCAAACCATATAACCATCAACAAACAGAACAGAACTAAGAAACAATATCAACATAACCATGAAACTCTTATCTGGGAATAATGTAAACTTCTGTTCGGATTGGATAGGCACTGAAACATCAAACCACATAACCATCAACAAACAGAACAGGCTAAGAAACAACATCAACATAACCATGAAACTCTTATCTGGTAATTTTGTAAACTTCTATTCGGATTGGATAGGCATTGAAATATCAAACCACATAACCATCAACAAACAGAACAGAACTAAGAAACAACATCAAACCGCATAACCAACAAACAATATAACCATCAAACCACAAAACCAACAAACAATATAAACATCAAACAGGTCTAGAAAGAGGTTTGGTCTTGTACGTACAGGGATTCTAGGTATCTGATTGGTCTAGAAATGACACTTTTACCAAGGACATTAAATCTCACCCCAAGTTTTTACCAAGGACATCAAATCTCATCCAGGCTTTTACCAAGGACATTAAGTCTCTTCTATACCCATATGTGGACTCCTGTCAGTATCAACTGGGTCCCTCCTACTTATAGTTTAAAATCTATAGAGCATTCTATATTATTGCATGGCCTAGGGGCTTGAGCTTCCACCCCCCCCCCCCACTCCATGAGTGCTGTTATATTGCCCATTTTGACTCGTAATAGTTCAGAGATCATCTAGGGAATATAATTGGAAGTTCAAAAGCAGGCTCTCGGTCCTGTAAGGCCCCTTACTCTCTAATTCATCAATATAGAGATTTGTCACCCATTCCGACTCGAGATTATCCAAATAGCACATACGAAAAGGTTTTAGAGGGACCAGATTACTATCCTAAATCAAATTATAAGTAAGGGAATATCTCACATATGATGTTTATTCCACCTAAGTTGGTATTTAAAGGCTTTTGAAGCAAATAATTGTAAGTGTTGGCATAAATAGTAAATTTAGCTACAAAATTGCCTACTGCCCTCTGAAAAAAGGCCTTAAATTGTAAAAATTGCCCATGTTCAAACTAAATTTTCATAGATAAACTTTATTACAGCTATTTTCTATTTTTTTTTCAATCAAGATCATGCGGAAGCTTTGGTCTATATGTGAGTAGGGTCCAACGTTCTGAGCGTGTTCTAAAAACAGTGGTTGTTTTTCACTTATTTTAGAAAGTATAGTCAAATATATGTTCTAGATCCAAGGGAAATTATCCACCTTGTTACCACCTTGTACCCCTCTCAACATACTCATACTTTACATACAACATACAACATACTTTATTACAGCTATTTTCTATTTTTTTTTCAATAAGGATCATGTGGAAGCTTTGGTCTATATGTGGGTAGGGCCCAACGTTCTGAGCATGTTCTAAAAACAGTGGTTGTTTTTCACTTATGTTAGAAAGTATAATCAAATATATGTTCTAGATCCAAGGGAAATTATCCACCTTCTTAAAATAAGAAGGATCCAAGGATTCTATATCTGTACGATCACTAGGCCCAAAGGGGGACTCAAAGGCCCGTAGTCCTTCTAATACTCCCCAACCTCTGACTTTACATATATTTAGTAGACATTTTGTAGCCCTCTCAACATACTGTCACTCAGGGATTATTTCGGGATCGTCTAAGATCCAATCCAAAAGTCTCCCACTTCTTAGCGATCCAGAAAGCCATTAAACAGCCTTTGAGATCGCAGTATCATAGTGCTAAATCAGAACACATTAAGTGCATATCAGATAAAATAAAATCATTTTTTAATGATTTTAGAGGTTCTTGATTACGAATTTGAGGCTAATATTGCAATATAGAAACATGTTTTTTTTATTTACATGGCACACATTTTCATTAATGTTTCCTTCCTTTTAAACCCATTTCTTTCAAGTTACAAGATAACTTTTATTAATAAAGCAAATTAAAATCATTATTACGATTAATTCATCTACAAATATTGTGTCAATGGTGAACCCTTTCAAAGAATACCTTCCCCCAGAGAGTGAAGTAGCCCTTTGGCTGAGTAAAGTTACAGATTCCGAAGTTGAAAAAGTAATTAAAGAAATGAAAACATCGGCGTCCGGTGCCGATTTCTTGTCACTGAAAGTTATTAAACAAGTGTTGCCGGAATTACTTCCAAAGTTTGTTGAGCTAGTTAATAGTTGTTTCAGGGTTGGTGTTTTCCCATATTGTTTTAAAATAGCTAAGGTAAAACCTATTCACAAAGGTGGTGATAAACAGGATTATTTCAATTATCGGCCAATTTCCCTTTTGCCGATTCTTTCTCGAATAATGGAAAAGTTGCTGTATTGTAGGTTGAATTCTATTATATGTAAGAATAATTATGTTTTTTTTAGTAATCAATTTGGATTCTTTAAGGCTTATTCAACGGATCATGCTCTTCAGTTTATGGTGACAACGGTAAACGATGGATTAGATGGTCACATGAAGGTGGCTACATTATTTTTAGATATAGTGAAAGCTTTCGATACCGTTGACCACCAGATTTTGTTAGGAAAGCTTAGGAATTTTGGTGTCCGTGGTAATCTGATTAAGTTATTTGAATCTTATCTAGCAGATAGGTCAATATTTATGGAAGTAGGAGGTATCGCGTCTAGCCGCTACCCAGTCCAGTGCGGTGTTCCTCAAGGATCTCCACTCGGTCCACAGTTATTCGCTGTTTATATTAACGACCTATGCAACGCAGTGTCTGGCCTAACAAATGACCTAAGTTCAGATTTTAGAGGCCTAAAGAAGGTCCTTGTATTGTTCGCAGATGACACAAATCTCACGACTATTGCTCGTACAGAGCAAGAGTTAGTCGGATTGTTACAATGTGACCTGCATAATATTGAGAGATGGATGACATTGAACAAACTGGCTATCAATTTTAATAAATCTCACCTGAATATTTATGATAGATCTAAGAATTACTATCCATGGTTAACAAGCCTGAATCCTGGTCCGTCCCAGATATCTCGGAAAGCACGGTGAAATGCCTGGGAGTTATTCTGGATGAGACTCTCTCGTTTGTACAACATATACAGTGTATATCTTCTAAAGTGGCCCGTAATGTCGGAATGATGCGTAAATTAAAGCATTTCTTTCCTGTTAGAATACTGCGTCTTATTTATTTTAGGTTGGTGTACCCCTATTTACTTTACTGTTGTTCAGTGTGGTCGCCCACATTCATTGTACATCTTAGGCAGTTACTTGTTCTCCAGAATGGGGTTTTCAGGATTCTTTCTAATAATGATTCTCGTTCTTCGGTAAGGAATCTGTATTGGAGTTAACATATAATACCGATTTCTGGTCTATTTGAATTATATAGAGCACAGTTAATGTTCGATATTTTGAATAATGTAGCACCGGATTGCCTACATAATATCTTTTGTTCCGTTTCTGAACGTCATCAATATGGTACTCGTAACATAGGTATGATTGAACGACCAAGGAAACCATCGACTCGGTCTGGCTTCTCGCTCAGACACCAGCTTCCGTTAACATGGGAAAGACTACCAGGTGAGATTCTAGACCAGACGGTTAGACTCGATTTCCGTAGGATGCTAGGGGGCCATTGTGTTGGTATTTATGATTTTCATTAATGTTTTTTTTTTTTACCTCAAGTAGTGCCAAACAGTATGAGGATTTTAAGTGAATATTAACAGTACCCGTCGGGGAGTTGAGTGAGCAACAAGTGTCTCGTCTTTTTTTATGTTTTTTTTTCTTTTTTTTAAAGATATGAGGATGTTAAGTTGAAAGGAGATAGTGCCTGACAAGCCTGGATGACCAGGCTTCTGGAAGTTTGTAAATAATTGTAAATATTATAAAGTGATTTCTCTATAAAAAAAAATAGATAAAAAGAAACACAACTTAGTTCAAAACATATAGTGGTTTCACAGAAAGTAAAGAGTGAATTAAAAAATTAAAAGCATCGTTAACTTCTATGATTAGAAATTAAACCTAAAATGAAAAACTTCATAATAAGTGTGAAATCGAAATAAATACAAACGGAAATTTCTGCAAACTGCTCTATCAAACGCCTAAATGACTTGAGCTTTGTTTGTGATATGCTGAAAACTAAAAAGATTGCGTAGATTGAGAGACCGTTTTACAATGGATTGTTCCATACACTTGAAATGAATAGGATTTGAAAAATAGAAACGGTGAAAAAAAAGATGTTTATATATAGTGAAACTAAATCAATTGTCAAAGGTTTTTCAGATCAAGAACTGGTTTCTTCAATTTAGCCGCAAAGGCTAGAACAGCGAATTGGTTTAGAATAGTCATAACTACTGACTAAGCCTCCCAGTTTCAGAGGCCATGCCACCGGGTAGCAGTGTGTAAATACATTCTAAGACCCCACTGGCCATACATTACGTATGAAAACAAGAGAGGAAAGGAAATAATAAATGAAAAATAAAATCAAATAGGTGAGAGAACGAGGATTTTGCCAGCCAGTGGCAAAATATGAAGACGAAGAACAAGCAAATATTTCGACAAGAAGCTCGAAATATTAGCTTGTCGAAGCAAGTGACCCGTATATCTTCCCTCTACTTTACAGGCCAAGGGACCTTTTGGAGGATTAGTTTAGTGTATCATTTTATGTGTATTGCATTATGGATAAAAAAAAAATTGACCACTTCGCATGGAAAAAGTTGTTTTTTAAGCTTCAAAAGTAGCTCATTCGATTGGAAATTGAATATTCTAGCGTTGACAGTTCTATTATTGGAAGTTATTATCGAAAGTTTTAATGCTCTTTTTAAGATTAGAAAGTGATCAGACGGCAAATACCCCCCCCCCCTCGTCCTCTTTTCCCCAAATGAATTCGATAGAAATTTTGAGATAGCCATGGGCGTATCAGCCATATCCTAAGAACAGTTTGGTGTATGAAGTTGAAACATACAGGGCTTGTTGTGGGGGGTGTCGAACTAACCACAAGGCGATATTTGCATTATAATGCTACTGTATCTACTCATACTGCTACTACTACTACTACCACTGCAGCTATTAAAGCTAAGGCTGTCACTATTAAACTGCTACTACTATTACTGTAGGGCTGACAGCCCCTATGCCTTCTCAAGGCCAGCATATAATTTGCAATTTGCTGAAAAAAAATGAATTTCGATTGACAGTTTTATATATATATATAATATATATATATATATATATATATATATATATATATATATATATATATATTATATATATATATATATATATATATATATATATATATATATATATCTATATATATATATATATATATATATATATATATATATATATATGTATATATATATATATATATATATATATATATATATGTATATATATATATATATATATATATATATATATATATATATAATATATATATATATATATATATATATATATATATCTATATATATATATATATATATATATATATATATATATATATATATATATATATATGCTGATATTTATTCCTTAAAATCTTAATTAATTTTTCATTTCTTAAAGTTATAAAAATGAAAAAATTTAAAAGAATTTTTTCAGTAAATTACGAATTATATTCTGGCTTTCAGAAAGCATGGGGGTTTAGAACCCTACTCATATTAATTTCTGCTCGTTTTGAGTTTGACTATGTTATTTATTTTAATTTCTGTTTGTTTTGGATTTCATTTATTTATTGATACTAATCTGTGGTAGTTGTATGCTTGGTAGATTATTCGATTCTATTTTTGTTCATTTTTGATTTAATGCAGTTCTTTACTTTTTTTTGAAAAACTTATTTTGTGGAGATTTGTTTTTAATTAATTTCTGTTCGTTTTATATTAACATAGTCTTTCTCAAGGAAAAAGACTGGGCATCTTTTAAAGTTAAACAACCCTCCCTTCCATAAAAACATTAAATACCCCCTGAGCATAACTTACAACCCTTGCCCCTAATCTCTGGCGGTTGTTTCAACCCCAAAAGCCGTTTTATATGATATTTTAACTATTTGTATAGAATGACTATCTCAAGATTTCTATTTGATGCATTTCGGGACAATACGACGCGTGAGTGGGGATATGGAGATATCTGCCCTCGATCGCTTTGAATCTGGAAAGGAGCATTAGAGCGTCAAATTACCATTCCAATGAGCCCCATGTGAAGTTTATAAGACGATATTTTCTATGAAACCTTATATGCCCCCAGGGCATAACTTACAACCCTTGCCCTGAGGGCTGGGGGATTTGTTATCCTCTAAGACATAATTTCCAGACCTTTCAAATACGTTGAAAAAATGGTTATCTCAAATTTTGATTGGAAGTGTTTGGGGAAATGATGGGCATGGGGAGGGCATTGGCCCTCTGATCACTTTTGACTTATAAAAAAGGCATTAGTCCTCTCAATTTCCAATCAATCAGCCCTTTTTAAAACTTCTACAACAAAACTTTTTGTAAGAACCTTATGTGCCCCAGGGGCATAACTTACGACTCTTGTCCTGAAGGCTATGGGGGGAGGGTTGTCAACGTCAAAGACGTAATTTCCAGAGCTTTCAACAACGTTGAACAATATGGTCATATCAAAATGTTGATCGTAAATGTTTGGGAAACTGATGGGCATAGGGGGGGGGGGATTCTCCCTCCGATTACTTTCGACTATTAAAAAGGGCAATAGCCCTCTCAATATCCAATCGAAAGAGCCCTTTTTGAAGTTTTTACGGCGACGCTTTCTATAAGAACCTTATATGCCCCCCATGACTTAACTTACAACGTTGGGGGGGGGGGTGTTCGTCATACTCAAAGACATAATTTTCAGACCCTTCAACTACGTTCAACAAAACAGCTATATCAAAACGTTGATCGGAAGTGTTCGGGGAAATGATGGGCGTGGGGAGGGGGGCATTTGCCCTCCTATCGCTTTTGACAAAATTTTCAAAATTTTGATTGAATTTGCTCGGGGAAATGGTCGGCGTGAGAGGGGAGCTTGTTGCCCTCCAAGCACTTTCGACTATTAAAAAGGACACTAGCCCTTTCAATTTCCAATCGAATGAGCCCTTTTTGAAGATTTACCCACAACACTTTCTATAAAAACCTTATTTGCCCCAAGGGCATAACTTAAAAACCCTTGCCCTGAGGGCTGGGGGGAATGTCATCCTCAAAGACCCAATTTCTAGACCTTTAAACGACGTTGAGCAAAAAGGGTTATCTCAAAATTTTAATTGGATGTATTTGGGGAAATGGTGGGCATGAGAGAGGGTTTGTTGCCCTTCAAGCACTTTTTACTATTAAAAAGGACGCTATTCCTTTCAATTTCCAATCGAATGGCCCCTCTTTGAAGTTTCTAAAACAATGATTTCTATTAAAACCTTATATACCCCCAGGGCATAACTTACAACCCTTACCCTAAGAGCTGTGGGGGTTGTAATCCTCAAAAGACCTAATTTCCAGAACTTTTAACTACGTTGAAAAAAAAAACTATCTCAATATTTTGGATTGGATGTGTCTGAGGAAATGGTGGGTATGAGAGGGGGGTTAGTTGCTCTCCAATTACTTTCTATTAGTAAAAAGCGCACTAGCCCTTTCAATTTCCAATCGAATGAGCCCTTTTTGAAGTTTCCCCGACAGCCCTTTCAATAAAAACCTTGTAAGCCCCCAGGGCATAACTTACAACCCTAACCCTTAGGGCTGTGGGAGCGGGGGATGTCATCCTCAATGACCTCATTTCCAGAACTTGCAACTACGTTGAACAAAATGGCTATCTCAAAATTTGGGTTGGATGTGTTTAGGGAAATGGTGGGCATGAGAGGAGGGTTTGTTGCCCTCCAATCACTTTTGACTTTTAAAAAATGCACTAGCCCTTTCAATTTCCAATTGAATGAGCCTTTTTAGAAGTTTCTACGACAATGCTATCTATAAAAACCTTATATACCCCAGGGCATAACTTACAACCCTTGTCCTGAGAGGTGCGGGGGTTTGTCATCCTCAAAGACATAATTTCCAGAACTTTCAACTACATTGAACAAAATGATTATCTCAAAATTTTGATTTGATATGTTTGGGGAAATGGTGGGCATGAGAGGAGATTAGTCACCCTCCAATTACTTTCGACTGTTAAAAATGCCACTAGTTCTATTAATTTCCAATCAAATGAGTCCTTTTTGATGTTTCTACGACAAAACTTTCTATAAAAAAAACTTTATATGCTCACAGGGCGTAACTTACAACCCTTGCCCGGAGGGTTCTGAGGGGGTTATCATAGGCAGCGCAGACGCGCTGCCTAAGTAAAAAACGATGCTGGCACAATGTATTATTTATGTTATTTTTTTCCATACCAGGGCACTTCATATCGAAGGAGTTGTCGTAAAAACTTCGAAAAGGGCTCATTCGATTGGAAATTGGAATGGCTAGTGCCCTTTTTAATAGTCGAAAGTGACTGGAAGGCAATTAACACCCTTTCCAAGCCCACCTTTTCCCCAAACACATCCGATCAAAATTTTGAGATAGCCATTTTGTTCAGCATAGTTGATTTCCAGATAGTAATTATGTTTTTGAGGAGGACACTCCCCCACATTCTTCAGGGCAAGGGTTTTAAATTATACCCTAGGGGCATATAAGAACGATGTTGGCACAATGTATTATTTACTATTTTTTCCTTTAGACCAGGGCACTTAACATCAAAGAAGTTGTCGTAGAAACTTCAAATGGAAAAGGGCTCATTCAATTGGAAATTGGAGTGGCTTATGCCTTTTTTAATTGTGGAATGTGATTGGAAGGCAACTAACACCCCTTCCACGCCTACCATTTCCCAAAACACATCCGATCAAAATTTTGAGATAGCCATTTTGTTCAGCATAGTTGATTTCCAGATAGAAATTATGTTTTTGAGGAGGACACTCCCCCACAGCTCCCAGGGCAAGGGTTGTAAGTTATGCCCTAGAGGCATATAAGGTTTTTATAGAAAGCGTTGTCGTGGGAACTTCGAAAAAGCTCATTCGATTGGATATTCAAAGGGCTATTGCCCTTTTTTATAGTAGAATGTGATTGGGTGGCAACTAACCCCCCCTCTCACGCCCGCCTTTTCCCAAACACATCCCTTCAAAATTATGAGATAGCCATTTTGTTCAACGTATTTGAAAATTCTGGAAGTTAGGTCCTTGAGGAGGACAACACCCTAACAGCCCTCAGGGCAAGGGCTGTATGTTATGCCCTGGGGGCATATAAGGTTTTTACGGAAAACGTTGTCGTAGAAACTTCAAAAAGGGCCTATTCGATTGGAAGTTGAAATGGCTAGTGCCCTTTTTGGTAGTCGAAAGTGATTGGAAGGCAACTAACACCCGTTCAACGCCCACCATTTCCCCAAACACATCCAATCAAAACGTTCAGATAGCTATTTTGTCACAAGCAGTTGATAGTTCTGGAAATTATACCTTTGAGGAGGACACTTCCCCCCACAGTCTTCGGGGCAAGGGTTATAAGTTATGCCCTTTAGGCATACAAGGTTATTATTGAAATCTTTGTCGTAGAAACTTGAAAAAGGGCTCTTCCGATTGGAAATTCAAAGGGCTAGTACCCTTTTTATTAGTCGAAAGTGATTTGAGGGCAACTAACCCCCCTTTCACGCCCAAATTTCCGCAAACACATCCAATCAAAATTTTGAGATAGCCATTTTGGTCAACGTAGGTGAAAGTTTCTGAAATTAGGTCTTTAAGGATGACTACCACCCCCTCCCCCCACCATAGCCCTCAGGACAATGGTTGTAAGTTATGCCCTGGGGGCATATAAGGTTTTTATAGAAGGAGATGGTGTAGAAACTTCAAAAAGGCTCATTCAATTGGAAATTGAAAGGGTTAGTGCCTTTTTTAATAGTCGAAAGTGATTGAAGGGCAACTAAGCCCCCCCCCCCTAACGGCCACCATTTCCCCAAACACGTCCAATCAAAATTTTGAGATATCCATTTTGTTCAACGTAGGTGAAAGTCTTAGAAATTAGGTCTTTTGGGATGATAACCCCCTCAGAGCCCTCAGTGCAAGGGCTGTAAGTTATGCCATGGGGGTATAAAGTTTATATAGAAATATGTTGTAGAAATTTTAAAAAGGCCTCATTTGATTGGAAATTGAAAGGGCGAGTGCCCTTTTTAATAGTCCAAAGTGAGTGGATAGTAATTAACCCCCCTTTCACGCCCACCATTTCCCCAAACACATTCAATCAAAGTTTATAAAAATAGCCATTTTGTTCAACGTAGTTGAAAGTTCTGGAAATTATGTATTTGAGGATGACAAAACCCCCAGAGCCCCCAGGGCAAAGGTTGTAAGGTATGCCCTGGGGGCATATAAGGTTTTATAGATAGCATTGTCGTAAAAACTTCAAAAGGGGCTCATTGAATTGGAAATTGAGAGGGCTAGTACCCTTTTTAATATTCGACAGTGATTGGAGGGTAACTAACCCCCCTCTCACGCCCACCATTCCCCCAAAACACATGTAAACAAAATTTTCACATAGCCATTTTGTTCAACGTAGTAGAGAAATCTGGAAATTAGGTCTTTTGGTATGACGACCATCCCCCCAGCCGTCAGGGCAAGGGTTGTAAGTTCTGACCTCTGGGCATATAAGGTTTTTATTGAAAGCGTTGTCGTAGAAACTTCCAAAGGGCTAATTTGACTGGAAATTGAAAGGGCTAGTGCCTTTTTAATAGTTGAAAGTGATTAAAGAGCAACTAACGCCCCTCTCACGCCCACCATTTTTCCAAACACATCCAATCAAAATTTTGAAATAGCCATTTTGTTCAACGTACTTGAAAATTCTGGAAATTAGGTCCTTGAGGAGGGCAACACCCCAACAGCCCTCAGGGAAAGGCTGTAAGCTATGCCCTGGGGGCATATAAGGTTTTTATAGAAAGCGTTGTCATAGAAACTTCATAAAGGGCTCATTCGATTGGAAATTGAAATGGCTATTGCCCTTTTTAATAGTCGAAAGTGATTGGAAGGCAACTAACACCCCTTCAACACCCACCATTTCCCCTAGCACATCCAATCAAAATTTTGAGGTAGCCATTATGTTACACACAGTTGAAAGTTCTGGAAATTATACCTTTGAGGAGGACACTCCCCCTACAGTCTTCAGGGCAAGGGTTATAAGTTATGCCCTTTAGGCATATAAGGTTTTTGTTGAAATCGTTGTCGTAGAAACTTGAAAAGCGGCTCTTTTGATTGGAAATTCAAAGGGCTAGTGCCCTTTTTAATAGTTGAAAGTGATTTGAGGGTAACTAAACCACCTCTCACGCCCAAATTTTCCCCAAACACATCCAATCAAAATCTTGAGATAGCCATTTTGCTCAACGTATTTAAAAGTTTTGGAAATTAGGTTTTCAAGGATGACAACCCCCCCATAGCCCTCAGGGCAATGGTTGTAAGTTATGCCCTGGGGGCATTTAAGGTTTTTATAGAAAGAGATGTTGTAGAAACTTCAAAAAGGGCTCATTCGATTGGAAATTGAAAGGGCTAGTGCTCTTTTTAATAGTCGAAAGGGATTGAAGGGTGACTAACCCCCCTCTCACGGCCACCATTTCTCCAAACACATCCAATCAAAGTTTTGAGATATTCTTTTGTTCAACGTAGTTGAAAGTTCTAGAAATTAGGTCTGTTGGGATGATAACCCACTAAGAGACCTTAGTGTAAGGGTTGTAAGTTATGCTCTGGGGGTATATAAGGTTTATATAGAAATATGTTGTAGAAATTTCAAAAAGGACTCATTTGATTGGAAATTGAAAGGGCTAGTTCTCTTTTTAATAGTCGAAAGTGAGTGGAGAGTAATTAACCCCCCTCTCACGCCCACCATTTCCCCAAACACATTCAATCAAAGTTTAGAGATAGCCATTTTGTTCAACGTAGTTGAAAGTTCTGGAAATTATGTATTTGAGGATGACAAACCCCCCAGAGCCCCCAGGGCAAAGGTTGTCAGTTATGCTCTGGGGGCATATAAGGTTTTTACAGATAGTTTTGTCGTAAAAACTTAAAAAGGGGCTCATTGAATTGGAAATTAAGAGGGTTAATGCCCTTTTAATAGTCGAAAGTGATTGGAGGGTAACTTCCCCCCCTCTCACGCCCATCATGCCACAAACGCATCCAAACAAAATTTTCACATACCCATTTTGTTCAACGTAGTAAAAAGTTCTGGAAATTAGGTCTTTGAGAATGACGGCCCTCCCCCCAGCCCTCAGGGCCAGGGTTGTAAGATATGACCTGTGGGCATATAAGGTTTTTATTGAAAGCTTTGTCGTAGAAACTTCCAAAGGACTAATTTGATTTGAAATTAAAAAGTCTAGTGCATTTTTAATAGTTGAAAGTGATTGGAGAGCAACTAACGCCCTTTTCACGCCCACCATTTTCCCAAACACGTCGAATCAAAATTTTAAGATAGCCATTTTTGTTTAACGTAGTTGAAAGTTCTGGAAATTAGGTCTTTGAGGATGACAACCCCCCTCACAGCCCTTACGGTAAGGGTTTCAATTTATGCCCTGGGTGCGTATAAATTGTTTAGAGAAAGCGTTGTCGTATAAACTTAAAAAGGGCTCATTCGATTGGAAATCAAAAGGCCCAGCGCCCTTTTTAATAGTCGAAAGTGATTGGAAGGCTTGACAGTTTTATAGTAAAGATCGATGTGGGTACAATCTGTTATTCTTTTTTATTTATTTATTTTATTTTTCTTGTTTAGACCAGGGCACTTCATATCGAAAGAGTTGTCGCAGGAACTTAAAAGGGCTCATTCGATTGAAAATAGAAAGGGCTGATGCCCATTTTAATAGTTGAAAGTGATTAGAGGGCAACTAATCCCCCTCCCAAGCCCACCCTCATATTTGCCCTTTATGTTTAAAAACTAAATGTTGCCTTAAAATTAAATCAAAATGCACTATATTAATGCTAATTCCCAAGAAGGCATCTCAGCAGTATCCCAAGAACGACTGAGGGTATTATGTTCAGACTTTCGGGGCTACTTCTGCTCTTAAAATTTAACCAAATCAAAATGGGGTAATTGTCTCCAAGCTATCAAAGAAAGTAAAAAGATTTGTTTGTGAATGGTATCAAGTTTTCCATTTCAGGTCAACTAGAGGAGGTATGAAACTAAATTAAACACTACTATTTGTGTTCGTATTTTTAAAAGGGTGTATTTTGTTAAAAAATGCTGAAAATTTTCTCCAGCATACAAATATCACGCCAAACTATAAAGTCTTAAAAAAACGAAAAGATTTAAAGTATTATTTTCTTTTTCCCTGAAAAGACTATGTCAATATAAAACGAATAAAAATTAATTAAAGAAACTTTTTCCATGAAATAAGTTTTTCAAAGAAAAGTAAAGAACTCCATTAAATCAAAAATGAGAAAAAATAAAATCAAATAATCTACCAAGCGTGAAACTACCACAAATCAGCATCGATAAATAAATGAAACCCAAAACGAACAGAAATTGCAATAAATAACCGAGTCAAACTCAAAACGAGCAGAAATTACCATGAGTTGGGCTCAAAACCCCTATGGCTTCCCAAGGCCAGAACAAAATTTGCACTTTACTGAAAAATACAAATGAATGTGTATTGTCAGTTTAATGTACATATACTGAAATTTAGTAATTAAAATGCTACTATTATTTGATTTATAAAAATTATAAAAATAAAAACATTTATAGTTTTTCAGTAAAACGCAAATTATGTTCTGGCCTTGGGAAGGCATAGGGGTTTTGAGCCCAACTCTTGTTAATTTCTCCTCGTTTTGAGTTTGACTTGGTTATTTATTGTAATTTCTGTTCGTTTTTGGTTTCATTTATTTATCGATGCTGATTTGTGATAGTTTCACGCTTGGTAGATTATTTGATTTGATTTTTTCTCATTTTTGGTTTAATAGAGTTCTTTACTTTTCTTTGAAAAACTTATTGTGTGGAAAAAGTTCTTTTAATTAATCATCCTCAAAGACTTAATTTCCAGAACTTTTAACTATGTTGAACAAAATAGCTATCTCAAAATACATATTGGATGTGTTTTGGGAAATGGTGGGCGTGAGAGGGGGGTTAGTTGCCTTCCGATCACTGTCGACTATTAAAAAGGGCACTAGCCCTTTGAATTTTGAATCGAATGAGCCACTTTTGAAGTTTCTAAGACAATGCTTTCTATAAAAAAAACCTTATATCTCCCCAGTACATAACTTACAACCCTTGCCCTGTGGGGGGAGTGTCCTCCATAAAGACATATTTTCCAGATCTTTCACCTACATCATAGGCAGCGCGATAGCGCTGCCTAAGTAAAGAAAGATGTGAGCACAATGTATTATTTTTTTTCTTTCTCCATACCCGGGCACTTCGTATCGAAGGAGTTGTCGTAGAAACTTCAAAAAGGGCTCATTCGATTGGAGATTGGAGTGGCTAGTGCCCTTGTTAATAGTCGGAAGAGATTGGAGGGCAACTATCCCCCCCCTACGCCCATAATTCCCCCAAACACTTCCATTCAAAATTTTGAGATAGCCATTTTGTTCAGCGTAGTGGATTTCCAGATAGAAAATATGTTTTTGAGGAGGACACTCCCCCAAAACCCTCGGGGCAAGGGTTTTAAGTTATGCCCTGGGGGCATATAAGAATGATGTTGGCAAAATGTATCATTTATTATTTTTTTC
This sequence comes from Artemia sinica, assembly GCA_027921565.1. NCBI lineage: Eukaryota > Metazoa > Arthropoda > Branchiopoda > Anostraca > Artemiidae > Artemia > Artemia sinica. The sequence continues at coordinate 19,617,559 of CM051276.1, read as the reverse complement.
CTTTAGAGCAGGGCACTTCATATCAAAGAAGTTGTCGTAGAAACTTCGAAAAGGGCTCATTCAATTGGAAATTGGAGTGGCTTGTGCCCTTTTTAATAGTCGAAAGTGATTGTTAGGCAACTAATAGTCCTTCCACGCCCATCATTTCCCGAAACACATCCAATCAAAATTTTGAGATAGCCATTTTTCCTTTAGAGCAGGGCACTTCGTATCGAAAAAGTTGTCGTAGAAACTTCGAAAAGGGCTCATTCAATAGGAAATTGGAGTGGCATGTGCCCTTTTTAATAGTCGAAAGTGATTGTAAGGCAACTAACTTCCCTTTCACGCCCACTATTTCCCGAAACACATCCAATTAAATTTTGAGATAGCCGTTTTGTTCAGCGTAGTTGATTTCCAGATAGAAAATATGCTTTTGAGGAGGACACTCCCCCACAGCCTTCAGGGCAAGGGATGTAAGTTATGCCCTGGGGGCATATAAGAATGATGTTGTCACAATGTATCATTTACAATTTTTTTTCCTTTAGAGCAGGGCATTTCGTATCGAAGAAGTTGTCGTAGAAACTTCGAAAAGGGCTCATTCAATAGGAAATTGGAGTGGCATGTGCCCTTTTTAATAGTCGAAAGTGATTGGAAGGCAACTAGCACCCCTTCCACGCCCACCATTTCCCGAAACACATCCAATAAAAATTTTAAGATAGCCATTTTGTTCAGTGTAGTGATTTCCACATAGGAATTATGTTTTAAGGAGGACACTCCCCCGCAGCCTTCGGGGAAGGGGTTGTATATTATGCCCCGGGGGTATATAAGGTTTTCATAGAAGGCGTTGTCGTAGAAACTTCAAAAAAGGCTCATTCGATTGGAAATTCAAAGGCCTAGTGCCCTTTTTAATAGTCGATAGTGATTGGAGGGCGCAACTAGCCCCCCCCCACGCCCATCATTCCCTCAAACACATCCAATCAAAATTGTGAGATAGCCATATTTTGTTCAGCGTAGTTGATTTCCAGATATAAAATAGGTTTTTGAAACCCAAAACGAACAGAAATTACAATAAATAACCGAGTCAAACCCAAAACGAGCAGAAATTAACATAAGGCAGGGCTCAAAACCCTATGCCTTCCAAAAGACATAATATAATTTGCCCTTTACTGAAAAAAATATAAATGTTTTTACTTTTATAACTTTAATAAATAAAATATTATTAACATTTTGATTACTAAATATCAGTACATGTATATTAAACTGACAATGCAAATTCATTTGTATTTTTTTTTCAGTAAAGTGCAAATTATGTTATGGCCTTGGGAAGGCTCAGGGGTTTTAAGCCTAACTTTATGTTAATTTCTGCTCGTTTTTGGTTTGACTCGGTTATTTATTGTAATTTCTGTTTGTTTTTGGTTTTATTTATTTATCGATGCTGATTTGTGGTAGTTTCGTGCTTGGTAGATTATTTTATTTTACTTTTGCTCATTTTTTTGTTTAATGGAGTTCTTCATTTTTCTTTGAAAAACTTATTTCGTGAAAAAGTTTGTTAATTAATTAAACAAAATGGCTATCTCAAAATGTTGATTGGATATGTTTGGGGAAATGGTGGGCGTGGAAGGGGTGTTATTTGCCTTCCAATCACTTTCGGCTATTAAAAAGGGCACAAGCCCTTCCGATCTCTAATCAAATTAGCATTTTTCAAAGTTTCTACGACAACTCCTTTGATACGAAGGGCCCTGGTCTAAACAAAAAAACAAATAAATTATACATTGTGCCAATATCGTTCTTAACTTAGGCAGTGCTATTGCGCTGCCTATGATTTCTGTTCCCTTTCGGTTTCATTTATTTGTTGATGGTGATTTGTGGTGGTTTTGCGCTTTGAAGGTTATCTTACATTCTTTCTGCTTATTTCTTGTTTAATGGAGCTCTTTATTTTCCTTTTAAAAAATAATTTTATGGAAAAAGTCTTTTTTTTAATTAATCTCATACAAAATCAGCATTCTAGGTCCGGCCATAATAGTCCCTTCGTATGGTACAATTAACGGCTATAGTATTTTACTACGCAGTTGCACATTAGTTACCAGCGGAACTGTTTGTGAGGCACTGAGCCTCAATCATCACCCTGAAGGAGAGATATATTTAAACTAAGTGTCCGACAGGGGCACTGAAAGAATAACATCCCGCCTTTATCGCAAAGACGATCGTTTTTACATTAAAAAGAAGTTTTTAAGGATAAAAAAGTGTAACTTTTGTAGCGTAAAGAGCCGGGGCTTCGGGTATGGTAGTCATTATATTGAGGATGGCATTAAAAATTACAATTAAAAAAACAACTCTTTGTCAAATTAAAGTAAATTGTAAAATTAGAAATTAAAAGAAACGTAAACTAGCCTATGTGCCACTCCCTCAACACCATGCTTTATAATTTAAATTTGTTATCACAATGCTCAATATTATACTCTTTCTTGTTGGTAAACTTACATTCTACCTTATTTCTTTGGTAAATTTGCCTTTTTTTAAGCCACCTTTTTAAACTTTTTTTTTTATCAGAAAAGGGTACACTAAAAAAAAAGAGAAAATTGATGTACAATCTACCTTATTTATTTGGGTCAATTTAACTTATTTCTAAAGTCTTCTTTTTAACTTTTTTTGTTATTTGTCAGAAAACGGTGACTAATAAAATATACCAAATCGTGACAACTTTTTCAACGCATTCTAGTTTGAGATACATCGAATAGTTTTCATAGGGAACGGGAAGTTTGATGCCTCTAAATGTACGTTACAACCCAAAAATTTTGAGCTTTCCAAGGGGCCTTTCCTGCTGGTTTACGTGGAAGCAAGAATGTTGTGTGGCTCTTACATTTTCTAAATGCACTTAGTTATACTTAAATAGCTGTTCCTCATAAGATAGGTCCAAAAGACCAACCGTTTCACCCTTTTTGATAAAACTGGTAGGGACCATTTGAAAAAAAGTGTGCCATGCTTTTTGTGTTTTATTTTCTCCTCCCCTATTCCCCGGAATATTGTTTGATGCCTACTAAGATATCCTCTGATCTGGCGCTCACAGGTTAAATTATTTAATTTAATGACTGCGATTGCTCTGCTATGGTTAATTATAGCCATGACATCGTCCTGGTAATTTTAGACTATGTTCACTGGTGTTTGTTTCCGTGAACAAACGTGGTAGTTATTTTTACTGACAATTGATTGATTGTGTAGTAAATAGTTAAATTTGACACCAAAGTAATTTAATTTCCTTGTGGTGTGCTCGTAGAGCCTGACATACAATTACGCTCTGAAATTCAGGGAATAGCTGATAATATTTGAAGCATTAATTCTGATGAAATTATGAATTTGATAGTGCGGACAAAAAAAAACGCTTAAACCTTTAAGGAATGCAAAAAAATTATATTTTGCAAATTTCTTTTTTTTTCATTTCTATTTTATTATTTTTTTAACTTAAATTTCTTATTATTGAAATTTTGAGAATTCCAGTTCTTCAATTGAAACAAAAATTCCGATTTAAAAAATTGTAATTGTTTAAAAACTTTTATTTTTTTAGAATTGTGGAAGCTTTTTGACATTAACGTGGGATCCTATTCTTGAATGCAGATATCAGCAGGGTCAGCTTTACCATTAGACCACTGGCTTAGGACCACTCCTGTATCTTAGGGTGGACAAAATGAGCTAGTTCTTTAATTGAACCAAAAACTCCGATTTTTTTTTTTTTAAATCGTAATTGCTTAAAAACTGTTAAATGTTTGAGAATTGTAGAATCTTTTTGGCATTACCGCGGGATCATATTTTCTTGAGTTCAAATATCAGCAGGGTCAAGTTTACCATTGGATCACTGGCTTAAGACAACTCCTGTATCTTAGGGTGGACAAAATGAGCTTGGTGATCGATATTTGTTATCATTAATGTTACAGTTTCAAGGTTACAGTTAGCAAAGCTCCTTTGGTCGGAACTTCCGATGCCTTTTGAGGCGAGGTAACTTTGACCCATGGATGGATAATAAAGTCAAGGAGGGAAACAAGCGACAATTTTATCGGGAAACGTGTACTTCCTGTTTTAAATTCTCGTTTGCCGTGGAAATCTGGGGAAGGTTAGCAGGACGGATGTGTGACAGCACAGGATGGCTGGTCCCCAACACTTGCTCTTCCTGGCTGAAGGGTCTTGAAACGGAACTCAGCACCTCCGGTTTGCACTTTAAATGTCCAGCGCCGTATCCTTTACCTTTATCTCTTCTAATCTGCATAAGCAAACATTAAAAAGGAACCACTGAAGAATGTTAGTTATGCATTTCTGCATCCAAGAAGTTTCTGCTTTGATTGTCCACACAACGGGTCTGGACAATTTTGTTGTGGATCATCCATAATACGGCTGCTTGACTGCTGTGAAGGCGCATCTTAACGAAAAAAAATGAAATAAGACCTGAAAGTTCTTATGGTACTTGCTTTTAGCACCAAATACTGTACAAGCTGTCGGAGCAGACTCGAATCCCCTTAAAGACACAAGTAAAAATCTAGCTCCTAGTTCTTGACATGTTTCACAGAGATCCAATAACTCTTTTGATGGATACGGAAGATAAGAATGCAGTCTTTTTTACACAGAGACTGAAAGCGAGAAAAAAAATACCCAAAACAATAACTGCAGCTACTGACATGCACGCACACACGACAGAGGGCCTCCAGGCCTGCCCATCCCAAAGTCCCAAATTGTCTGATTTGCTCTTCTCAATCAGATATAGAATAAAATAATTTCTACCCCCCTCTCCCATAAAATGATTCACGAATACGTACCTAACTGTTGATCTGGCTCTTTTGATTCCGTCAGCTTTCGAGTGATTAAACCGAAAACAAGAGATTTAAAGACCTTAACCCTCTCATAGAGGTTGGATATGGCAAGGACCTTAGAAATGCACAAGAATGTTCCCAACTATTTTTTCCCAAAGATTTTTGTCTGGATTTGACTTCCCATCACACTAGATATGCTGATGAAGAGAGTTTACAGCCCCCACCCCTACAAATATGCAAAGTGGTTTGGAGTTGAAAAACCATGGCTAGGATATGATTCCGTTACCGTGTCAGTACTTTAGACTAGGTTTTGTTAAAATCCAACTATCACATTAGGTGAATATCTTGATAGCCAGATTTTAGGGATCCCTCTCCCCCTTAAAGAGAATCAATTGGTACAAGAAACCCCGGGAGACCCAACTCAGAAGCTGGTTGATACTTCACTTCAAAATTGTTTTAAGACCCAACATCTACTTTCCAATACTTTCAAAGTTACAGGTTAGACACACCATGTTTTGTCTCACAGCTGGAGGACCGAGTTAAAACTTCAGAGACAGGTCTTAGGGAGGGAAATCAAGGCAACTCCAAATTTTATATCAAGAGGTTAAACCTCCCCCCTCCTCACAAAAGGGGCTACACTGCGTTTTTCTTATGTCTGTCGCCAGCCGGGCTTTGCTGCTAGTTATAGTGTTACATGTCGCCAAGTCATAGGCAGCGCAATAGCGCTGCCTAAGTAAAGATAGAAGTATGTTGTATGTATTACATATTTATTTTTATTAATTTTTTCACCAAGGCACTTCTTATGGAAGGAGTTATCGTAGAAACTTCGGAAGGAGCTTATTCGATTAGAAACAAAGAGTTCTAGTGCCCATTTCAAGAGTCAAAGGTGGTTGGAGAGCAACCTGCCCCCTCCCAAGCCTGTTTTTCCCCAAAGCCCCCTGATCAAAATTTTGGATAACCTTTAAGCATAATTGAAAGTTCCAATAACTATGCCTCCCCATACCCTTGGGGCAAGGGCTGTAAGCTATGCAATTCGTACATTGTTTACATATAGTATTTCTTATCTGGAAAGAGCGGTATGTATTAACCCATGGTGTTCAAAAAGACCAAGAACATTCAGGTGAAGCTTTCAGGGAATGTTGAGGAGATTGTTGAACTAAATCAAAACACACTATGTGCATGCACGTTGTAAAAAGGGCATATCTCAGAAATTACTTAGGGTATAAAGGTGGGATTTTCAGGGATTGATGAGGGAGATAATGAATTGACCAAAAGGCGGTATGTGCACGCTACTACTGCTAATACTTCTACTACTGCTACAGCTATTACAACCACCACTACTACTACTTCTACTACAAATACTACTTCTACTGCGACTACTACTAAGGCTGATGATAATCCTGGGATATTTTCAGGAAGTGCTGAGGGTGAAGTTGAGATCATGTAATCCATATATTTGAATATTTGCCCCGTACCTATCAGTCCTAAGATTTATGGTACCGGTATTGTGCAAGTTTCGTCCAACATATAAATAGTAAGCCAAAATCTGGACTCTTATAGAGAAAACCCAAAAAATGTCAAAAATTCTGTTTTTGACCAATGAAAAAACACAGTGTTAATTAAAAACTGAGAGGAATTAATTTTAATTTTTTCCTGTAAAACAAGTTTTGCAAAGAAAAACAAGAGCTTCATTATACCAAAGATGAGCATTGACAAAGTCAAATAATTTTCAAAGTGTAAAACTACAATAAATCACAATCAATAAACATATGAAACCCGAAAGTGAACAGAAATTACGATAAATAATCGAGTCAAAATCAAAAACGAGCAGAAACTGAAAGGAGTAGGGCGGACACACAGCACCTTTTAAAGACCAGAACATAATTTGCACTTCACTGAAAACAAGTACACTTTAAATATTTTCTCTTTTTTAACTTTATTAAATCCAGAATTATTAAGACTTTCAGAAATGAATATCAGTATATATTTTAAACTGTCAATCACTGAAATGCAATTTAAATTACAAGGGTTTTCTTGCTCTAATACTTTTAATATTAATGTTATCTGGTTCAATAAAGAGGCTCGGTATGCCGTTTTGGAATGCTTGAACCGAACAAAGAGACTAAATATTGCATATTTTTTTTTCTTCCTTTTCCCATTCATTTACTTACTATTAAGTGCTAATAAATGTTGTCAACTTATTTTTTTTCCTTTTCTCCTTGTTTCTTTGTGGTGTTTAGTATTTTGCTTGTGTTTTTCAGTTTTTGATGTTTTATGCTGTATTTTGTAGACTAGATAGTGAAATACTCTGTACGGGTTTAATCACTGAATAAAATCATTCATTCAAACTGTCAATCCACATTCACTTGTTTTTTTGTTGTTTTTTTTTAGTAATCTTGGTAATGATGATGTTTTTTTCGATATTATGACAAGCAAGAACAAATAGCTCAAAATAAGGATATTTTCAGTTAACTGTAAATTATGCTCTCGTCTATAGAAGACACGGAGGGTGTCCGCCCTACTCCTTTTCTGTTCTGTTCTGGTTATTATTTCTGTTCCTTTTGGGTTTTACTTATTTATTGGTGGGGATTTATGGTGGTTTTACGCTTGAAAAATTATTTGAATTTATTAATGCTCATCTTTAGTATAGTGTAGCTCTTTGCTTTTATTTGAAAAACTTCTTTTGTGGAAGAAGTTTTTTAGAATAAATAATAGAAATTAATGAAATTAACTAATAACAAAAATTAAAATTACCGTTTCAGTGAGCCAAATTTTATCAATTATATTTTTTTGAAGTTAAGACTTGAATGCACAGTAAATATTTTTATCGAATTTGAATAAGACAGAATATTCCATATTGATTTTTGGTATAATCAACGATCAAAATCTTTATGCTCGAGATTACTATCTTAGAGCTTTAATTTTTCGTTTTCACGTTGCATCTTCCTTATTCATAATAGGTACCGAGTATGCAATCTTTCCTAAGGGTTTTTAAGAGTTAAATACCCATCTAAAACTAGGATGTTGGGATGGATTTTAGAAATTTTCAAAGCAGACTCTGTTGCATGTGAGGAATGTTCTAGGAGCGATTTATGTTCAAAAAACTAATTTTGGGGCCAAATTTTAAAGCTAATATATTTGCCGTAAATTAATCTTGGATAAAGTATAATGACCATTAGGGGATTTGGAATGTGTCTTTGATATCTGTTTTTCAGTATCAAAATAATACAAAACTAGAACTCAAATATGTCGAACGTTACTTTTTAAAGGTTTTGAAGTATCAAATATTCGCATTTTTTTTCAATCTTAAAATAATTATATGACACAGTACGCATTAAATTTTTGTCAAGGAGACTCTAGCAAATAAAAAGAGGAAAAAGGGCGTCAGTATGGATTTTTTTTTTTTATTATTTTCATGCTATAGTTTTTAGTAAGTATTTTATTTTAAGCTGCTTATTAAGCATAATTTAAAAATTGATAGTATTGTAGCACGCGACTAGTTAGAGATCTGTAAGTCGTACGGCTCAACGACCTTTATTAAAAACTTTAAGGTCCAAAACGAATGGTGCCATCTTTGGCTCGTCCTGTCTCTTTGAAAAGTGTTCTTTCACAAACGTTTTTTAAATTAGTATTGTAAAGTTCTAATAGGATTTCAGTAAAGCGCAATTTAAACTTTATCAACTGGACGAGGGAACTGTGCAAACTGGTTTTTGAAGTTACACAATTATCTTTCAGGCCAGCGTCAAAATACAATTGAAGGTGCTCAATGCAATGCTTGCAATGGCTGTGAATGTGATCCAAGCGTTGTGTGCTACTGTCAAAGAAGCAATTCTATGTCCTTGGGCATATGGTCAATAGTTTTCATAATAATTGGAATTACACAACTATCATCGGGCATAATCTTTATTGGCAGGTTACCAGCAGCACAACTTGGAACTAATTTTACAACTGGTATTTGGGTAAGTAAAGTTGAAAGTAAAAAGCCTTTCAGACTACAGGGATGAAATAGTAAGGAAAAATTATACTCTCTTGTGAAGATGGAAACCTACATATTTCATAATACTAAATGCTCACTTGGCTACATTTCTCAGGTAACTGGGGTATTTGCCGTATAAGATCGCATGATTGTTTGTGGATTAGGGATTTGCTGGAAGCGGTGGAGACTAGTAGATTAAGCTATCTATAGCAATACGTAGGAACGCGTGTAATGAGTCAAAACATGTCAGTGGCTGGTGTTAATATTACTAACGCAATCTTTCAGCCCCAGCTGTACAACTTTTAAATCCCGGCTCATCCTAATCTGGAAGTCCGACATTCATATCTCTCACTCTTTTTAGTCTGCAGAATATAGTGAAAATAGGACACAGTCCCATATCAATTTTTCCACTAAAAACTTACAATCTACCAAACTGGCTCCTATAATGTAAGATGATTTATTAACCAAAATGGTAAACACTAGCGCGGGTATGTCATGTACATAGTCAAATCCTTTCTGTAACAATTACCAGAAACTCATAAAATAAACAACATCAAGTACTTCCTAAAGTGCTATGATTAAAATACCGAGTAATATAAGGAACAAATAACTTAAGACATCTTTTGGTACTAAAAGTAGTGTTAATAATCAATTGTGGACTTATTTCTACGATTAATTAAAAAAAACTTTTTCCACAAAACAAGTTTTTCAAAGAAAAGTAAAGAACTCCATTAAAACAAAAATGAGCAAAAATAAAATCAAATAATCTACCAAGCGTGAAACTACCACAAATCAGCATCGATAAATAAATGAAACTCAAAACGAACAGAAATTACAATAAATAACCGAGTCAAACTCAAAACGAGCAGAAATTAGTTTTACTCGGTTATTTATCGTAATTTCTGTTCGTTTTTGGGTTTCATTTATTAATCGATGCTGATTTTTACTGTTTTAAAAAATAAAGTTGTGTGACAGAGTCAAACTTAACCGTAAAGAGTGAGGCGTTGAGGAGGAGACAGCCCCTTCCATGTACAGAATAATTTCTGTTCGTTTTAAGTTTTAACGTCGCTCCTTACTTTCAGTTAAAAAACTTGTTTTTTAATTTAATTTCTGAACGTTTTTGAATCACTGCAGCTTTGATTTTGGCTCACTGTGCATAAATAATTAAAATGAAATTTGCACATTAATTTAATTTTTTTTTTTTTTTGGCTAAATGGCTTTCTCGAAATTTTGTTCTGACGTAACTTACGAATTAACTTACGTAACGAACTTCTATATTCGTATTTTTTTTATTACGTATATTATGGAGTTCACCCCCTAGTCAATACCTCGCTCTTTACGCTAAAGTTCGAATCTTGTTCGAACCACAAACACCTGAATCACAAAGGCCAGTTAATTAGAAAAGATACCTCTTTTGAAAGTACTAAAAAATCTTTAGCGTAAAGGGCAAGGTATTGACTAGGGGGCGAACCCCCTAATATACGTAATAATTTCTGTTAGTTTTAATTTTTAATATTGCTCCTTATTTTTAGTTGAAAAAACTTGTTTTTTTATTTGATTTCTGATCGTTTTTTAAGTAATGCTGGGAAATCCGCCCCCCCCCCCCTTCATAGAAATGTCCCTTCCCCCAAGTAAAAATCATCCATGGAAAGATCCTCCCTCATAACCCCCTTCTCCGACCCCTCCCCCCCCACAAGAAAAAATCCCTCCTTAAAACGTCTGTATCCTTCCAATTAACCAATACTATATGTAAACAATGGGCTAAGTTCATAACTTGTAGCCCTTCCCCCGAGAACTTTGGGGGATTAAGTCAACCTCAAAGAAATATTTATTAGATTTTTGACTATGCTGAACAAAATGGCTATCTCAAAATTTTGTTTGGGTGACTTCGGGAAAAAAATGAGCGAGGGAGGGGGCCGAGTTGCCCTCCAATTTTTTTAGTCACTTAAAAAAGGGCACTAGAACTTTTAATTTACGTTTGAATGAGCCCTCTCAGGATATTCTAGGACTACTGGATCGATACGATCACCCCTGAAAAAAAAAAAAAAATTAACACGCATCCGTGATCTTTCTTCTTGCAAAAAATTCAAAATTCCACATTTTTGCAGATATGAGCTTGTAACTGCTACAGTAGGGTTCTAAGATACGCTGAATCTGATGGTGTGATTTTCATAATAGATCTATGACTTTTAGGGGTTGTTTCCCCCTTTTTTCACAAATAAGGCGAATTTTCTCAGGCGCATAACTTTTGACGGGTAAAAATAAACTTAATAAAACTTATATATTTGAAATCAGCATAAAATATGATTGTATTGATAAATATATTGGTATCAAAATTCCGTTTTTTAGAGTTTCGGTTACTATTGAGCCGGGTCGCTCCTTACTTACAGTTCATTACCACGAACTGTTTGAAAACCTTATATGGTCCCAGGGCATAACTTACAACCCTTGCCCTGAGGACTGGGGGAGTGGCCTTCTCAAAAACATTATTTCTATCTGTAAATCAACTACGCTGAACAAAATGGCCATCTCAAAATTTCGATTGGATATATTTGGGGAAATGGTGGGCGTGGAAGGGGTGTTAGTTGCCTTCCAATCACTTTCGACTATTAAAAAGGGCACAAGCCACTCCAATTTCCAATCGAATGAGCCCTTTTGAAGTTTCTACGACAACTCCTTCGATACGAAGTGCCCTGGTCTAAAAAAAAAAAAATTAAAAAAAAAAAAATAATACATTGTGCCAACATCGTTCTTTACTTAGGCAGCGCGATTGCGCTGCCTATGATTATAAAGGAAATTCAAGTGGAGCTTTTCAGTGTGACATCGTGTATGTTGACAAGTTTTGTCCAAGTATAATATTTAAAGTTTGTTTTGTACCATCTCAACTCTGTCTGACTGGTCCTTAATCAGGCTAGGATTGCAAGCTTGACATGCATGTTCAAGACAATGTCTAACCTAACTGCAGTACATATACTTTAAAATCTCAGTTCTCATATCAAGTTTCTTCGCATTGGAAAAGGAACGTTAAAGCTAGCCACTTTTTTCACTCAGATAGTCAACGTGCAAATTCCGTCTTAAATCTCTATTCGAAAGTACCCTAAGTGCATTAACTGTTTTCTTGGTCGTTAGTAAGAAAGTATACAGAGTATGACTGTCAACTGTTTGGAAGAAAAAAGTCATAGAGGAGCTGTTGACTTCATTAACCGTCAGTTTTACCTGTCTTAGCTCAGTTTTTAAATCCGTAAGAATTCTCCTTGGGTCATTCGTCAACAAGTATAAAACGTTCGCGAATTGTTGTTAAAATACGAGCAAAACAATAAAAAATGAAGATGGGCCTGATTTCCGCAAAAAAAAAATAAAGTTCAGATTGATCATGATCAGGAAGTTAGACACCCTGATATCTATTAAAAAAAAAAATTGCAAGTATGCGCACAAAAACTAAACAAATGCCTGCAACCTTAGTTTCTTATGCTATTGCACGATGGTTAGAACTGTTAAAAGCATTAACTCATAATGTTGGGAACATTTCTTAGCTTCTACATCGCCGGACAGAGATTCAAAGACAAAACTTTCCAACAATTCCAAAAGAGTCGTTGTTTTTTTAATCGGTCATAATCAGTAACATCTTTGGAAACTTTACACTCAGGAGTTGGCGCAACATACGCTTGTTTAAAACCACTAGGGAAGACACCATCAATAATACCCTGGTTTAAAATCGTGGAAGGAGTCGATGAAAGATCATAAAACTTAATAGCCAAATTGGCATCTCTTTTGAGCAACTACACTTTTTGGAGTCAAGTGCCTTTAACTTATAAGCAATGAGCTAATCTGCAGGGTAGGGTTCTGTGAAACTTGTCACTAGGCGATAAAACTGTTAGTTACAGGTGAATTTTGCAAATAGGTGCGAGAAATGGATTAATATCAATAATTAACGAAGGTTTAGTATTACCATGTCTGATTTCAACTTTAGTCAATTTTTACCAATAATATTCTGAATCACACAATGAAATTTACGCGGATGGGATTTGTATCATTTGCTTATTATTCTAGCAGCGCATAGTTTACACGACCATTTTATTTTACGCGCCATTCCATTTCTTTTAATCTATTGTACTCTTTCTTAGGTCTATTTAACTGCAATTCCTTTTTCAATTTAATCAGATCTCGAACATCTTGGGAATTCTATCGTTCCTCAATTGATTTCGCAGACACTTTCTTGTTGAAAAATTTTATAGTATTGTTCGAATAGTTAATTAAAAAAAATTAACTTGCCATTTTGTCAGTATGCCAGTATGCATATAAAGAAATTCATCAAGTTCCTTCAATATTTATTTTTCCTACAGCCAAAATGGGACCATTTAGGGTACTTAATACTATGCACGCTACCAATTTTGCTGGTTATTCTCTTCTAGTGGAAAAGCGGTGTTCTAAACCTTTTTCTCTGATTCCTTTATTATTCTGTGGTCATTTATTTCTGATCAAACTAATAATCATGTTTTTAATACAAATCATATCCAAATTCCATTTACTTCGTCGGTAATGTCAAACTTCAATCCTGTAACGACGAGTCACATTGTATGTAACCAATAACCAAGAAATTAACTTAAGGGGTTTCGATAAGTGCTTTTGAAGGGCATACTCAGTAATTGTAATCGGCTATTGAACGCTAAAAATCCCAAAAATCAATTGGAACAAGCTTATCGAACGCGGGGCTAGCTTGTTCAAATCAGTCCCTTGTAAAATTTTTGGTTCCTCTTTTATAATCTTTTCTTCTTTTTCTGAGTTAGTGTTTATTCTAGCCTTGCGCTTCTTCCCCCTCCTTTATAGGCCAAGGAGCCTTTGTGGAGATTAGTACCATGTATTTATTGTATCTTTAACGTATTATGAACAAATCTTATTTAAATAGATAGCGCTACTAGGTGCAATGATAGAAAGTGATCCAGTGCACAATTAAATGGAATACAGAGAGGTGGTTGCGTGTCTATATCTTATTAAATTATTATTAAGTTTTTATTACACAAGGAAAATATTTAAATTTTCTTTAATAGCTCCTTCTTTACTTCTACGGGCTAGAAGGTTTGTCCATTCAGCCCTTTCGGTAGAATATTTTAAAAAGCAAAATTTAGGTAGCCTCATCATCCATAATGAATAACCTCATCCACAGCAAAATTTAGGTAACATCATCCTCCATAATGAATAACCTCATCCATAAACCTATAAAACATACCTTGTTCTTATTCACTCAAACGTAATTTGTTTATTAAAAAATCGTTTATGACGCATATATAAGCCCGCAATTTGTTATCCTGGATCTCTTTATATTATTAATTAAAAAAAAAAAATTCCACAAAATAAGTTTTTCAAAGAACAGTAAAGAACTCCATTAAACAAAAAATGAGCAAAAATAAAAATCAAATAATCTACCAAGCGTGAAACTACCGCAAATCAGCATCGATAAATAAATGAAACCCAAAACGAACAGAAATTACAATAAATAACCGAGTCAAACACAAAACGAGCAGAAATTAACATAAGTTGGGCTCAAAACCCCTATGCCTTCCCAAGGCCAGAACATAATTTGCGCTTTACTGAAAAAAATGCAAATGTTTTTACTTTTATAACTTTAATAAATCAAATAATATTAACATTTTATTACTAAATATCAGTATATATATATATATATATATATATATATATATTATATATATATATATATATATATATATATATATATATATATATATATATTATATATATATATATATATATATATATATATATATATATATATATATATATATATATATATATATATATATATTAAAGTGACAATGCACATTCATTTGTATGATTTTTTAGTAAAGTGCAACTTGTGTTCTGGCCTTGGGAAGGCATAGGGGGTTTTGAGCCCAACTTATGTTAACTTCTGCTCGTTTTGAGTTTGACTCGGTTATTTTTTGTAATTTCTGTTCGTTTTGGGTTTCATTTATTTATTGATGCTGATTTGCGGTAGTTTCACTCTTGGTAGACTATTTGATTTTATTTTTGCTCATTTTTTGTTTAATGGAGTTCTTTACTTTTTTTGAAAAACTTATTTTGTGCAAAAAGTGTTTTTAATTAATTTCTGTTCGTTTTATATTGACATAGTCTTTTCAGAAAAAAGAAAATAGTATTTTAAATATTTTTTAAGACTTTATAGTTTGGCCTGCTATTTGTATGCTGGACAAACATTTTCAGCAATTTTTAACAACATACACCCTTTTAAAAATCTGGACACAAATAGTAGTGTTTAATTTCGTTTCATACCTCCTCTAGTCGACCTGAAATGGAAAACTTGATAGCATTCGCAAAAAAATCTGCTTAGTTTCATTGATAGCTTGGATACACTTACGCTATTTTGACTTGGTTAAGTTTTAAGAGCAGAAGTAGCCCTTAAAGCTTGAACAGAATACCCTCAGTCGTTCTTGGGATACTGCTGAGATGCCTTATTGGGAATTAGCATTAACACAATGCATTTTGATTTGAGCTTAAGGCAACATTTAGTTTTTAAACATAAAGGCGCATGGGTAGGTGGGCGTGGGAGGGGGATTAGTTGCCCTCCAATCAGTTTCGACTGTTAAGAAGGGCATCAGCCCTTTCTATTTTCAATCTAATGAGCCCTTCGAAGTTCCTATGACAAATCCTTCGATACAAAGTGCCCTGGTCTAAACAACAACAACCACAAAATCATACACTATACCCACATCGATCTTAACTATAAAAATTTCAAGGCTTCCAATCACTTTTGACTATTAAAAGGGCACTAGGCCTTTCGATTTCTAATCAAATGAGCCTTTTTGAGTTTCTACGACAACGCTTTCTATAAACACCTTATATGCCCCTAGGGCATAAATTATAACCCTTACCCTAAGGCCTGTGAGGGTGGTTGTCATCCTCTAAGACATAATTTCCAGAACTTTCAACTACGTTAAACGAAATGGCTATCTCATAATTTTGATTGGATGTGTTATGGAAAATGGTGGGCGTGATAGGGGCGTTTTTCGTTCTCCCATCACTTTCAACTATCAAAAAAGGCACTAGCCCTTTCAATTTCCAATCAGATGAGCCCTTTTGAAGTTTCTACGACAACGCTTTCAATAAAAACCTTATATGCTCCCAGGGCATAACTTACAACCCTTGCCCTGAGGAATGGGGTTGTCATCCTCAAAGACCTAATTTCCAGAACTTTCTACTACGTTGAACAAAATGGCTATTTGAAAATTTTGATTGGATGTGTTTGGGGGAATGGTGCGCGTGAGAGGGGGGTTATTTATCCTCCAATCATTTTCGACTACTCAAAAGGGCACTAGCCCTCTCAATTTCCAATTGAATGAGCCCCTTTTGAAGTTTTTACTACAAACTTTATCTAAAAAAACTTATATGCCCCCAGGGCATAACTTAAAACCTTTGCCCTGGGGGCTTTGGGGGGTTTGTCATCCTTAAATACATAATTTTCAGAACTTTCAACTACGTTGAACAAAATGGCTATCTGTAAACTTTGATTGAATGTGTTTGGGGAAATGGTGAGCGTGAGAGGGGGGTCAATTGCTCTCAACTCACTTTCGACTATTAAAAAGGACAATTTCAATTTCTAAACAAATGAGCCCTTTTTGAAATTATTTTAAAAAACTTTTTCCACAAAA
Source organism: Artemia sinica (assembly GCA_027921565.1). Lineage (NCBI taxonomy): Eukaryota > Metazoa > Arthropoda > Branchiopoda > Anostraca > Artemiidae > Artemia > Artemia sinica. The sequence continues at coordinate 19,601,126 of CM051276.1, read as the reverse complement.
TAAGTTTTTCAAAGAAAAGTAAAGAACTCCATTAAACAAAAAATGACCAAAAATAAAGTCAAATAATCTACCAAGCTCGAAACTACCACAAATCAGCATCAATAATTAAATGAAACCCAAAACGAACAGAAATTACAAAAAATAACCGAGTCAAACTCAAAACGAGCAGAAATTAACATAAGTTGGGCGCTAAACCCCTATGCCTTCCCAAGGCCAGAACAAAATTTGCACTTTACTGAAAAAAATATAAACGTTTTTACTTTTATAACTTTAATAAATCAAATAACCTTAACATTTTGATTACCAAATATCAGTATATGTATATTAAACTGACAATGCACATTCATTTGTATTTTGTTCCATGGAACAAAATGGCACGAAGTGCCCTGCTCTAAAGGAAAAATGGCTATCTCAAAATTTTGATTGGATGTGTTTGGGGAAATGGTGGGCGTTGAAGGGGTGTTATTTGCCTTTCAATCATGACTATTAAAAAGGGCAGTAGCCATTTCAACTTCCAATCGAATGAGCCCTTTTTGAAGTTTCTACGACAACGCGTTCTATAAAAACCTTATATGCCCCCAGGGCATAACTTACAACCCTTGCCCTGACGGCTGTGGGGGGGGGGGGGATTTCATCCCCGAAGACCTAATTTCCAGAACTTAAAACTACATTGAATAAAATGCCTATCTCAAAATGTTGATTGGATGTGTTTGGGGAAAAGGTAGGCGTGAGAGGGGGGTTAGTTTCCGTCCAATCACTTTTGACTATTAAAAATGCACTAGCTCTTTGAATTTCCAATCGAATGAGCCTTTTTTGGAGTTTCTACGACATCGCCTTTTAGAAAGACCTTATATGCCCCCAGGGCATTATTTACAACAATTGCCCTGAGGGCTGTGGGGGAGTGTCCTCCTCAGAAACATAATTTCTATCTATCATAATTCTAAACTTCTTCGATACGAAGTGCCCTGCTCTAAAGGAAAAAATAATAAATAATAGATTGTGCCAATATCGTTCTTATATGCCCCCAGGGCATAACTTAAAACCCTTGCACTGAGGGTTGTGGGGGAGTGTCCTCCTCAAAAATGTATTTTCTATATGGAAATCAACTACGCTGAACAAAATGGCTATCTCAAAATTTTGATTGGATGTGTTTGGGGGAATCATGGGCGTGGGGGGGGGGGGGGCTAGTTGCCCTCCAGTCACTTTCGACTATTAATAAGGGCACTAGCCACTCCAATTTCCAATCAAATGAGCCCTTTTCGAAGTTTCTACGACAACTCCTTCGATACGGAGTGCCCTTGTATGGAAAACAAAAAACAAAAAAATAAATAATACATTGTGCCAACATCGTTCTTTACTTAGGCAGCGCGATTGCGCTGCCTATGGTTCAAGCACAGGGTGGGTCACAATGTCAGCCAGAAGGGGAAAGAAGAGAACCACACGTCTTGGCTCGGATGAGGCTAATGACATAAATTTTTTGGGAATTTTGATAGAGGCTGGAGTACAATTTGGGGGGAGGGGACAGCCCCCTTTGATCTTGGAAAGCATTTTTGGTGTTTTCATTTAAAAATGCCCCTCCTAGATTTTGGAAAATACTCTTCTTTAAGAAATTCAAAAATAAGCTCCCCCCCCCTACTTGTTTGTGAATTGGCACCACTGAATAGAGGTCGCCACAGAAGAGGCCTTAAAGAAGCTGAATTGGGGAGTAGTACGAGTATTTTGCCTGTTTGTGTTTCTAGTGGCTTAACGCCGCACGTGGATTTTGATTGCTTACAGTATTTTCATGCCTCCGTACGGTAGATGTCTCTAGGCCAAGTGGGAAACTTACAGTGGCATTATTAATTGCAAAGGAAACTTCAAAGATCCTTTTGTTGCGTGTCATTTGACATGGAACACCCTTCCCGATTCAGCTCGAGAATGTCACTCATTTGGCACCTTCAAAAGACTTGTAAAAAAAAAAAATGTGCTTCCATATGATTAAATTTTCCTGGATGTATGTAATGCTATCCATTTTTTTTTATTATTACTATTATATTTATAGATGTTGTGATTCATTGCAGTTTGATAAAGCTTATTTAGTGAACTCTCCATGTATTTTGTTGTTATTTTTTCTACATTTAATGGAGCAAATACTTTACAAGTTAAGAGTTTATATGTCTATGTTTAAATGTTTATGTTTACATATTTAAATTTTAATGCTATGTCTATATGTTTAAATGTTAAGAGTATAAATGTTTAATGTTTGTGTGATCTTTTCATTATCCCCCTCCTACAGGCCATGGAGCCTTTGCGGGGATTTGTAGATTGTTGTGTCATTATTTTACTGTCATATGGAAAATAAATCTATCTATCTATCTACCTATATATCTATCTATCTATCTAAAACTGGTTTTGTTTTCAGTGGGTAGCTTCTGCTGGGCTGCAGCTAGTCATTTCCATTTTTAGCGTACGTGAATTTTTGTGTGTTTGTGTTTTTTTTTATCTTCCGGCATTCCCAGCCGTAGAACCTTTCAGGGGGAATATGATGACGTATTTGCCTTTTATTATTGAGTAAATTTAACTATCTACCTTTACATGAAACTTTAACATGGTCTTTAAAATTAATTTTTCAGAATATAGTCTGCTCAGCAACAATTTTAGTAATTGCATTCCAATGTCCAGCGTTTCAATATCTTTGCTGCTACTCAAAGTGGCCGTGGGCTGGCAAAAAAGCGAAGTTCACAATAACAGCCAAAGAATTTGTGCTGCTCAATTTATCAGGAAATATACGATTCAAATGGCTCTTGGCTATATCAATCTCAGTTTTGATGGTAAATGTGGCTAACTTGATTGTCTTGGAGGTTGGAGAGTGGAGAATGGCTGTAGCTAATGAAGAAGCACGATTTCTAGGAAAAAAAGGACTAGCTGATACAATGTTTACAGGTAAGCTTTTACTTCAAACATTTTTGTTCAAGCCCAGGATAAATAAGCTTTTCATTAAAAAGTGGTTCACACAACAAAATTGGAGTTTGGGTGCCCAGGCATTGTTCTTCGGCATTTAAAATCGGGATAGAAATTTCCTTATCTCGGGCCCCGGAGGTATCAAAAGTAGGGATTATAAATTTCTAATTTGTAATCCAATTTTAAAATAAAATTGGAAAATGGATAGTATGTCATTATCTCCTTGATTACATGGGAGTAGTAAGATTATTGGTAATTTTGGGATCCGAAGGCATATATCCAAATATACACGTCTGAATGAATAGAAGTTAGGGGATTGATAGCTCCGTATTGATCTGAAAGATCTCTCACTAAAAACTGTTTCTGAAAATAATTTATGTCCGAAAATGTATTATATAAAGCTTCCACCACACCTCCCCCCCCTGGCTAATTTTCTTTGATTCTTATGACTACCCATTTTACTCTTTGGGAAGGTAGAGATAGTAAATAAACAAATATTAATCCCCATTTTCTTCAATGTACACTGGCAAAAAGTCCTTTATCCCACCGTCACCGGAATTCTTTTCCGGGTAATTTCATGCTATATACATAATTTTATTTATTTTTACTAAGTACTGATGTTATTAATCCTTATACCCAATTCTTCAAATGGGGGGGATGTATTTTTCAATGTCATAGGAGCAAATTTGTCACTTTTTCCATTTTTTCAATGAAAATACCACAAAAGACAATTTTCAATGAAAATGTTTCCAAATGAGGTTTCTTCAAAATGTAAGGGGGGGAGCAAAAAACATACATGGGGAGGCAGAGGCCCCTCTCAATTGAAGCACCGAATTATAGTATAGATAAACCTTTGTCCATTTATTCATTCAGTATCGCAGTGAAACGCCATATTTCTATTGTTTCTCAAGGGTGTGGATATATTTGTTCAAGGTTTACAAGCTAAATGTGATCGAGAAAACTAGTACTGAGTTACCCGAGACACAGCAATTATCCGATTAACACCACTAGCAGTTTATTTTGGACCCACCTAAAAGGCCCACTTCAAGGGCCTTTTAGCAAGCAACTCATCAGCTTCTTCCTCTTGCTTGGGCCATCGAGAATCATCACTAACAGCCTCTGGTCTTCTTCGACTTCAGGCCCTTGCTAGCAATGGGCTTGTCTTCGGCCATCACAAATATGCCCTTGCGTCACTTTCCTTCACTTGCTATAGTCTAGTGATTCTTAGCGTGGACGCTACCGCCCCTGGTGAATGCTGGAGTTACTGGGGGGGGGGGGGGGGGGGGGGGTTGATGGCCACTGATACAATGGCCACTCTGTGACCATTGGCCACAGATGCTGCGAATAGTGCGTTACAAATACATTAGAAATAGTGAATCGTTGCAAATGAATGTAAGTGCTGACGGAAATAGAGCTGAAAATTACTGAATTGTTAGCAGCACACCAAGTTCATCATCAATAAGATGAATTCGAGTTACGAAAATGTTTTATATTGCTTTTCTATTCTGAGTTCATTACATAGTTTCATAATTTCAAATATCAGTGCTTCTAATTAAGGATGTTTACTTTATTTTGCAAAAAAGGTAAAAACAAAATATACAAGTTTTTCAGTATAATTGCTAATAAAATCTAAAAATAATAAATTTTCAGCTGGCACTGAATAACATTTTTTTCTTGAAGGGGGGCGGTTGACCAAATTAGTTTAGCAAACACTGCTATAGTCTACATATTTGGTTCTTAGCCCTAGGAATGGCCTTCTCATATCATGATTTCTAGATTTTCAGTTTTTTGTCCTTTTTTAGTTTTTGGCGTAAATTTTTCGGATTTTAATAGCTCATAATTTTCTTTTGCTGTAAAACAGTTCGGGAAAAATCCGAACGGTCGATTTGTTTGGGATTATATAGCAAATAGCAAGATATACAATAGCGAACAGGAAAACAGGCAAATGAAGGGCTGTATAGCTCACCTGTTTCGTCACTATCATCAGCAATCATAACAAATTTCTAAAGCTATTTTAGATTTCACAGCTAACAATAAGAAGAAACTTTGATATTCAAGACAAGCTTATATTTTTTATTGTTGCAAAGATTTTTTTTCCTCTTTAGATTTAGCCATGAGGATTATTCAACCAGTGATAATGGTGAAAAAAGGGATAAAAAAAACAGATCTTTCCACATGGCAGTATTGGAAAGGGCCATTTTCCCAAAAAATTATGTTTCTGTCCCATAAAACCATAAATTTGGCAACATCCCCTTGATATAAGACAAATACGTTGAAACTAAAGAGTTGCATCATGCCTCTCTACGAAATATTTCTCAATAGTATAATTTCCTAGAAACAGGTTTTACTTGATTGATCATGTTGCCTAGGTATTTATAATCTTTGATCAAATAAATTTTGGTATTTTCTTGCAGCATATGTCATGACAACTGTGTCTACTAGCAGCGGTGTTGTTGCCGGATTTTTATACACTCAGTTTATATACTGCATTAGTAACCGCAGAAGAATTAATCAATCAGATAGTAGAAGTTTGATCAGAGCAGGGACAATGCAAGAGTCTATAGCAACAATTTATGGAAAACCCGATGACTCTGAGGTAAGCAAGATCATATAAGAGCACTATCTAGTTCTCTTGGAAACGCCTAGTTTCCGTTTATTTAGTAGTACAATAAACCACAATACAGCCGCTCATGTGAAGTACTGAGGTCCTTCAATTCTTTAACTAAAAAAAGTGATAAACAATACATTTATTTGCGAATCAGCAATCGTGCTAGTTCTTCAATTCTTTACTTTATTTTCGGCACCTTAATGCTTTCCGTCATACCACTATTTCCTTTTTTTTTATCATTACCTTTTTTAAACTGATAATGGTTCCTGGATTACAAAAAAAGAAGCAAAAGCTATTGTTATTGTTTTTTTTTTTTTTTGTAACGAAGACAATGTAATTTCAAGTTCTTATTTTGCTCTATATTAACAAAACGTTATTTTCCAGATGCAAGATCAAGTTGGACTAAACCACAAGTCAGATTGCTCACAGAACTGGGTTTATTCTGGATCAGAAGATTGCCTTTTAACTAAAGCTGACAGGATTACAGAGCTATGTAGAAGGGATCAAAATATTGGAGACATTTATAATAAAACGGCCACAGTACGCAGAGGTCAAAGTGTATTCACATATGTATCACAAGATATAGGCCAAAATAAGGTATTTTAGTATCCATTGACGGTGCACTCTGTTTGAAAGGATATATGCATACTCACATATGTTTTGCTGGATTACCTGGAATTTCTCCCTGACCTTAAAAGATTTTTTTTGGAAAACTTCAACTACCGATCAATTTTATATTCTAATAGAAATACCCTGTTATTTAAAAAATGATCAAATAGTTGGTAATTATTTCTATATTACTAATCAATTGTTATTGAACCTCTTTTCTTTGTCTTTTTTCTTTTTTTTTCTTTTTTTGTGTGAGACTTGCTTTTTGTTTGTTTTATAGAATTTGGATTTAATTCTTCGTAAGCACCGCACAACATATTTATGGCATTTTAAAAGTTCTTTGTTCAGCAGTTACTTCTTATGCCTTACCTAGGCAAAGGATTGCAGATTCTTCTGTTATCTATTTAACAGTTTCTCCAAACGTTTATTTCTCAGCGAGCCTCAACTAAGAATATGACAAGAATAACTAACTTATTGAGCTGAAACTGTGCTGCTTTTTATGAAAAATTGAGGCAAACTTTTTAGGACTTAACTTTATACCCAATTTCTTCTAAGTGGATAAAATAAAAAACAAAAAAGTTTTTTCAACTCATAGTAAGAAGCAAAATTAAAACTTAAAATGAACAGAAATTATTACATATATGAAGGGGGTTTCCCCCTCCTCAGTACCTCGCTCTTCTCGCTAAAGTTTTTGGAAGTTTATAAAAGTTGCTTATTGTAGTAATTAAACGATCCTTGTGTTTCAGGAGTTGTTTTTAAAGAATTTGGACAACTTTCAAACTTTAGCGTAAAGAGCGAGGTGTTGAGGAGGGGGCAACCCCCCCCCCCCAATATGCGTATAATTTCTGTTCGTTTTAAGTTTTAATGCTGCTCCTTACTTTGAGTTGAACAAAACTTGTTTTCTTTTTTTTATTTAATTTCGGATCGTTTTTTAAGTAATGCCGGGAAATTCGTCTCCATTCCACAGAGAAATACCCCCCCCCCCACGAAAAGATCCTCTAGACGATTCAATACCAGTGGAAATTTGCCCTGGACAATTACCCTTAACATCCCCATGCGTAGAATTGAGTTGGCAAAATGGAAATAAAACAAATAAAAATAATTTCGTATAGGAATTCTGGCAAATTCCCCCTGTGCAAAATTCCTCCGAAAATTCCCCCCCCCCCGAAAAAAAGAAAAACCTAATCTCCCTATAAGAAAAGCTTATTATGGAAAATCCCTCAAGCTGAAATTCAACCCCACCCCCACCCAAACAATTTCTGCACACTTCCCGATAACAAACACTATACGTACACAATGAGCAAATTTTATTACTATAGACCTTTCTCCAGGGGCTTTTCACGTAGTCTCCAAAGGCATATTTATGGGAAATTTCAACTATACTGATCAAAATGGCTATCTGGAAATTTTGATCGGGCGATTTTGGGGGAAACATTGGTGTGGGAGGGAGGGCTGCTAGTTACCCTCCAATATTTCTGGGCACTCAAAAAGGCCACTAGTACTTTCAATTTCTGTACGAGTGAGTCCTCTCTCGATGCTCTAGGACCATTGTGTCTGTTGGTCTGATAAGATAACCCATGAGAAAAAAATAAACACGCATATCTGGCAAAAAGCACAAATTCCACATTTTTGTAGATAAGAGCTTGAAATCTATACAACAGGGTTGTCTGATACGCTGAATCTGACGGTGTGATTTTCATTAACATTCTTTGATTTCCAGGGGATGTTTCCCTCCTTTTCCGAAAACCAGGCAAATTTTTTCAGACTCGTAACTTTTGATAGGTAGCACTCAACTTAAAGAATAATATATTTAGAATCAGCATAATATACCGATTCTTTTGATATATCTATTGATAACAAAATTCTAGCTTGATTTTTTTTCCCCCTATTTCTCCTTGATTAATTTTTTATTTTATTTTCTCACAACGCAAGCTTCTATTCCTTTAAGGGATGTTTTGTGTTAATTCACCATTCTGTATCATTTATAGTTGTTAAAAAGAAACTGTATTATCTTTTTTAACGCAGTTTAGTATGCTCAGTTAAAAAGATATAATCAGACTTTTTTGAGAACCTGTAGTTTTCCGTAGATGTTTTGCATTTCTTTTGGTTATACTTTCAGTCTTGAAGACAAAAACTTCAAAAACTCTTGCAAAAAATATTGTCGCTACAAAAAAAAACTGATTGCTACTTTCAATTCAGAATATATTAATTCCACAATACAACTTTCTTAACCTTAAATTTGTTTTTACAAAATTCAAAACAAGAAAATATTGCAAAAACAATATTTCCACAATACATATGAGTGATGAATAATTCTGATTATCAACTCAGCGTCAATATTTCCGTTAAAATCATGTATTCCACTCATAAAAATGAGCTAATTTTATATATCATGTATTTTTTTTAGATTTTGCCAGTTGGAAGCACAAAGTGATAGAGGACAGGTACGCATACGTAAAGGGAAAGCTTAGGATCTCCCCATGAATCATAGGATTTTTTCCATATTTTTCATATATTTTGCCTGTTTTTTTTTTTTTTTAATTAGCCTCCCTCTTCTAAAAACAATTGCTTGTGCACATACTTTGTAGAAGATCTGAGAACTAATTGTTTATTCCACAGAAACAGCGCTATCTATTTCATCAGAGATAATAAAATTAATTGCTGCTATTGGCTTGTACATTTTTCTTAGCGATAAGCTTTACGCTATGCGCATAAACAAATAACAGTAAAGGGAAAATGTTTAATTGTCGAAGACACTTTTAATTAAAGCAAAGCTAAAGGACGGTTATCCATCCAATCACATTGAATGCCATCGCTTTTCGACCTCATTAACCTTGTGTAAAGACGCTAGACTTTCTCTCGCTAAAACTATAGAAGTAGGAGTATGGAAACCTTATTTGTTTTGTTTTATACCCATTTCTGTATGTTTTCAAGGTTTCTCGAACACAAAGTTTTAAGGTTCAACCCGTAACGACACCTTCAGTGGCCACTGTTAAAAGAAGCAAAACGTTTTACGAACCTCTGGCAGAAAGAGAAAGAGATTTTGAGGCGTCATCCAACTCTCTTTCGAAGCTTTGTAGTATGACGACAGGCGGGGTGGAAACAAAAATTATTGAAAGTGATTTGAAGAGGAATGCATCACTTGAGGACCTCACAAAATCAGGTAAACAAGTAAAAAACTTTTATAATTGCGTAGCTGACCAAAATAAAAAATTATTGTTTCACTATCCAAATCAAATCCCCATTTTAAAAAGAAACCCTAAATGACTGGAATTTTTGTTGATATTTTGTGGGTACTATCCTAAATAGATCCGCTTCCTTATAATTTTTTCTGGTACTCTTGCATTATGCGGGCCTCTCGGGTTAACTACTATAGAGTAGGCAGTGATAAAACCCGTTTTTGACACGTTTACTGCTATGGACTAGGCAATGATAGCGTGGTTTTAATTGCGTATACGATATTAAACTGTGTTTTTTTGGGGTTTAGGGGGGGGGGTAAGGTACCTAGGTTAGGTTAGGTTACGTATTTAATATATGCTATGCTTTACCCCACACCCCTCTAATGTGCAAACATATAGCCCAAATTTGTTTCTAAACTATTATATATTCATCCTATTTTATTGTATTTCATTACCATTAACCAAACTTAAGTTTTTCATTAAGCCATTAATAAACTTAACTCTATATATTAAGCCATTCTGGAGTAATGGATATTTCAAGCCATTGTTTTCCAAAAATGAACTGCATAGAAAGGGCGTACAAGAAGAGGGAAATGTAGAACAGTTAAAATATGCAAGCGATGCAATATTTTGTAATTTTCGGAGAAACCGCAAGCTTTTATTTAAAAAGGGGTTTTTCTAACTTCCATTCCAATAGAAAATTGGGTATATAGCCGGCCTCTTTGGTCGACTATATTTAAAAAAAAAAACAATGCATACTTACAATGTCAACGCATTTTTCAATATAAGAGGAGAAAGAAACTATTTCCGTCTGCTTGAAAGAGTAAGATTACCCTGTTATCAGCTAGTCATCACTTTGGTATGTATAAAAAAAATTATCACAAACTAAAACAAAAGACCGTAACTCAAAACACTAAACAAAAAACAAAAATATTAGAGACTAAAATTGGTGAAAAATGAGGTAAATTATAAAAGCAATGAAATGGGATGTAAAACTGAGCAAAAAGGGAAAAAACAAAGTTTAAAACGGGATGAGAGAAAAAAAAAATAAAAGAAAGCCAGTTAGTTACAACGGTAATGTATACTCAATTGTCAAAGTCAAAAATAAAGCACAAGTTTAAAAGTCCATAAGTCAAAATACCAAAAAAAATGTGGCAATATTCTTAGAACCAGGCTTTCTATTATAGGCTACTAGTCCCGTGATGGAAAACTGATGGAATGCGGGCTTATTTAGTTGACAGATATTGACTGACACAAAACAAATAGTTAAAGCAAAAAACACAAATTTTTTTCAACTTTCAAAATGTGCAACCCTTAGTTTTGCAAGATGCACTTTGAACTCGTTGATTTGTCGACTTAAGGTCGAAATATAAACATCGATAATGCGGTATTTTAAATAGTACTAAAGGGAGTAACAGCAAACAAGAAGTTATGCTTCCTTGGAACCAGACACTTTTAGCGACACAGGAAACCTAATGATGTATTTGCTAACATGGGCGCCCATAGACTGAATTTTAGGGGGGGGGCTTACCTGGCCTAATCGGCACTTCCAGTTCTGTATAATTGAAATCTCAAGACAAAATATCATAGGCAGCGCAATAGTGCTGCCTAAGTAAAGAGCGATATGGGCATTATATATTGTTTTTTTAGGCCAGGGCACTTCTTATAGAAAGAAATGTTATAGGAACGTCGAAAGAGCGTATGGAGGGCAACAAGCTCCACCTCCCCCACGTCAATCACTTTCCCAAACACATCCAATCAAAATTTTAAGATAACCATTTTGTTCAGTGTAGTTTTAAGGTCCGGAAATTATGACTTTGAGAATGACACCCCCCCCCCACAACCCTCAGAGCAAGGGTTGTAAGTTATGCCCTGTGGGGATATAAGTTTTTTTATATATAAGTTTTTTTTTTATTATTTGATTTTATTTTTCCTCATTTTTTGTTTAATGGAGTTCTTTACTTTTCCTTGAAAAACTTAATTTGTGGAAAAAGTTTTTTTTTAAATTAATTTCTGTTCGTTTTATATTGATATAGTCTTTTCAGGGAAAAAAAAAATAATACTTTAAATCTTTTTGTTTTTTAAGAATTTATAGTTTGGCCTGCTATTTGTATGCTGGAGAAAATTTTTTAGCAATTTTTAACAAAATACACCCTTTTAAAAATCTGGACACAAATAGTAGTGTTTAATTTAGTTTCATACCTCCTCTAGTTGACCTGAAGTGGAAAACTTGATACAATTCGCAAAAAATTTGTTTACTTTCTTCTATAGCTTGGATACACTTACGCTATTTTGATTTGGTTAAATTTTAAGAGCAAAAGTAGCTCCGAAAGTTTGAATATCATACCCTCAATCGTTCTTGGGTACTGCTGAGATACCTTATTGGGAATTAGCATTAACACAGTGCATTTTGATTTAATTTTATGGCAACATTTAGTTTTTAAACATAAAGGCAAATGGGAGGGTGGGCGTGGGAGGGGGATTAGTTTCCCTCCAATCACTTTTGACTATTAAAAAGGGCATCAACCTTTTATATTTTCAATCGAATGAGCCCTTTTCGGAGTTCCTACGACACCTCCTTCGATACAAAGTGCCCTGGTCTAAACAACAAAAATAATATATTATACCCACATCGATCTTTACTATATAAAAATGTCAAGTCTCCCAATCACTTTTGACTATTAAAAAGGGCACTAGGCTTTTCGATTTCGAACCTTATTCGAAACCTTATATGCCCCCAGGGCATAACTTACAGCCCTTGCATTGAGGGCTCTGAGGGGGTTATCATCCTAAAAGGCCTAATTTCCAGAACTTTCAACTACGTTGAACAAAATGGATATCTCAAAATTTTGATTGGATGTGTTTGGGAAAATGGTGGGCGTGAGAGGGGCGTTAGTCGCTATCCAATCACTTTCAACTAATAAAAAAGGCACTAGCCCTTTCCATTTCCAATTGAATGAGCCCTTTTGACGTTTCTACGACAACACTTTCAATAAAAAATTTATCTGCCCCCAGGGCATAACTTACAACCCTTGCACTGAGGGGTTTATCATCCTAAAAGACAAAACTTTCCAGAACTTTCAACTATGTTGAACAAAATGGATATCTCAAAATTTTGATTGGATGTGTTTGGGAAAATGGTGGGTTTAAGAGGGGCGTAAGTCACTGTCCAATCACTTTCAACTAATAAAAAAGGCACTAGCCCTTTCCATTTCCAATTGAATGAGCCCTTTTGAAGTTTCTACGACAACGCTTTTAATAAAAGCTTTATATGCCCCAGGACATAACTTACAACCCTTGCCCTGAGGGCTGTGGGGGGAGGGGTTGTCATCCTTAAAGACCTAATTTCCAAAACTTTCAACTACGTTGAATAAAATGGTTATCTAAAAATTTGGATTGGATGTGTCTGGGGAAAAGGTGGGCCTGAGAGGGGGGTTAGTTGCCCTCAAATCACTTTCGACTATTAAAAGGGTACTAGTCCTTTGAATTTCAAATCGAATGAGCCCTTTTTCAAGTTTTTACGACAAAGACTTAAAACCCTTGCCCTGAGGGATGTGGGGGAGTGTCCTCCTCAAAAACATATTTTCTATCTGGAAATCAACTACGCTGAACAAAATGGCTATCTCAAAATTTTGATTGGATGTGTTTGGGGGAACGAAGGGCGTGGGGGGGGGGGGGGCTAGCCTGTTTTGAAGTTTCTACGACAACGCCTTCTATAAAAAACTTATATGCCCCTAGGGCATGACTTAAAACCCTTGCCCTGAGGGTTGTGGGGGAGTTTCCTCCTCAAAAACATATTTTCTATCGGGAAATCAACTACTCTGAACAAAATGGCTATCTCAAATTTTGATTGGATGTCTTTGGGGGAATGATGGGCGTGGGGGGGGGGTGCTAGTTGCCCTCCAATCACTGTCGACTATTAAAAAGGGCACTAGCCCTTTGAATTTCCAATCGAATGAGCCTGTTTTGAAGTTTCTACGACAACGCCTTCTATAAAAACCTTATATGCCCCCAGGGCATAACTTAAAACCCTTGCCCTGAGGGTTGTGGGGGAGTGTCCTCCTCAAAAACATATTTTCTATGTGGAAATCAACTACGATGAACAAAATGGCTATCTCAAAATTTTGATTGGATGTGTTTGGGGGAATGATGGGCGTGGGAGGGGCTAGTTGCCTTCAATCACTTTCGAATATTAAAAAATGCACTAGCCACTCCAATTTCCAATCGAATGAGCCCTTTTCGAAGTTTCTACGACGACTCCTTCGATACGAAGTGCCCGGGTATGGAGAAAATAAACCAAAAAACAACACATTGTGTCCACATCGTTCTTTGCATAGGCAGCGCTAGCGCGCTGCCTATGATTTAGTTCATTTTAAATACATGAAAGAGAAGGTGTGACGACCCATGCTGCCGTAGGGGTTGTTTTCCCTAGTCAATATTCACCCCTCCGACCCCGCTTCCCGTGTTCTGCTTCAATAAAAGTTTCCACTGGAAGATATAGAAAAACTGAAAGATATAGAAAAACTTTCATCCCATAGATACTTTACATATTCAATCAGTGAATCTCCTCACCCCCTCCCTCTTATCTCCCTTTTCACCTATATTTTTGGTGTTCATTTTGGAAGTTTCAAGCTTTCTATTTTTTGGTCGCATAACTAAATTGTTTTTGTTTTAATTATTTTGTTCCCTTTTTAATTTTACGAGTTTTTCTTCGTTTTGACATTTTGCTGTTTCGGTCTTAACCTTTTAATTTTTGAGTTTTAATTGTTTTTTGACATTTTACTTATTTGACTTTGAACCTTTTTTTAATTTTTGTTGTTGTTGATTGTTTTCGGTTTTCTTTGTTTTATTGACGCTAAAGTACGAATTTGGCCCATTTGGGCTTGTGATAACCGTTTTTCGGTAAAAAATCTTATCTTATCTAGTTTGCTTAGCGGATAGTATTGAATAGTTCTCCATTAGAGTTGTAAAACTTCACAATTAGAATTGGCAGTAATTTGTGGGCCCGGCTACATTAACTCGCAGTCAGCACTTATTTTCGTCCTAAAAGCCGCTTGAAATTTTCTTATTTATCAGCGGAGATATCATATGGAAAAAGTATTAAAGAGCTTGTTCACAGATATGACAAGTGCCTCAGTTCTGCTGAGAAGCAAAAATTATATCTTTATATTCAATCGTCTTGCGATTATAGCCAATCAGAGGTTGAATTAAACAACCCCTGTAAACAGACATCAACAATAATTGAAGATAGTTGTTATTATTATTAGTATGCTAATCTTTCAAAAAATTATTATTGTTAATATTATCTTTTTTTAATGTTCGATTCACATATTAGAGTTTCTTGTGGTTCTAAAAATTCTTGGCGATAAATAAGTATTTTCTGATTCTCAATAACTGAAACTATAAATTCCATCCTCAAGTTTGATGGGTTTTTTACAGCACTGATCCCAGGGCCTTCAACCAGTTTGATTAAGGATAATTATAAGCTTATCAGGCCTTCTTAATCTTGTGAAGAATTTTCCCATCAGAAATATGTTGTGTGATGTATAGCTTCCATCTTTAGCAACCATCTATACTTTCGGAGTTTATCTAATTACCCAAGAGTATTATGAAGGTTCTTAACAGCACAAGAAAGTTTTTCGTTGTGCCTCCTTCTTATTAAGACTGCTTTAAAGTATTTTTTTATTAGGTCCAAACAATCGGATGATCAAGCTATCAACAAAGTTTGGTGACGGTTATGACATCAAGGAAAACCAAAGTGTAAGCAGTACTTCTAGCGAGCTGAGTTTTGATAAGCGATATCCATATGCAAAAAGTATTGAACTCATCAATCACCAGCTTAATGATGACAGTGATGCTGACATTGATACTGTTAATGAGACAACTGACTTTGATAGTTGTGATGATGTAATTGATGTAAAAGATAAGAAGAGCATGTATAATATTAAGCAAAGACTTATTCAAAAAGCCAAGGTTTCGCCACACTTAGATTATAAAAATTTAAAGCAGAAAGCAATGGCATCTAGCATCAACACTTCACCAACGCAAATTCCCCATGACAAAATTCAAAACAAACTAATCAGTGAGCAAATTGATACATACAGCGTTGATATACCCAAAAATAACGAATGTGATGAGAGTAAAAAAAATTTGAATTCAGATCGCAAAACAAAGCAATGTGAGCGAAAATCGAGTGCAACGCAAACTGATATGCCCGCTACATTAAAAACACGTCCAAGGATCGCTGCTGCAATTAGAAAGGTAGTGACAGAGGAAGAAATACCCGAAAAGCCACAAAGACCACCCCCTCTTCCTCCCATTGAAGATCCTGTGAAATCCAAACATGAACAGCTGCGCACTTATCAATCGCAAAGCTCATCTGGATATAGCTCTCCCCAAGACAGCTACGAGAGAGTAACTGTTGAGCCTGGAGAGAAAACTGTTTGTCACGTACAGGACGGTAAAAATGTTACCGTAATTAGAATTGAGTCAGTAAGGGATGCACACAGAAACTCAACTAGCCTGAAGATTGGGAGTCCTTCCAAGAAGAAGATGGAAAAGCCTATTAGAAGAAGTTTGAAGGTGTATCAGAAAGAGGATGTTGACCGGGTTGAGCCAACAGTAGCTCAAGAGCCAGACAAACGGTCAAAGTCACGGCTGTCTATGACCGTAGATGGAGATCCTTCTTTTAATAATAAAGCAAGGCCGGTTGGTCGTTCTGTTTCTTTTGGTAGCGACTCAAGGACCGAATGGATGCCACTTTCTGCCAGCCTTTTAAGAGATGTACAGTCAACTAGCATAAATAAACAAAAGACACCTCGTCAAGCAATTAGAAAAAGTAATATCAAGCGATCCTCTTCATCCATAACCCTTGGAAACACATACGGCTCCGGAATTCCACCGTATTTTCCCTATCCCAACTTGAATTTATTCCGACTTCAAAGTGTGTCAACCCAACCGAGACGAGAAGTATGGGGTTCTAGGGAAAATAGAAAACAAAGAGAAGAATATGAAAGATTTAAACATGGTAATTATGTGATAAGTGACAATGAAGAAATAACAAATGAAAATATGACAGAGCTAGAAACAATAGGTGAAACAAGTTTAGAAGGATCTGAAGAATCGCATAATGAACTTAATCAGGATCATGAAAGTAAAGAATGTGAAACAAGTGAGAATACAGAAAGAATCCTAAGCCAAAATGCAGATTACATTAAAAGCCAAAACATACATCCTAATTCAAGACAAAATTTTGGTGACAGTAGATATTTAAAGGGTGTTGGAATGAATATAAATGCCCTTTTTGATGATGGAAACTTGCCGTATTTGCCGCATTTGCGCTCAATGGCGACTGAAGCAATGAACCCTAATGAAGCTTTTGCTTATTTTGCTGAATTGGAGCTAATGGCTAGACATTTAAGAAATCAGCTTCTATGTCAGGTAGGTGATGATGGGCGAATAAAAAAAAATGAATACTGAGACATTGAGTTTGATTATCACAGGCAATGGTTTCTATAGAATTAAGGCTTAGTTGTTCTGAGACACAGAGATTTCTCTTTCCGAATTCAAGTTTATTTTCCAAAAAATTTACTATAGTCAACTGAATCATCGAATGTGAAGTAAAAATCACAGAGTTTAAGACAAAGTTAGGCAAGATTGTTCTCTGTAACCGAGGAACAGCACGAGTTAACTTTACTGCTTAGATCAGGCGTTTAAGAGTTTGTTTCGGAGCAGGACTGCATTTCAGGAAGAAAAAAGGACCAAAGTAATCAAAATAAAAAATGAGAATTATTTAAAAATGATTGTAAATCCCACGATACTTGTAAAATATGCGTTATTTAAGAGAAGGGGAAAACTTCGCTCCGAATTTCACTCATATGTCCATGCCTAGTTTCGATGTTCTGTGTGTTTTCCCTTTTTGTAGGCAACCAGCATTAATAAAAACAGAAAATAAAGTCACAAGTCAAGTATGCCTGGTTTTGATGTTCCGCTTTTCATTCTGACTGTCCTCAATTGTTAAAAAAAAGATTCACCTGAAGAAAATTCGAATATTTCTTTCATCGACACTTTTACGCTAAGAAAAAATTCTTTTCATCAATTTTGAAAATAAATCTTTTGTTGGTTATCTTGTATAATTTATGATGCTATACATATATTGTCATTACATCTTGAACTTTCATTTTGAATGTCACAGCATGTCTCTTATAGTGCATTCAAGTATCAAGCGTCCCTAATCTGACTTATTCACTCAAAACCAGCTTCCCCGGATGTAATGTATAAAAGATAACGATAAATAATAATGCAGCAACTTGTTGACTGAAATGCCAGGGACACATAGGCGAAACAAAAAAATATTAATCACGTGTATTTCACTCTAAACATAGCTTATTTACAAATCCCTTAAGGTGTGCTAAATTTTACATCTGCTGTCCCTTCTTGTTCTCTGTATACAATGTTGGTACTGTTCTAAAATCCAGGACACATGCGAGAAGTGACGTTTGGTTAATCCTAATGAAATAAAACAAAATAGGATGAAAATATAGTAGCTTACGAACAAATTTGGGCTATCTATTGGCACATGGGGGGGGGGGGGGGGGTAAAGCATAACATTTATCAAATACGGAACTTAACCTAGGTACCTTTTGCCTCCTTAAACCCCAAAAACTAAAGTTTAAATATAGTTTCCGATGTGAGAAACCCTTGTTTATGCTGCGTCAGACATCCAAATACCGGGTAATAGCTATCTGATTTTTGCTTTTCTCGATGGATGTGTCCTGGATTTTAGAACAGTGCCATAATTTCATATATTCTTCTCGTTTGTGATAGTATTGCGTATTTACTACTTAAATCCTATATAAAAAAAAAAAAAAAAATCCGACAAAGAAGTTTTCCAAAGAAAAGTAATTTTAAGATTAACAGAAATAAAGTCCATTTACAGATCGAACTTACAAAGAGCAGACATTGTTATCAAAGAGTAAATTAAACCAAAAAAAAATAAAAATTAGAATTGATAATCCCACGAAACATATAGATAATAGATACTGATGCATAAATAAATCCCAAAACGAGTAAAAAGCAAATCGAATGCTCAAGTCAAGCTTAAAACAAAATAAATTAATACAAACATGAGTTCGGCTACTGACCCCCTTACCGTAAACCTTCTAAAGTATATTGCCTCATTTGCGTTTTATTGAAAACTAAATGTATTTTTAACAGCGTGCTTTAATTTTCAGAATATCAATGAAAACAAAAAATAAATCACCATAATAATCAAGATTACTGGTAAGAACTAGTGAGAATAAACTGAATGCTTTGTATATAATGATATTAATTCCAGGCAGAGCTGTTCAAGAAGGGGGGGGGGCAATCGTTGCAGCTGCCCCGGGTGCCGTAGCTGAGGGTTCGCCACAGCAGGGGGTTCCCGACTTTGATCAAATTGTTCTCTTTGATTTGATTTTTTTTACTTATATTTGAGTCGGGGGAGGGGGGGGCTCTAACTAATTTTGCCCTGGAAACCTTCAACACTAGGAACGCCTTTGATTCCATGGAATATCAGCAATCTAAGTTTGAAGATTGTATTTAACACTAATTATTTTTCAATATTATAATCGTAATAAAATGCTTAAAGTATATTTGTTTTCAGTAAAGCGTAAATGGCGAACAGGCCTTAAACAATTGAAGGTTTGGGGTCATAGTCGCAAGTAGTCGAAGTTTCAGTTACCAAGTGTCACAGTCAAAAGTAGTTGCTGTCGCAAGCGCTCGCAGTCATAGTCAAAAGCAGTCGCAGTCGTAAGAAATCAAAGTCGCAAGTATTTACAGAAACAAGTAGTCAGAGTCGCAAGTAGTCGAGTTGCACTTACAAGTAGTCTCAGTCGTAGTCATAATTAGTCGCAAGTAGTTGCAGTCACAGTAAAAAGTAGTCTTAGTCACAGTTGCAAACAGTAGCGGTCATAGTCGCAAGTAGTATTTGTCGTAGTCACAGTCGCAAGTAGTCGCAGCTGCAGGAGCATCCGCAGTAGTAGTAGTTGTAGTATCCCTGACAGTTTAAAGTTAATACTCTTAGCTTTCACTAAGCCATTGTAGATAAGCCTTTTTGATAACCTGGATGGACATAGTGTCGTTTGATTTAGTTCAACATCCCAAAGTTTCAACTTAATATTCTTAACCTTTTCGGATCCACCCTGGATCAAACATCCCCCCCCCTCTTTCCCAATCATAATTCTAAATGAAACAATGGGTAAATTGTATAATTTACAATCTTTGCCATAAGGGCTCTGACATCCATGAGGGTCTTGACTTCCCCGGAGGCATAGGTTTTAGACCTTTTGACGATTTTGAACAAAATGGCCATCTCAAAGTTTGATCAGTGTTGGGATAGGGGGGGGGGATCTAAACAGGGCTTAGAGTGGGAAGGCAGCTGACTGGCCTCTGATCTCGTTTGACTTTTAGAGAGGGCACTAGAACTTTACAACTCCAAGCGAACGAGCTTCCTTCGTAGTTTCTACGACCACTTCTCCAAATTGAAGTGCTCTAATGGAAAAGAATAATACATTGAAGCCTTATTGCTCTTTACTATATTCAATACTAGAGCGGTTGCCTCCGATATGAAGTCACCTATTTTCACTTATTCTGTATTTTCTGGTTGACAGGTGTAACTTATCCAAACCGCTTCAAATTATAATTCTTCTAACTTTTGACGTCATTTACGTCTCGTAAAACGACAAAGATGAGTAATTGAAAATAGCCGATAAGTAATGTTGGGATGCTCGAGCACGTTATTGCTTAATCATTAGAGTGATACCTTCTTTTCCCTATTTGTAGGGGGGCGGTGGAGAATTCTTTTCATTTTTTAAATGGAGATACAAAAAAGGTTGCTTTCAAAATCTAGTAGTTCAATATTTTTTTTCCGATTTTTGAAATTATTATTTCAAGCAGTTACAGATAATGCATTTGCAGTCCTGAAATCCATGATATATATGGATTAATTTGGACTATATCGTACAGGTATAGTATTTTATTACCATAACTGATTGTTAAATGACGTGGAAAGTAACAACAATCAACTGTGTTATGAGTTATATTTTTAGGATCGTCATATATATTTTTACAGGATATTTTTCTATCCAGAAATTTTTCTATTACAGAAATTTTTCCATCCAGACCGTGACTAAATTCATATTTTGGGTAACCTTATTTTTGTTACTTTTATCAAACAAAACTGATCTGTAGATTGCCTTATTGCAAAGCTCACTCCTTAACATCTTTATTCAATAGGAGAGGAAGTTTGCAACTGAAGTAGGTCAAAAGAGTTGTGTAAGCGTGACAAAGATTCCAGATGAAACAAAACGATACAAGTTTAAACGATTAAATGAAACGATGCATTGCTTGGAGGAGCAGAGAAGAGCAGCTAAGAAAAGCCTTTTCCCTCGCTGCTAACCTGTTCCCATATATTTGAAATTTAACTTTGGATGCAGAACTTTTTTTTTCTTTTTAAAACTTAGGGGAAATATTTTTCAGATCTTATGGTCTTTTTTTCTCGGATCTGTGAAATTGACTGGAATTTGGGTTTTTACATTAGTCTAAACATGACTGACAATAATTGGGGTGGAGTTATTCACAGGGAACACAGTATTTAGACATAAAGTGTTCTTCTGTTCAGCATTCAGCTGCTTATAATTTTTTTCTCTTTACTAACAGCAAGCACAGATGGCTAAACTATCAGCATATGAAGAACAAAATGCATTCCCACATCCAAAAAATCACAAAGCGGAAGAAAGAGAAGAGTCACCATGTTAGAGGAAAACTGACAGTCAATTAAAAACAACACCCAATCTTAATTGTTAATTTTGTTATATAGTATTATTAAATTATATCAACCGTCACACTTTCTAGTATAACAGTTATATATTTTTTCAAATGTGAAAAACTCAGAAATACAACTTTTTCAGGTTAACTGGTATACTTTTTTTAGACGATCGTAAGATTTTGTCAACTCAGACACTATTTTGATTTTGCTTCATTTACGGCATTTATGGCAATAAGTGCTGACTGCGAGTTAATGTAGCCGGGCCCGCAAATTACTGCCCATTCTTATTGTGAAGTTTTACAACTCTAATGGAGAACTATTCAATACTCTCCGCAACGCAAACTGGATAAGATACAATTTTTTTTTACCGAAAAACGGTTATCACAAGCCCAAGTGGGCCAAATTTGTACTTTAGTGTCAATGAAACAAAAAAAAAACGAAAACAAACAACCAAAATAAAAATTCATAAAAGGTTCAAAGTCAAATAAGTAAAACGTCAAAAAACAATTAAAACTCAAAAATTAAAAGGTCAAGGCCGAATCAGCAAAATGTCAAAACGAAGAAAAACTCGTAAAATTAAAAAGTGTACAAAACAATCAAAACAAAAACAATTCAGTTATGCAACCAAAAAATAGAAAGCTTGGAACTTCCAAAATGAACACCAAAAATATAGTTGAAAAGGGAGATAAGAGGGGGAGGGGTTGAGGAGATTCACTGATTGAATATGTAAACTATCTAAGGGATGAAAGTTTTTCTATATCTTACAGTTTTTCTATATCTTCCAGTGGAAACTTTTATTGAAGCAGAAGGCGGGAAGCGGGGTTGAAGGGGTGAATATTGACTAGGGAAAACTACCCCTACGGCAGCATGGGTCGTCACACCGACTGGGCAAGCCCAACAACTCATCCCTGGATACTGAATTTAATTGTAATACAAAGTGCCAAAACATAACCTAATTAGCGTTAAGCTCAGATAAATAGTGAGCATGAAATAAAGGTGGCTTAAAAAAAAAAAAAAAAAAAAAAAAAAAAAAAAAAAAAAAAAAAAAAAAAAAAAAAAAAAAAAAAAAAACGATGAATCTCAGGTGGCAAATGTGACAATTCTGCCAATAGGAAACTATATAAATTGACGTTTATTTATGATGGAAAAATAGAAAGTACCCACATAGAAGATCCAATCAATTGCCCCTCTTCCCTCAAATGCTTTTTATATTAACGCCTCTGTCCCAATTTGGTTGTGACGCCTCTATGCTCATTTTGGTCGTGAACAGTAATGTCTCAAAGCCCAATGAGAAGGTTTTGGGGGTTGAAACCTGTTTCCCCACAGGATTCACAGATAACCAAATAATACCCTAACACGTAATAGTTTTAATAGTCTACTTGCTTTCGAACACAAATAAACGGCAAAAACTACACACGAAGATTGCTACTTTATTTGTATATTTACGTCCAAGTTATTATTTAAATTGATCTCGCTTTTCTTAGTAAATTTTTATAGAAGAAAGTAGAAATTTCATAAAAAGAAGTGAATATTTATTTATGCTAGGACTAAAATTAAGTCATGGCCCTTCCTGCCCCACCAAGAGCAAGTTTGTGGGATATACCCCTGAAATTTTTGATCTGACAACTCCCTCTGATATATTTCCTAATGACAAAAATAAATAAAGTACTTTATTCTCCAAAATGATCAAATATCAACGCAATATAGAAGTTCAAAATCAAAATAGAGTAATTAGAAGTTTCCTAAATGGTATTTAATTTCCTAAAATTGATGTTTAAGGATTCCCAGCTCATTTTTTTTTATAAATGTTAGACCAGTACTGCAATAGCAACATGTAAAATAAAATAGGTTAAATATTTTCACAAATATGTGTATGTTCTATTGGTTATATTGGCTAAGTAAGCCTAACACACTGATTAATGTGAGATCTATATTAATGTGAACTTGCTTTGGGTCAGTGAAAAATTTGCAACTGACAGGTCATGGGCTTTTTTACATGTTTAAGTCAAGCTGTCAAAATCAGAGTTAAGTGAAAAATTTCATTCGTAGCGACTTAAGTGCTCAAACTGGACATTCGGCAACAAAATGGTGGGAAACTGAGCATGTAAGCTTTACGGTATAGGCTTTAGTTTTAACACCCTGGCCCTTAAAAACATCCTAAAAACATACGTCTTACTTGCTCTGGAATACGGTTGTCAAGTCTGGCATCCAGGCTTAACAAAAGAACAGGACAAGCCAAATAGAGAAGATGCAGAAACGGGCTTGCCGTATCATCCTCGGCCACGCCTACAGTTCAAACAAGGAGAGTCTCCAAAGGCTGGGTTTCAAAACCCTATTCCGACGCAGACACGAAGTAGTCATGAGGTTTGGCCGCCCATGCCTTCTTTCACAACGGCATAGAAACATCTTACCGGATTTCCTAGAGCCAAGATTTTACGGTCCTGCGACAAGGACAAAAGCTAACCAGCACCGAATTCAAGTCAGCGCTACTTATCTTCATTTGTACCATATTTTGTCGAATCTTTTAATAATTGTACATAGTTAATTGTTTTTAGTGCTTTAGTTTGATGTTGAAAATTTTTGACAATGCCACTGTTATTTTGGTAATATTGCGACGTAGTAAATAAATTGATTGATTAATTTGTCGGTAATTGAATAAAAAACTTTGCTTTCCCTTGGAATACATTTATTCAGTCATATGGGGACAGCATTAGGTTTCGAATTTTAGCTAGTTGTGCGTAGCACTACGTCTGCGCTAGTAAGGGAAGAAGCCGAAGGATTTCCCGAACCTTGGGGATTTGTAAATAATGAACTAAACTTAGGGCTGAAGGTAAAATCTGTTTCACACAAACTAGTGTTATATGAACGCATCTGTGTGTATAGCCTGCCTTTTTCTCCAAAAAAATGCAACCCAACAAGTTTACTAGGACAGGATGCCTAATGGTTCTCTAAGATCCATGAATAACCTAGCTTTGGTTGAAGGGCCTCACTGAAATGCTAGTCTATCGTCCCTTGGGTTGGTATATACGAGATTCAATAACTGACATAGTGACAATATCAGTCCATATACATCCCTAGTAATGCATTTGTTTGTTGCATCAATAGGCTACAGTTAGCCTATAGCCTACCTTTTGTATCCTTGGCTATAGGCTATATAAACCAGTCATCTTCTCAGTTTGCAACTTATTTATTGAATAGAATATGATTTACTGACCAAAATAGCACAAAAGCTAGTATAAGCAGATCAAAACAATTAAATGATAAAAACAAAAGTTAAATCAATTAGCATATTAAAATAGGAAACAATTAGGGTACAAAAGAGTTTTTGTATCTCATGGTCAAAATTTGGGGACACACATCAAGTTGGGTAGCCTATTTGGAGCTCTACAAGCATTGAATCTTGTATTTGAAAGGATTGGGGGATTTTTTTTTAAAGGGGGGAGAGGAGAAAACATCAATGATAGACAGAACTAAGGCACTTGTCACCAAAGTTCATGACAAAGATGTGATGTTGTGATTCCAATGTAGTAGTTTAAGTCCAAGTCTAGTCAAACCTTCATTGTAGGCTAGCCTATTTAGTATAGGACATCCCCAGTATAATTGTTATTGCTCTTTTTTGAATATTTTCAATTTTTGGACATTGGTCTTTGGCCAACTTGGTGTGCCAGACAGGGCAAGCATATTCAAGACAGAGTTTCATATAATAACAATAAATTATTTTAAGGTTCTGGATTGATATAGAGAATCATTTGAGAAGAGAGAAAGATCTGCCTTAAATTGCAGCTTGGAGCAAAGTTAAGGATTTTCATCCTTGTAATGCTCTGTTATGACTTCAATGGGTTGGTTGCTAAATTTGGGTTGAGGACTCAACAGCTTCCCAGTTGTACAGGAACTCTTGCTATAGCCATTCTTTGTCTAGATTTTTCTTGAATGCACCTGTTGAATCAGCAGCCAGTGTATCTTCAGAGAGTAGATTCCACAAGTTTGTTTCTTGTTGTCTGAAAAAATGGCTTCTTTCTTAGACTAAGGAGCACTTCTTGAAGATCTTTTTGGAATGACCTCTAGTCACAGAATGTTCTGGAGAGGGGGGGGGGATAAGGAAATAAGGGATAACATTTTTGGAAATAATTTTGTGGGTCATTCTCATGTCACCATGTTTCCTCTGGTATGCAAGAGTAGGAAGCTTCAAGTAGCATAAACACTCTTTGTATGGCACTTGTTTGAGGTCTTTTATAATTTTGGTTGCTCTTTGTTGAACTCTTTCTAGAATTTCCATGTCCTTCTTGAAATAGGGTGATGCCAGGGACCTTTCAACCTCTATGCACAGGCAAACTAGTGCCTTGCAGAGCTTCATAAACACACTGGGGCGTCTGCTAGAGATAGTTCTTTTGATCATTCCAAGAGATTGGAGGGCAGACAATGATATAGATTTTGCATCCATGCTGAACTTTAGTTGACAATCAACAATGACTCCAAGATCTCTTTCACCAGAGACTGCAAAAAGGGGGTTACCTTGGAGATGGTATTGCTGATGCATGTTATGATTGTCAAAGTGGATTACATGGCATTTGTCAGCATTGAACAAGAGGAGCCATGTATCAGCCCAAGTCCCAAGAATATCAAGGTTCTTTTGAATAGATTGCTTGTTAGAGGTTGTGGCTGCTTTACCAACAAGTTTTCAATCATCAGAATAAAGAGTGAGGAGGTTTGAGAGATGATTGGGTGCATCATTTATGTATAAGTTGAAGAGACTTGGCCCAAGAATGATCCCTTGGGAAATGCTGCTTAAAACAGTTGTAGACAAGGAGAAATGAGGGACACCTTGAGAGTCATGAACTCTTACAACTTGCATTCTTTCTGAAAGGAAACTCTGTGTTCACTGGACAATAACATCATCATTAGCTGCTGCTTTTAGTCTGGTGATGAGGAATTCATGGCAAACCCTGTCAAATGCTTTTGAGAGGTCCAGGAGCACCATGTTGACAGGTAAATCATTATCCAATAATGATGTAACATACTTGTATGTGAGTATTAGATTAGTATTAACATATGTTAAAGATCTGAAGCCATGTTGATTGGAAGTCAGGATGTTGTTAATTTCCAAGTGCTGAATTAGAGCTCTATTGACAAATCTCTCAAGCACCTTTACAACTGCAGAAGTGATGCTAATAGGATGGTAATTTTCTGCATGATATTTTGGGCATTTTTTGTGGATTGGTGTTATATAGGACTTTTTCTAATCCAATGGTAGTTATCCATTTTGTAGGGACAGCTGGAAGAGTCTACACAAGGGAGAACTGAGAACAATTCAGAATTCCTTGAGAAGCCTTGGGTGTATTCCATCTGATCCTTTGGACCATATCTTCAGTAATTGATAATTTTGGCATTGGATTAGATATTAAGTTTGATGGTGCTGCAGGGATAGTTGAATAAGATTGGATTGTAAAGGCAGAGGCAAACTGGGTATTCAATGCATTAGCCTTATCTATTGGCAGTGAGTGGGCTATGCCATTATGTTTGAGGTCAGGAATGGTGTGATGGTTAGGATTTTTGGCAGAAACATATCTCCAGAAAGATTTGGGATTGATCTTGGTATCTGTGCTAAGCTTTTCCTCATGTTGAGACTTCAATTTCTTAACTACATTGGAGGCAAGATTCCAAGCTTTTGCATACCTTATCCAATTTTCCAGAGTTTTCTCCTTGTTGTACCTTTTCCAGGCTCTGGCTTTCCTGTTGATTGTTCTTTTTGCATCCTTTGTGAGGAATGGAAGTGTTTTTGGTTGTTTTTAGTAGATGACATGAGAGTGCTTTTTTCAGTTGATGGGAGGGCTTCTTAAACATTTGTCCATGATATATTAATACCAGCAATAATTTGTTTTGACCAATTTATTGAGGCTAGTTCCTTCTGTATTGCTTGATAGTCAATAAAAGTTTGAGGACAAACATTAGGTTGCAGATATATGTTCAAGGATAACTGAGTGGCTGCTGTTGCCAACTGGAGGAAGAAATTCGTTTCTGATAAAGGAATCTGGATTGCTCAAAATTACAAGATCTAACAAGGAAGGATTCTGGTTGCCATGATGCCTTGTTGGCTTGTCAACCATTTGGTGAAGGAATTTGTCAGATAAGCAAGACACAAATAGTGAATCTCCATCACTAGATACTATATGACCAAGACCATTAACCCACTTGATTAATGGGAAATTGAAATCACCAATAATTATCAAATCAGATGATACCATAGATGCCGTTTCACCAATGATAGTTTTGAGATGTATTTCACAATCATCAAGACTGGGTGCACTGGGGATTCTATATACACACACAATACATATTTTTTTGTTTTCTTGAAGTGTAATTTCAAGCCATAAACTTTTTGCCCAGGGTACATTGAAAATTAAACAGTTAATAAGACTAACCTGGAAACCTTCCCTGACATAAATACCAACTCCTCTTCAGCAGTTTGGCTGCCCCAGATTAGCAAAGCACTGAAAACCAGCTATCTGCAACAAACTTTTGGTAACAGATATTGTAGTAAATTTTGGCAGAATCTCCACTAACCCAGCAATATCAGCTTCTTCATCTTTTAGGAGCACTTGGATATTTAGAAGCTTTTTTGTAAGAAAATCAACATTGCTAGAAATAACACACAGGGTATTATTATTTTGAGGCTTTTGTGACTGGCTGTTCAGTGGCAGAGGTCCCATAGCTGCAAGTGTGGTTGACAAAGGCAGGGTAGGTGTTAATTCAGAGATGGCACTGAGGAAGCTTGATTTACTCAAACTATCACATGAATAGAAGAGTTCATTTTCAGTTGACACACTAGTATTAACACTTGAAGTTCTACAAAGCAAAGAGGATACCTGTAAGAAATCACAGCTATTTACGGGAGGTGAGGGACAAACTGCTATACCTCCATCATGGCCAGGTTCAGGGTGGGCTTCGGAACTTTCCAACTGCAATAAGCAGCAGCCTTTTTTGTCACAATTTGACCTTTGAAAATGCTGAGATCTTTTCACCAGAGTTTATTTGCCTTTTTAGCATATCTATGAGAGCCTTATGTTTATTACAACTTTGAGTTAAGGAGAAAAACTACCAGATTTAAATAAGTAGGAAGTGCAGGACTTCCATTTAAAGTAATTTTCTAACTGCACACCAATCAGTTTAACCATATTTAAATTTGATATGCAAAGGTCATTATTGATAGGGGGTATTTTTTTTTTTTAAGGAGAATAGCATGAAACTGCTTTTGGGTATGTGTAAGCTGAGTTTAACATTGTCAAGATTAGGCTATTCTTTAAATTCTTAATGAGTGAGTCCAGTGTAACATCCAAAGTAGTAGAGTTATGTGTGCTAGTGGTAAATTTGTAGCTGACAACATGGGTGAAAGTGAATAGCCTAAATCACTAGATGCTGTTTTTTACCCTCTTCCATAATTCCATAATCAATTCTGGAGAAAATTAAAGCTTGAGCCCTTCATGGGGTCTTAAAATGGAAAAGAGTCCATAGCTTAGTAACCAAAATTTTAAAAACATTTTTCTAAAAAAAAGACTGTCTAGTGAGAAAAACCACCATTTGTAGCTGATTCAGGAATGGTAATAATTATTTTCCTTAATCTTAATAGCAAAATGTTAATTTAAAAACAAATTTGCAGGAATTAAAAAAAAAAAATTAAGATATCCCTCAAAAATGACATCACAGCAAAACTGACATCATTTCTGAGAGGTTTCTGGCTTAAAATATTAAAACAATGGTTCTTACTTTATGATATGCAGCATGTTTATGTTAATCAGATTATCATGTTTCCTCTATTATTATTTGCATTGTTAACTCATTTAAAATAATATATTTTATCCAATATTAAATCTGATGCTCAGGCCAACCTAGATATCTTCAAGTTTACACAATGTCACTGGTTTTACAAGGGATGTAACAATAAGAACAAAAACAACAAAAATATTATTAAGGCTATATATTGGGCAATTAGGGGGTGACAGGGTGCATTGTCAGGGAAACAACTATTATGTACAAAAAGAGCTTTAAAAAGGAATCTAATAGACTCTTCTTATTTTTTATTTTTGTATGTAGTTTGTGGCTATATTTGAGACTGTTAGGGGGGAGAGATGATTTTCATAAATCCTACTCAAACCATAAAAAACATCTCTCTTTTATTTTGGCCAATTTTCCAATTAACTCACTAATGCTGTATCTAAGAGATAGACATCTCTTTAGAATCAGAATTTCATCCTGAATCCAAATATAACATTTATTTCTGTTGGGAATGATCTTTACCCCCCCCCCCCCACCCCCTTATGTGCAAATAAATACCCTTGTATGTATTAACTTAAATTGCATTGTCCAGCAAAATAAGGAAAAATCCTGTAGAGTTGCTGATCAGTGATGATGGGGAGCCATTGATTTGGCAGCATCCCACTCTGTTTTCTATGGTTTGGCAGACCAATGCTTATCAACAGCAATCTTGAATGTATTGATAGAGGGAGCAATGACAGCTACATTGGGAAGACTGTTCTAGGGGGCCACTATTCTATTGGAGAAATAGTGGTTTTGGAGTCTGCTGTGGGCTCTTTTCTGGAGTAGCTTCTTACTATGCCCTCTTGTCCAGGATGATTTGTCAAGTTGGAAAGGCTTCTGAGAAGAGGAATCAGCATGCAGTAGCTTGTAAGCCATGATGACATCACCCCTCTGTTGTCTGTAGATGAGTGTTGGGAGCTGTAGTTTGTTCAGGGGAGATGGATAGTCAAGGTTCTTGCATCCATCAACAGCTTTGGTTGTATCCCTTTGAACAGACTTATTTTCTGTTGGTCATCCTTATTCAGGGGCATGGCAACACACATCCCAAATTCCAGCAATGGTCACACAAGACCTTTGCACAGCTTTGTCATTACTTTGGATGATCTGCTACATACTGTACACTTAATTATTCCAAGGGTCTGAGATGCTTTGGCAACTGCTGTATTTGGGTGTTGGTGGAATTTTAATTCTTCATCAATGACTATTCCCAAATCTCTTTCAGCTGCTGAAGAACCTATTGATTGCCTAGAACCATCCCCTCCACTCATATGGTGCTGCTACTTCTCATTCTTTTTCCCAAAATGTGCTGTCTTGCATTTCTGTATGTTAAACTCAAGCTTCCATTAGTGGGCCCAAAGGGAAACTGAATCCAGGTCTTCCTATATGGTGGCTCTTGTCACTGTTGACTCTGTGGGCCCAATAAGCTTTGAATTGTCAGCATAAATGCTCATTTTATTTCTTACAGCCTGTGGAGCATCATTAATGAAAATATTGAAAAGTGTTGGGCCCAAGATTGTTCCCTGGGGCACTCCACTATAAACTCTAGCAACTTCTGAGAGGAATTTTTGCCTGCTATCCCCAAACACTTTAACTCTCTGCTTTCTTCCCAAGAGGAACTGCATTGCCCATTCAACAACCTCCACATGTATCCCAGTAGCTAAGAGTTTTGCCTTCAAACAGTGATGGCAAATTTTGTCAAATGCCTTTGCAAAGTCCAATAAGATCAGATCAGCAGGGATACCCAGGTCTAGCAGTTCAGTGACATATTCATACATATCAATAAGATTTGTCTCGACTGAGCATCCAGATCTGAATTGATGTTGGCTATTAGTAAGTAGTTTGTTGTCAATCAGGTGTTTCATAACAGCAGTATTCACAATTCCTTTGAGGATTATACTGACTGTTGAGGTGATGCCAATGGGTTGGTAATTGGCAGCACATTTCCTGCTTCCACCCTTGTGAACAGGTGTAATATTTGCATTTTGCCAATCTTGAGGGACTTGTTTGGTATCAAGATACTTCTGAAACAGTTTTGCTAGGGGGAGCAAAAGCTTTGCTTGAGCCTCTTTCAAAGTCCAAGGGTGAACTCCATCTGGACCAACTGACTTATTTGGGTTTAATCTTTGAGCCTTGATTCCACATACAAAGTGCCAACACTAATAATTTGCATCAGTTTCTGAATATCATATTCCAGCATCTGTGGCAAGGGCATCTTCTGGAGACGTAGAAACTGACTTGAACTGCTGGTTCAGAGCTTCAGCTATACCTCCAGGGTTGCATATGGTATTACCATTAACTGAGAGTTTGGTTACTGAATGTCTTCTGGGCTTTTGAGTGGAGGCATATTCCCAAAATTTCTTTGGATTTGTTTTCAATGCTGAAGCTAAAGACTCCTCATACTTGCTAGTAACTTCTCTTGTAATGTAGCGGATTTTTGTTTTGTATTTGTCTGAATTTGTCATGATTTGCCTGTGTTGGGATGTCCTTGTACCTTCTCCAGAACCTCTTTTTCTTTTGGACTGCTAGCTTGATTTCTGGTGTGAT
Source organism: Artemia sinica (assembly GCA_027921565.1). Classification (NCBI taxonomy): domain Eukaryota; kingdom Metazoa; phylum Arthropoda; class Branchiopoda; order Anostraca; family Artemiidae; genus Artemia; species Artemia sinica. The sequence goes on along the minus strand of CM051276.1, from coordinate 19,569,628 downwards.
GAAAGGGATTCTTGGTCTTTGTTTCCAAGTGGTTGTCATGTGTTTTGCAGTTGTCTCAATGAGGACCCGTTACATCTCAAGCCAAGCTCCCTCTACATTATTCTTTTCAACAAAAGACCAATCTTGGTTAGCTAAATCCTGCCTGACCTTTAGTTGACAAGTTATGGCTATATGGTTGCTTGCAGCAAAAGGTGGCTCTGGGTTTATACTTCGGATTGTCTCATCATCTTTGACAAATAGGAGATCCAGGAGAGATGGGTCGTGGCCCTCTCTGTACCTTGTCGGGAAATTGGTTGTCTGATACAATGAATGTTCTTGTAGGCATTCAAGGAGTGGGCCAATCTTGTCATTGTAATCTCCTGTAGCAGCATAACCACTAATCCATTGAATCTGAGGCAGGTTGAAGTCTCCTACAATTACAACTCTTGGTGTAATAAAATTAGAAGAAATGGTTTTGGTTAGACAGAGGCTGGTCTGTCCTGAGTGCAGACTAAGAGTGTTTTCCAACTCAGTGAAATGTGGAGGGTGCAATTGTTCATTTCATGCAGGAACTGAAAAGTGTGCAACTAATTGGATTGATAACTGGTTGTGTCCTGATTGTTCCTTAAAGAACAGTTCAATCTTACAGGTAAATCCTTCAAATTCACCTGTTCTACCTTCCCCTTGTACCCCCTGTTCTCCTAATTCAAGAGCTAGGATGCTCAATATCCTTAAAAAGCTTAGTAAGGAATCACCATTGCCCCTCCTGTCACAAAAGAAGATCCCATCTTCCCAATGCCCCTGTCAAGAAGATACACTCTCATCTCTGGAAGCTTCTAGTCAGACTGAGGATAACACCACTTTGTTTGTTAACCCTTCTTCTATTCTCTGCCCTACTACTAGTTACTTACACCCCGGCTCATGTGAGGTATCAGTCCAGACTGAACCTTATTCAGGTCTTTGAAATGATGACTACATATCAGAATCCACTTTTTAGAGATTTTGGTGTCAAACTGAAATATGCACTATAAATATGCACTGACTGGGGAAGTCAGGGAACCTGACTTCCCCAGAGCAATTTTTGTCTTGTTGGAATTAAAAAACAAGCTAGAACTGTCTAAAACAAGCTGTATCACTGTCTGTGATACAGTGTAATGATACCCCCCCCCCCCAACTGGATATTCTCAATCTCCCTTCCTTTCATCTCAGCAAGACCAAGACAAATCCAAAAAATAATTACACCCATCATTTAGAGGTCATAAGTCCAGATAATAACCTTAGTGAGTGGATCTGTCAGATTAAAAATACTGAAGAGTCATCTATTATTCATGAGCTGACTAATCCATCTAACCTTGTATCACCTTTGCAGAATTATATTTCTACTAATCATTGTAGTTACATTAACCCAATTACAGACATGCATAATTATTTTGAAATTAGCAAAGTGAATAACCTGAGGAATAAGAAAGCCTCTTTGTCTCAAATATGTAAATGCGCAAATATGATTTTGGCTGGTTCATGCAAAATTGGAGATGACTGTACTTTTAGACATGATCGTGCTTCAGACAAGTTTCTACAAAAAATAATTGTGATAGTAGTGCTAAAGAAAATTGCAATTTTTTCAAGCATGGAAATTGCAAACTTGGCCAAAATTGTTTGCATAATCATACAGCTATAACAGCTGCCTGCAGCCTCAAGGAACAATATCACCATACAATCCCTGACCTGGCTTATAGTGATATTTCCTCATACATTTTTAAGTGGTAATTAGAGCTAGTCATTGCAATTTGTTACATTTATGTTAATTCTACCTATTAGGTAAATGTAGTATGCTTGATTGCAATTTTAAGAATGATAATATCTGAACCGTTTTTTCCAGTGGTCGTTGTTTTGGTTGCACTAAAGCTCACGTTAAGGTTCTTTGTGTAGAATTCGTAATATTCGAGTTGATTTAGCTCTTTAATATGACCCAAGCACCTGTAAATACAACAATATAATCCCACAAGCAGAGCAAAGCAAAGCAGCACTAAATATAAGCACATAACAAAAACAACACTTAAACTAATAAGCAAGCGAGCTCAGTGGGATGCTACATCTTCCTTCTTCCGAGCGTGCTGTTGTCTCTATAAGTTTAACCTGATGGGTTTGGTTTTCATTCTACCAGATCTTGTTTGCGTCACTCCGCCTCTGTCCGGGACTGATCTCGTCTGTTGTTGCGCTACAGCGCTAGTAGGGGCGGTGGCACTATTTCCGTTGCATTCAGTGGGGGCTGCCAAGCTGGGTGAGGCTGGGCGCTCAACAGGGTTGACTTCGGGTACCACCTCGGACGGTTCAGTGGTTTCTGCATTTTGGTAGTCTTGTTCTGAATGGATTGCTTCGTCTGATTTCCTGTGGGAAAGTCTAACCCTGGTATGTCCGAGCGTCGATCCGTCGTCGGTAGCAACTGTGTACGATTGTGGCTGCAAGCAAACTTTGACAATGGTTCCTCTCTTCCAAGGACTGCTGGGTGTCACCTGGACACTCACTCTCGACCCGTCCTGGATTTCGGGCATGGATTTAGCAGTCCTGTCGTAGTACTCCTTCTGTCGCACTCTAGATTTCTCTCTGTGTGTCCGAAAGCTTGCTTCGGGCACAATATTCTTCTCTAGGTGCTGCTGCGTGACAGGGAGGACTGATCGCAGCTGCCTGCTCATGAGCAGCTGGGCTGGAGCTGCCTTACCGTCTACGGGCGTGTTCCGGTATTCTAGGATGCCGATGTATGGGTCCTGTCCGCTGATCTTGGACTTGTTCAAGATTCTCTTGCAGGTTTGCACGCATTTCTCGACGAGCCCGTTCGCCGTGGGGTGATAAGGGCTAGACGTTTGATGTTCGATGCCCCAGTTTTTCGTGAATAGCCTGAATTCGCTGGAACTGAACTGCGGCCCATTATCAGAAGTGAGAATGGCTGGTATTCCATGGCGAGCAAAGTGGCCTTTGAGTTTCGTGACCACTTGAGAAGTGGTGGTGGAGGCTAGGTTGTCCACCTCGAAATAGCGGCTGTAATAGTCGACCGCTATTGCATACTGCTTCCCATTCCATTCAAACAAATCGCATCCCACGTGCTGCCATGGTAGTGACGGGATCGGCATGGGAATCCTTGGCTCTTTTTGATTGTTTGACATCGTGTGAGTGCAGGCATCGCATCTTCGGATAAACGTTTCAATGTCTTTTCCGATACCTGGCCAGTAAACGATCATTCGGGCTCTTTGCTTGGTTTTTTCTGTGCCCAAATGAGCGGAATGTAGTCCCTTTAAGACGTCATCTCGTAGAGTGGTAGGAATGACGATTCTCGAACCTTTGAAGATCAGATCATCGTGCGTTGAGAGATCTTGGCGAATACTCCAGTACTGGACTATGGTGTTTGGGCATCATCTCCTGTTGTTGGGCCATCCCTCCAAGATGACAGTCTTCAGCGCTTGGAGTTCGTGATCTGTCAAGGTCCCCTGTTTGATTTCCTCAAGTCTGCTGCCCGTGGCGGGTATGAATTTTACGAACGAATGTACGAAGATTTCGATCTCGTCGTGTAATTCTTCGTCAATGTCTGGAAGGTGTAGTCTTGAGAGTGCATCTGCGACAGGGATTTCCTTACCAGCCCGGTACTTGAAAGTCAAGTCATACGGCTGTATGTACATCATCAGGCGTTGAATCCTTGGTGGTGCTGTATGGAGGGGTTTGATTAGTATGGATTCGAGTGGTCGATGATCCGTGATGACCTGTACTTTCCTTCCGTATAGGTAGTGGTGGTAATGACGGCAGCCATAAACTATGACAAAGAGTTCTTTCTCCAGCTGTGAGTAGTTCTGTTCGGATTTACTCAGCGATCTTGATGCGTAAGCGAAGACTTTGCCGCTCGCGGATGTTCGTGCTCCTAGTCCATGTTTCGAGGCGTCAACTTCGAGCTCAAGGGTTGGGCTGGAGCTGTCGAAGAAAGCCAGGTTGGTTATTATGGACTCTTTGAGCTGGTTGAGACATGTGGTGTGGAGTTCTTTCCATTCGAACTCGTTAGCTTTAATCAGATCCCTTAATGGTTGGTTCTGTGTCGCCAGGTTTGGGATGTACCTCGAGAGAAAGTTCAGCATTCCAAGGAGAGTCTGCAGCTCCTCCTTTGATTTTGGGGTAGGCATCTCGTTGATAGCACGGAGTTTCTCGGGGTCTGGTTTAATGCCAGCGTTGCTGATGATGTGACCAAAGTAGCAGACTGACTGGACTGCAATCTGGCACTTTGATCTGTTGAATTTCACACCCTTCTGTTTAGCTCTTTCAAGCACGTCTGCAAGTCTTCTGTCGTGCTCTTCTCGGGTGGCTCCGTAGATAAGTAGGTCATCGACGAGTATTTTAAGACCTTCCAAACCTTGAAATATCTCTTCCATCTTCCGCTGCAACTCGTCCTGGGCAGATATCAACCCGAAGGGGTATCTTTTCCAACGGTATCTGCCGTAGATTGTACTAAATGTTGTGAGGTCTGAAGCTGCTTTTGAGAGCACAAGCGACCAGTACCCCGAGGTGGCATCAAGCTTTGAGAAATATTTTGCACCACTCAGATCAGCAATGGCGTCTTCGAAAGTCGGGATCGGGTAATGAGGGCGCTTGATGGCCTTGTTGAGGTCTACCGGATCGATACAAAGTCTCACGCCTCCATCCTTCTTTTCAACTAGCACCATCGAGTTGACCCACTCCGTAGGCTCTTCCACCTTTCCTATTATCCCCAAACTTTCCAGTCTGTCCAGCTCTTGTTTCAATTTCTCACGCATCGCGATAGGCACTTTTCTGGCGGGATATGCTGTCGGCATAAATCCTTCCTTGAGGTGAATCTCGCACTCGCCTTGTATTTTCCCGATGCCAGAGAACAACTCTTTGTATTGTTTGAGGAGTGGCTTCAGATCTGGCGTCGACTTGCCGTCATCTGAGGCGTCTATATTAAGGACAATTTTCACCAGGTTTATATTTTTGCTAGACTTGAATCCTAGGATAGGAACAGAATTTCCTCCGACTATGAAAAACCTATGTTTCTGTTCAGAGGTTCCATTGTAGCTGCATGATAGGAAGCAGGCTCCAACTGTTGAGATGGTTGAGCCACAGTAGCTGGTGAGTTTTTGCTTTGTTGGATGTATAAGTGGTTTTGGGGCAAGGAGATCGAAGTAGTGTTGTGGTATGATGTTTGCCTGAGCCCCAGTATCGATTTTGAAGCTTACAGTAGTCTGATTGTTGATCTTCAGTGGAACAAACGCCTCATCCTTACTCCCATCTTGCTGTACGGCGTATAGCAGTATTTCATCCTCTTCAGCAGTTTCTGCTATTCGGCTCCATTTGTCATTTTCGATGGCATTCACAACTTTGCTGCAGCATACTTTTGCGAAGTGGTTTAACTTTCTGCACTTTGAGCATGTTTTCCCTTTGGCATCACAGCTGTGTCCGGGGCCATAGATTCCTCCACAGAAGTAGCACTCTGTGCCTCTCGATCTTGATCTCGCGTCTGCTGGTTTCGGTTGTTTCCGGGATGCTACATCCACTTCCTGTTTGATCGGGGGATGGTGGGAATTGTTGTCGAATGACTTCAGCTGTGCTTGGGTCGTTTCATAGATCCTACAAACTTCTACTGCTCTCTCCAGTGTTAAGCTGTTGCCTTCAGCTAAAAGTTTCTCTCGTATTCTTGGATTTCTGATGCCACAGGCGATTTTATCTCTGGTCATCTCTTTTGGGTCATGGTATTTGCATGGCTTGACTAATAACTTCAGTTCTGTGATGTATTTCTCAAGTGTCTTTCCATCACGCTGGTCACGTTTCTGAAGGATATATCTGGCAAACACTTTGTTCTTCTTTGGAGCAGCATATTCACGAAATTTCAAAAGGTAAGGCTCGATTTTATTTGCATCATCCGCTTCAATGTCGAAAGTTTTGAAAATGTCTCTTCCTTTTTCGCCAATCCATATGAGTAGATAGGCACACTGAATCTTCTCTGATTTACCAGAGAGAGGGCCTAGAAACATAAGTCTTGCATGTTCTTCAAACTTCGACCATTCTTCATCAAGATTTTCAGATTCCCAGTTGATTGCTGGAGGGGTTACTCCATCCATGTTTGCTGTTCAATATCCCACTTCTGACACCATGTAGAATTCGTAATATTCGAGTTGATTTAGCTCTTTGATATGACCCAAGCACCTGTAAATACAACAATATAAGCACACAAGCAGAGCAAAGCAAAGCAGCACTAAATATAAGCACATAACAAAAACAACACTTAAACTAATAAGCAAGCGAGCTCAGTGGGATGCTACACTTCGTTCTTTTTATCTACCTTCAGGAAGAAAATGGTACCAATCTATAAAAGATATGAATTGTAAGAGTCACTACTCCTCCTTTGGCCATCCTTTTTTAGTACACCGCACCCAAGCAAAAATCTCCCACCAAAGTTCGTCAAACACAGCTCAACAATTAGCAAACCCTTAACAATTACCTACTCCCCCTCCTTTTTTAATCGGCTCCCATCCCGAATGCTTGAACAAGAAATATCTTTGTTCCAATATTATACCCAGACTCTTAGAAACGTCAGTACCCATCCCTTCTTCTCCTACCTTGCCAAAAAATATCCCTTTGGTACTTCCCCCCTCACTCAGAAGCCTTATTCCCTCTCCGCTTACAGAATGTTGCCCTATACCTTTCCCACTCTCCCACAAACCAACGACTCCTTGACAGACGTGAATCACCATTCCCACCATCAGGTAACAGCCGTTTAACAGATTATCTCCGTTCCACCATAGTTCCATCCCAGCTTAATAATATCCCCATAAATTGTCCGCTGTCCTCCTTTTCTCTCAAGCCCGGTCCAGTCCCGCCTTTTAATCATGCTTCTCAAAACGAATCCCAGCCTTCATCCCATAAAAGATGCCTCTCCTCCCCCAGATCCATGTTCCTCCCACTCCCTACTGGCTCCCACAATTAACAAACAAAAAATTGCCCATTTTAGTAACCGTTTTACTTTCCAAAGCTCCTTGTTACGAACGCCAAAAGCCTGAATTTCGACAAATTGACTGAACTAGAGACCCTCTGTCAAGTACACAAAAATGATGTAATTGCTGTAGTTGAGGTCCAAGCACAGAACCCTGATTTATTGAAAATTAATAACCACTCCCATTTCATAAAACTTTGTCCTCATGATCACCCCCTAGGTAAAAAGGTAGGTGGAATACTATTATTTGTAAATAATTATCTCTTTCCTAAATTAATTCATACTCCCAACCTTTCAGATTACAATTTAATCGTTTGGGTAAGTGTAAGACCCAAAGTTTTACTACGCCCCTTTAATTTTATTGTGTTTTGCTGCTTCTGTGGGAAAATGACATTAATTTCAAACTCTCTGACTTCCAAAATCTGATTAAAACAAAATACAGAGATTCCTTCCCTGAGAAAAAAGTAAAAACGTGTTCTAATGACAAACCATATATTACTAGCCAATTGAAAAAAACTAATTAGAATTAAATTGAATCTACTAAAGAGTGGTAAAACATCCGAAGCGAACTCACTGCGTAAATATATAAAAAAAAGAAATACGTAAATCTGCTTCTTCATATTACAAATGTAAAGTCCAGGATTTATTTTCTACAAAGCCAAAACAATGGTATAATAGAATAAAGAAAATTTGTGAGAAAGCACATAATAATATAGATTTCCATTTCCAAGAAGACCCTTCAGTTACAGCCAATGATCTGAATAAAATTCTTTCCTCCATGGCTCAGAACCTCCCTCCCCTTTCTTTTGACATTCCTTATGATTTGTGCTCCCTCAATTTTCCTGTTATTTCGCCCTCAGATGTGGAGGCAAAAATTAAAAAGTACAGTACTTGTCCACTAGACATCCCAATTGTACTAATTAAAGCCTTTGCCGACAATCTCTCAGAGCCTTTGTCTTTACTTTTAATGAAATTAACTCTACTGGTAAATTCCCAAATTGTTGGAAATTAGGTTTTATTACTCCCATAAAAAAGAAAGCTAATAAGCAAGATTTTGATGGTGTCTGTCCCATTACTCTTACTCCAGTTTTTTCCAAGTTATATGAAAGATTTTTAGCTGAGTGGTTGAAAGTAAAGATAATCCCAAATGTTGACCAAAGACAATTTGAAAACCTATGCTCTACATCTACCACCCACTATCTTGTTCGCCTTATGGACACAATATGTAACACACTTGAAAAACCAAATACCTGGCTCAATGTAATCACTGTTGACTTGCAAAAAGCTTTTGATTTAATCAACTGCAATATACTAGTAGAAAAACTATCTAATGACTTTCAAGTTGACCCTTATTTAATTAGGATAATTGCGTCTCCTCTCTAATAGTAGTGAAGTCGTGAAGTACCTGAATGTATATTCTGATCCCCTCCCAATTTATAATGATGTTCCCCAGGGAACCCTCTTAGGCCCAATTTTATTCCTTACAATGATAAACAAACTTGGTGTCAATTTCCCAGATAGATGGAAACCGCCGTGCAAAAAGTGGGGTTGCAAATTAGCAATGCTACTTGGCAGTTTTCAAATTTGTTGGCAGATTTTGTCTGAAAATACCATTTTTACATATAAAAATAAATTTTGGTCAAAGAAAAGCTGTCAAAACACAAGTTGTGCTCTGCCGTGCAAAAAGTGGGGTAGCATAGTTACAGTGCTACTTGGCAGTTTTCAGGGCCTAGTAAAATTTGTAGGCAAATTTTGTCTGAAAACACCAGTACTTTGACTATCTCCAAATTTTTGTATTTTTTCCCAAAAATCTGTCTTCTAAAAAAAATGGCTCCCCGAAAATCCCCTTTCGTTCAGGGTTGCCATCTCTAGTAATTTATCACTAGTGACAATCCACCCCTAGGAACTATCACTTAACTTGTCATAATGTTTTCGTTACTTTCCAAAGCTTCTGTCTCAATTATTTACTACACATCAAAACAAGACATAGATCATTGAATTATTGACCTTTCTTCCTATGCTAGTAAAAGTATAATGTTCTTCACTTCTTGAATGTTGGTGGTATAATACATAAGTACTTACTAAAGGAATTAATCCTTTTGCCAGGAATCTTCACCTGTTAAAAGTTTGTTGAATTTTGCTTCATTTGGTATGTAAAAGTTAAGTAATTTTTTTTTCCTTGATAATTTTATTTTGCATATAACCTTTTACCTTAAAATGTATCCCCCTCCTCCTCCTCCCCTCACCATTGCTACTCTGGAAATCTCCCCCTGCGATATTTTTGGCGGGCGTCCGTGCTTGACGCCCGCCATCCTAACTGCAGTCTAGATGTTTTTATGTTTTAGGAAACTTGTTAAGTAAATGAATGAAATTTTAAAGAATAGATATTCTGCTCAAATTAGGGCATCGGAAATTTTTTAGATACCTAGGCCTGCCTCCACAACTTATAATGCTTGAGCAATTATTAACCCTGTAACTGTAACTGCAGCCCCTCCGCTCTGCCCCACTATAGTTAAGTAATTTTTTTTCCTTGATAATTTTATTTTGCATATAACCTTTTACCTTAAAATGTATCCCCCTCCTCCTCCTCCCCTCACCATTGCTACTCTGGAAATCTCCCCCTGCGATATTTTTGGCGGGCGTCCGTGCTTGACGCCCGCCATCCTAACTGCAGTCTAGGATGTTTTTATGTTTTAGGAAACTTGTTAAGTAAATGAATGAAATTTTAAAGAATAGATATTCTGCTCAAATTAGGGCATCGGAAATTTTTTAGATACCTAGGCCTGCCTCCACAACTTATAATGCTTGAGCAATTATTAACCCTGTAACTGTAACTGCAGCCCCTCCCCTCTGCCCCACTTAATGATACAAAATTAAGCTATATATTATATTTAATTCAGGAAAATTCATAAAAATTGTATAATATAATAAAATTGTATGAATAGTAGGCTAAAGGGAAAGCTGGAATGTGCAAGATCAGTAGCCTAGAACAGCCACACTACAATTTAGCAGCAATTCTCTGTTTATTTTGGGGATTAGATTAGGGCAAAACTATTATCACAGCTTCATAATGCATGTGACTGCCAGGCTGCCAATCAATAATGTCCTCCCAGAAAATCAAATTATGCTTTTTATAGTTGTAGTATTGTGATCAATGAGTATCAAGCATGCAGGAGGGACGAGTAGGGTATGCATTATTTTTATAATACCAATGCTAGTCGAGTGTACAACTCCCCCCATAAATTAACAGCAGTAGGGGTGTAACTTTCTATGGGACAGGGGGGGGACTGTCCCTTCCAGACCCTAGTTTGCCCCCAGCCGAAATTTAGTTTCAGCAAAAAATTCTGTCAAAACTAAGAATGCCTGCATAATTCTAGCATCCAGAGAAGCAGGCCAGTTTTCTTTAGTATATCTTTGCCTTAATGGTAATATATTGCTCATTTTTCAATTTTCACTGTCATTTTCACTTAATTTGGAAAAATTAGATACAAATTTGCTCCCCCCCCCAGGATTCTGACAAAATTATGTCACTGAAAAGCAGAACCTATATACAGTATGCTTTGGACTTTGAATACTATTATTTAAAAAAAACTTTTCGAAAAATAAGTTTTTCAAAGAAAAGTAAAGGCCATTTTAATCTTAAGCTCAGCAGATGCAAATACCTTTTAAAATTCAAATCCAAAACGACCAGAAATTACTATTAAAGAATAAATGAAACCCAAAACGAACAGAAATTAATAGCAAAAACATACAACAAGTAATAATATAAATGAGTAAATAGATCTTAAAGCAAGTAATGCTTAGATTGTATATTAAAATCAATTTTAAAACGAAAAAAAAAATATTTTGCTATTGAAGTATAAATGAAACTTAAAACAAACAAAAATAAAATAAACAATCAATGCAAACAAACATACAATAGATATTAATGTAAATTAATAAATAAATCTTAAAACGAATGAAACTTAAATTGAATATGCAAATCAAGCTTGAAACGAACAAAAATCACCACAAACAAGAGTTTGGGTATGACCTCCTTCTCTCACTGTAAAAGTCTAAAACCTACTGCGTCAGGGTAGCTGCCCTCCAATCACTTTTGACTCTTAAAAAGTGAATTACAACTTTGATTTCCAATCAAATGAGCCCTCTAGTAAGTTTATACGAGCATCCCTTCCATAACAACCGTATATGCCCCCAGGGCATAACTTACAACGCCTACCCCTGGGCCCTGGGGGGCTGTGTGGACACCGGAGTTTTTTGTTATCAGAAGTTTGAACTATTTTTAACAAAATGTCTATCTCAAAATTTTTATCTGATGCGTTTAGGGCTTGGAGGAGGGGGGCTAGTTGCCCTCCGATCTCTCTTGACTATTAAAAATTGAACAAGAACTTTCAATTTCCAATCAAATGAGCCCTCTCCGAAGTTTATACGAGCATTCCTTCCATAATTACTATATATGCCCCTAGAGCATTACTTATAACGCCTACCTCCGGGCCCTGGCGGGTTCTGTCAACACAGGAATTTTTCTCATCTGACCTTTGAACTATTTTTAATGAAATGGCTATTATAAAAAGTTTTACCGGATGGGCTTGGAGAAAAAAGGTGTGTGTGTGGGGGGGGGGCTAGTTGCCCTCGGATATCTTTTGACTCTTAAAAATTGAACTAAAACTTTCAATTTCCATTCAATTGAGCCCCCTCAGAAGTTTATACGAGCATCCCTTTCATAAGAACGATATACGCCCCCAGGACAACACTTACAACGCCTTTCCCCCGGGCTCTGGGGGGCGTTTTTGTTATCTAATTTTTGAACAATTTCCAAAACACTGGCTATTTCAAAATTTGTAGCGGGTGGGTTTGGGGAAAGAACAGCGTGAGGGGGGGGGCTAGTTTAACTGTCTTGACTCTTAAAAAGTGAACTAGAACTTTCAATTTCCAATCAAATGAGCCCTCTATGAAGTTTATACAAGCATTCCTTTCGTAAGAACCATACACGACTTTAGGGCATAACTTAGAGCGCCTTCCCCTGTGCCCTGGGGGGTTCTATTGACACCGGATTTTTTCTTATCTGACCTTTGAACTATTTTAAATAAAATGTCTATCTCAAAATTGTCATCAGATGGGTTTTGAAAAAGAACGCGGGGGGGGGGCTATCTGCCCTCGGATCTCTTTTGGCTATTAAAAAGTGACCTCCAACTTTCAATATCCAAACAAATGAGCCCTCTCTGAAGTTGATACGAGCATCCCTTTCATACAAACAATATATGCCCCAGGACATAACTTACAACGCCTACCCCCAGCTCCTGGGGGGTTGTGACGACACCTGAGTTTTGATATCTGACTTTTGAGCAATTTTTAACTTAATGGCTATCTCAAAATTTTTATTGGATGCATTTGGGGAAAAAGGGGCGTGGGGAGGAGGCTAGTTTCACTCCAATCTCTTTTTAATCTACAAAACTGAACTAGAACTTTCAATTTCCAATCAAATGAGCCATCTCTGAATTTTTTACGAGTATCCCTTCAATAAGAACCATATATCCCCAGGGCATAACTTACAACACCTGCCCTCGGGCCCTGGCGGGCTGTGTTGACCCCTGAGTTTTCGTTATATGGTCTTTGAACTGTTTTAAAAAAAGCTATCTCAAAGTTCCTATCGGATGGGTTTTGAGGAAAAAAGGGCGTGGAGGGGGGGGGGGGGCTAGGTGCCCTCCAATCTCTTTTGACTCTTAAAAACTGAACTAGAACTTTCAAATTCAAATCAAATGATCCCTTTTTGAAGTTAATACAAGCATCCCTTCCATAAGACCCATATATGCCCCCAGGGCATAACTTACAACGCCTGCCCCTGGGCCCTGGTGGGTTGTGTCGACCCCGGAATTTTTGTTATATGAACTTTGAACTATTTTTAACAAAATAGCTATCTTATAACTTTTAGTGGATGCGTTTGGGAAAAAAGGGACTGGGGGGGGGGGGAGCTGGTTACCCTCCAATATCTTTTGACGCTTAAAAAGTGAATTAGAACTTTCAATTTCCAATCAAATGAGCCCTCTCTGAAGTTTATGCGAGTGTTCCTTCCATAAGAACCATATATGCCCCCAGGGCATAACTTATAACCCTTGCCCCTGAAGATTGTGGGGGGAGTGTCCTTCTCAAACATATAATTTCCAGAACATTCAACTACGTTGAACAAAATGGCTATATAAAAATTTTTATTGGATGTGTTTGGGGGAATAATGGGCATGGGGGGGGGGGGGGCTAGTTGCCCTCCAATCACTTTCGACTATTAAAAAGGGTACTAGCCCTTTGAATTTCCAATCGAATGAGTCTTTTTTGAAGTTTCTATGACAACGCCTTCTATAAAAACCTTATATGCCCCCAGGGCATAACTTAAAACCCTTGCCCTGCGGGTTGTGGGGGAGTTTCCTCCTCAAAAACATATTTTCTATCTGGAAATCAACTATGCTGAACAAAATGGCTTTCTCAAAATTTTGATTGGATATGTTTGGGGGAATGACGGGCGTGTGGGGGGGGGGCTAGTTGCCCTCCAATCACTTTCGACTATTAAAAAGGGCACTAGAACTCTCGATTTCTAATCGAATGAGCCCCCTTTGAAGTTTCTACGACGACCCCTTCCATATGAAGTGTCTCTGGAAAAAAAATAATAATAAATAATAAAACATTTGAGCCGTATGGCCTTTACTATAGGCAAGACTATAGCGTTGCCTATGATACTCCACTAGCAGTATTAGAGTAAATATGATACAGTACTTCTGATAAAATGGTACATATAAAATTATGGAGTATGATATTTATGGCTAGTACATGTCTTGCCACTGAATTAGATTCCATTGTTAATTGTGATTCAGAAAACTATTGATATTTCTAACTGTAAGCTATACTAGGTTACATTTGTTGCTCTTCTGCAAATTTTACATATAAAGATACTTGTTGCTCAAATCAAAGCTGTCAAAACACAACTTGTGTTGCTAAAGTGTTGGCAGTTTTTGGAATTCTGCTGCTGGCACCTTCGGAACTTTTTGCACAACCGGGTAGAAATCCGTTGATGATCTAACTGTCTTAGAGACATGTTTCAAAAATTTTAAAATTAACCCAATGGACATCTTGGAATCGATATCAGCCGAAGCCCTTACTAATGATATGAAAGTCAACCCTTTAAAGTCAGCTGTTCTTACTATCAATTTCCTTAAAACTCCCCCTTCTTTCTCCTGTCCAATCCCCCCTGAAATGTCTGTTACCACTCTGAAATTACTGGGTGTTGCCATATTAAACTGAGTGTTGCCGTCTCAAGCGACTTAAAATGGGATTGCCATATTAATGACAACTTAAAACGTGCAGATGCCGCATTTTCCCTCCTTAAACTCGTTACAAAATTTAAATTCCCTGAATCGCATTGTTTGAGGATTTTCCTCTCATTTGTACGCCTAACCCTTGAGTACGTCTGTCCTGTTTGGCATTCCGGCATCTCCATTGAATTGTCGGACTCAATAGAGGCAGTCCAAAAATGGTGCCTAAGAATTATGTTCAATGAGGGTAAAGTACCTTATATTTCCCTTCTTAGGAGAGCTAATCTTGTCACCCTTAAGGAAAGAAGAGCAAAAATTTCCTTGCGTTTCGCTAACATTGCCTTTCATAACCGCGGAACAACTCCCCTTTTCCCTGGTCAATATTCACCCCTTCGACCCCGCCTCCCGCGTTCTGTTTCAACAAAAATCCCCCTTCTTGCCCCAATAAGAGTTTGCATTGAAAGATATTGAAGAACTTTTATCCCCTAAATAGTTGACATTTTCAATCAGTGAATCTCTGCAGCCTCCCCCCCCCCTCACTCACTTTTTACCTGTTAATTTTTAACTTTAATGTCCATTTTGCAAATTTGGAGGTTTTTTATTATTTTTTTTGTCCCTAACTAACTTATGTTTTGTTTTAATTTTTGTATCCCCTTGTTAATTTTACGAGTTTTCATTTTTTTGAAAACTTATCTTATCTTACTATGTTATGGCAAGGACGACTCATCACTGAACCTATAGAATTCGCAATTGCGAGGTATATATGCAATGAGTTTGTCATTATTGTGACAAAGAAAAGAGTGACTTACAGAGAATTTGTAAATGTATACAACTTAGGGTTTGCACATTTGCACAAATAAGCTAGGCCAGGGTAACATTCATTTCTGACAAATGAATGTCATTCATTTAAATTCAGGATAAAATTTTGATTCTAAAGGTGTGCCTCTTTCTTAGCCTTTCCATCAGTGAGTATATTCAAAAATTTACCCTTTTGTTTTAGCATGTCTCCTTCTGGAGAGACCATGTTCTAGACGTTTACCCAAAATATTATTTAAGATGATTTTAAAAAGTTTAAAATTATAGAATGAAACGTGACAGTCTGATTAACAAAACACCCTGCATATTATAAAGTAAAAATTTGAATGTTTTAGTTTCTTCTTTTATTTTTATATATTTCTTGGGCTGTATATGTGACCATCAGTTGAGGGGTTTCTATTTATGTTCTTTCTAAATAAATTAATTCTATCAAGTGCAAATCCACTCACACCCCTCCCCCCTGAGGTACTATATATAGCCCTAGGATATAGGTTTTTACAAGACAAAAAAAATACCACTTAAACAGCAACATTCTTACTTTCTGATATACAGTGTGTTTCTATTAATCATATTATCATTTTTCTTCTATTCTTATACACTCATTTTTAAATAGCATCTGTCCATCAGTGAAAGCCCATCACTGTATTTTATTAACCCCCCCCCCCCCCTAATAGTCAAATACATTATACACAGGCCAAATTATACATTTTCCATGAAATTTTATGTTGCTTGATGCATTGATGTGGCTTATTTGCTGTTGAATTAATTTGAAGAAAAGAGTCATATATGGAAATTTTTTCAGAACATCAGAGTGGGAAGAATATATTTGCATGTGACACAATTGTATTTGAAAAGAGCATAAAAAAGACATTGAGTAGTCTATTTACCTTTTTCCTATGTCAGTAACAGAATCATGTATATATCTACCATTTATCTTATACTGTTTCTAAAAATCATGGTTACTTTTATGAAAATGCCCCCCCTCTCCAGATGGCATAGCTGTTACCTTCAATTGCACTTAGGAGCAATCTAAGGATTTCTCCTTGTGGAGCTCCGGAATGATGACTTGAGTTGTATACAAAGTTCAATAGTGACCAGGTGCTATTCCATGTTCAGTAGCAACCCAATTTAGTTTACAATCTCTGGAGGACCACTCAGCATCAAGCCTTCATTTGAAAACATCAATGGATTTGACAGCAGCTGTTTCATTAGATAGTTTGTTCCAACTGTTGACAATGCAGGATGAAAAGAATTTAGTGCGGACTCTAGATATTGTAGACTGCTTGACAAGTTTCAAATGATGACCTCTAGTTCTTGAGTTGGTACCAACAGTAGGGAATAATGCTGGGAGAGTATTAGTATTAGCCCTCAATAACTTGTAGGCTAAAATGGCACCCCCTGTATTTCTCCGGTATAAATTTAAAAAAAAATCCGAAAAATAAGTGTTTCAAAGAAACGTAAAGGCCATTTTAAACTTAAGCTCCGCAGATACAAATACCTGTTAAAATTCAACTCAAAACGACCAGAATTTACTATTAATGAATAAATGAAACCCAGAACGAACAGAAATTAAATAAATAATCATAGCAAAAAACACAGAACAAGTAAATATATAAATGAATAAATAGATTTTAAAGGGAGTATGTTTAGATTGAATATGAAAATCAAGCTTAAAACAAAAAGAAATATTTTGATATTGAAGTATAAATGAAACTTAAAACGAACAGAAATTAAATAAACAATCAATGCAAACAAACATACAATAGATATTAATGTAATTGAATAAATAAATCTTAAAACGAGTGAAACTTAAATTGAATATGCAAATCAAGCTTGAAACGAACAAAAATCACTACAAACAAGAGTTTGGGTATCGCCTCCTTCTCTCACTATAAAAGCTAAAACCTACTTCAAAGTTTGAGAACTCTTCAAAATAAGGAGCGACATTAAAGCTTAAAACGAACAGAAATTATTCCGTATATGACAGGGGCTGTCTCCTCCTCATCGTCTTGCTCTTTACGCTAAAGTTTGACTCTTTCTCACAATTTTTTTTTAAATATAATAAAAAACTTTAGCGTAAAGAGCGAGGCGTTGTGGAGAAGACAGCCCCTGTCATATACGGGATAATTTCTGTTTGTTGGAAGTTTTAATGTTGCTCCTTACTTCCAGTTTAAAAAAAAACTTTTTTTTAATATTTAATTTCTCTTCAAGCTTGACTGCATGTAATTTAATTCCAAGTTGCTGGTGACAGACTTTGTCAAAAGCTTTAGAAAAGTCAAGCAGAATCATGTCAACAGGCACCCCAATATCAAGTAACTTGGGGGTGTGATAATACAATTCAAGGAGATTGGTGTCAACAGATCTTCCTGAACAAAAGCCATGTTGTGAACTGTGTAAAACATTATTGGCTTCAGGTGTTTAATAACTACAGAATTGATTATTCTTTCAAGAACCTTAACAACTGCTGATGTCATGCTAATGGATCAGTAATTTTCAGCAAGGTCTTTTCCACCTTTTTTAAATATAGGAATGATATATGCAGTTTTTCCAATCCTGAGATAGTCTGGAAAGATTTAATGATAAGTTGAACAGCAGGGAAAGAGGTTGACACAAAACTCTACAACATTCATGTAAGATAGGTGGGTGAATGCCATCTGGACTGGCAGATTTATTCAGTTTGAGGGATGTAACTTCCTTTAGAACTAGTGTATCAGTAATCAGAATTGGTTCCATCTTATATGATACATCATATAAACGATGTGTGGGATAAACAATACTGGAATTGGATGGAAAAAACAGATGAGAAATATTGGTTGAAAATTTCAGATATCAGCTCAGGATCAGCAAATGATTGAGTATTGTGCAGAATATTTGGGACTGTGTATCTGCTGCTACATTTTTGAGTGGCATAATGCCAGAAAAATTTAGGGTTATCCTTAATATCCACCGCCAATTTTTCCTCAAATCTTCTCAACTCCTTTATTTGGTTGGTTGTTTGATTATGAAAAGATTTGAAGACTTGATAGTCTTCTGTGGTTTTATTTTTTCTATAACAATTCCATGTTCGGTGTTTTCTGTTGATTAGCTTGCTTACTTTAGTAATTAAAAAAGGTAAACTTTTTGCCTCTTTTACCTGAAAAATACTGGTGCAAGACTTTTCGACATGCAGAATTTCTGTTTTTACATTTGACCAGCTCTCATCAATATCGTCTGTAATAAGCTTTTCCCAGTTGACATTGGTAAGCTTTTAGAGACTAGTTTGTAGTTTACGTAGTTTTATTGCTGAGAAGAAGGTTGTTTGGTAGGCAGACATAAGTCCAAAATAATTACTACATGGTTTGCTATTACCAACAGGTGTGTTATTACATTGTTAATAAGAAGGTCAGGGTTACTGAGAATAACCAAATCAAGAGTGTTGGAGACTTGGCCTTCTCTGAAACGAGTTGGTTGTGAGATTGTTTGACAGAGGGAATTATCAGAGAGCACAGACAAAAAAATGAGAATCTTTATTACAAAAACCAGATCCATCAATCCTTTAAATTTCAGGAAGGTCAATGTCCCTCAAAAGGACAAGTTCAAAGCTGGCAAAATTGGACATCACATGAGATAACATGATAACCAAATTAGATTCAGAGTCCAAAACAGAGGGAGAACTGAGGCTTCTATAAACAACACTCACTACAATTGAGATTGTTTGATTTTATCCAAACAGACCATCAGTATTATCCAAACAGACCATCAATTTCATCAGTAGTCAGAGAATTAAATTGAATGAGACTAACCTTTATTCCATCTCTTATGTATAAGCACACTCCTCTGTGACTTAGTGGGGAATTCAGATTCGAAAAGAGTGTGTAACCATTGATTTTGATTTCATCAGGAGATAAGGCTGACAAGGTGTTTTTTGGTGAAACTTCTGTAATTGCTGCAACATCCACTTCTTCTGATATCATATGAAAGGAGAGTTCAGAAAGCTTATTAGGGAGGCTATCAACATTGTAGGTAAGGAACCTCATTCCTTGTGAGGTAGGAAACTGAGAGGATGCAGGACAAGAGTAAGGAGGGTTCAAAGGACTGTTAAGGTTGTTAGATACAGCACTATGAAACAACAAAGATGGAACAACAGGTGAGTAAATTGTGGCAGAAAAAAACAAGAGAAATGTCAGCATCAGACAGGGAAACACTATTATGATCGCTACTAGACAGTTGAGAGAAAAAAATTTGGTGATGTGAGTCCATAAACTTTTAAACAATTAACAGAGGTAGAAGGTGGCACAGACATTGGAGCGGTCGGGGGGATTGCTCCAACTGGCAAGTTTTTTTGGATGATGGCACCGTTACAAATTATCAAATCTGCCTCTCCATTAGCTTTTCTGCATTTCAACTCCTCAACTAGAGCTCTGTGCTTTATTCGATCTTCCTTTGGACTATCACCATTGAAACTGATCGATCCTTTTGTTTTAAAGGATTTCTGTAATATTTGCTTTTTAAATTCAGTTGATGGGACAGAGAAAAGGAGAGGAGAGTAGTAGCTACCGGAGGGTTGATGACTATTTAAAAGTATTTTTACTTTGGCTGGGGGGGGGCACCAATGTCAACTCCATAAATGTGTAACAGATAGTTATACAGGAAAACAGCATCATTGGTCTGGGCAGGGAATCCATATGTAACAATATTCAAACATCTTTTGAAATGCTAGTGCTCTGAACGTGCTATCTGACAAACACCAGTCTCAGTTAATTGGGCTAGAGAAATTTGAGAAGACACTGTAGAAGCCACTAGGTCCTGAACAGTTGAAACAGAAAACACTGATTGTAGTGAATTTTCAGTGTGTGATACCCTATGGACAATATCACTAACCCGAGCAGAAATGTCACATTTAATGTCTGTTCTCTGTTGGGAGAGTGTTTTGGTCAACTCACTGGTTGTGGCAAACTCCATCTTTAGACCTTCCCTGAAAAATTTCAAGGAATTATCCATAACAGAAGCTAGCTCTGCTATCATAGCTTGCTCACTAAAGGGGAGAGGGGGAGGGCTAACTTTGCAGGCTGGACTTGACTAGGAACAAGTAAGTGATTGCATCATTTTGCGTAATAATTTATATTCTCTAGGCGACAATTCAAAACGATCACCTCAAATCCACTTCTCACAAATGTCACACTCTATGGCAGGGGACCCCTCATCTAATTCTGTAGAACATGCAGCACACCTATCATGGCCTTTAACTGGGCTTATGTGTTTTTGCTTTGCCTTGCTGGACATAATATATTCGACTAAATCAGAAAATAAAACTAAACAAGTCCAGGCTATGTGCTAGGCTGCTACCTAGTGCTAGGCTACTACCTTAAAAAAGTCTCTTCTAAAATCTACAAAATCCAACAAAAAATAATCCTCTGCAACAACTCCTCAAGCTGTCATTAAATCAGAAACTTGGAATTAAGGTAAATGCTTCTTAAGAGTTAGGGCAGGCGCTTGGCTCACTACCTTTATAGGATGAAAAAAAAAGATTTACAAATCCAATTATTGAATTGTAAGTAGGTCACAGGATTTTTCTATCTGTTCCCAAGCTTGTTGTCAAAATAAGCTAGGCTAGATTACATTGCCCCAGCCGACCCGGGGCAACTGGGTCAGCTGCCCGGTCGGTGCAGCTAGGGGCGCCACAGCTGGGGGATTGCCTATTTTGATCAAATGTTTCACTTTGATTTGTTTTTTGCTTATATTTGAGTTGGTACGAATGTGCTGTGATTAATTTTGCCCCCAGGCACTACCAACCCTTGCAACAGCTCTTTTGGTGTGTATTCAGAAAAGAGGAGTTGTTGTGGATTGCATCTACCAGTTCATTTGCTACTGAAGACATTGCAGAGTTCATTAACACAGAGAAAGTTTCAGTTGTCCAAAGGGTTGGCCCAACTTTGCCCAATAGAATTTGTTGTACTGGCTCCAGGAAAAAAGAGTTATAGTTGATTGCGTCATCCAGACAGTTATTACTGTGATTCTGAGGACACTGCAGCGTTCATTCACAAAGAACAATTTGCCAGCAATCTAATGAGCTGGCTTTACAATAAGGCATTGCCTTTGAAAATTTTACTTAGTTTGGCATGGTTCTCAGCTAATTGGCTCATCATTTTATTCAAGTGCATTCTATGCAAGCACAGTTCATCTTTTACCCATGTAACTTAAGTATGTGTTTTGGTCTAGAAGGTAGCAATATGTATGCAAAGCAGTAGAGTTGATTTCTGCTTTTGGAGGAGGGGGAAATCTCTGATTCCCCTTCTTAGACACATACCTAATCCAAACCTAAATTGTATGTCTATGACTTTGACATAACTGCTGCACTATATCCTGTTGGTATTGTTGTTGTCAGATGGTATCAACTTAGTACCAGAAACAACTGACCACATGGGTATGAGTCCATACAGTACCAAACCTCCGCACAGAGAATACTTTCCCTAAAAGACACTACCAGCCCAGACCTTGCGCATTTCAGAGGTGTCTCTCAACCTTTTACTATCTTGTCCCCCATTTGCTGCTTGACTTCAAGATACATAAAGACTTTGGTACCTTATATTACAGACGCAATTAACAAAAAAACAAACAATTGATTTCCTGCTTTTTATTTATATATATTCACTTTTCCACCCCTTTTTATGATTTTATTAACCCTTTTAATTCACTAGTTTCATGTGTCTTAATGTTGTTGTTTTTTGACAGTAATGGCCTATAAAAGTATGCATGTGTATACATTTTTTTCTTATTTTTATTGATTTTTTTCTTATTTTTTTTGACAATTTTGATGAATTGACAGTGCCTTCGTTTGTCAGTTTTTGTGTTTTTGATTGTTTTAAACCTCTTTTGATGTTGTTCTCTTTTTTTTCCTAAATTTGAATTCAGCCCAGCCAGGCCTGTGATGGCCATTTTATGAAATAAAACTGATCTTATCTAAGTATGATCTGATCTTATAAAGCATTCTAAAATAAATGTCAGAAAGAAAAATTTATTTAATGATAGTACTAGAAACAAAAGTTTTCTTAATCTTACACCGATCCTTCACGGAAATATTAGTAACAATCGCCAATTGAAAATGTTTTTAGTCCAGAGGTTAGCACTTACGAATGTCCAAGATGACAAAAGGGTGTTAAGTTTTTCTTTTTTTCGTTTAAGGTCAAGTAAAGTAAAAAATGGTACATCCCAGTTCTGGTGAAATGGAAAGATCTTCTGCAGAAAAGGAACAAAAGGCTGCTGTTAATCTCCAAAAGGTAAACTTTTAATCTGTATTGTTTAAGGATTTTGTTCAGCTTAGGTATCAGTGTTTAAAAACAAATTTTTGGGTAGATGTCATTCTTCTAGTTTGTAATGTATCAGATTGTTTGCAGCACATCGAATATGTTCAGTATGTTTTCTAATATCTGAAAATGTTTTGACCCTGCTCTAGCCCTATGGGGCTAGAAAAAAACCTAAGACCCCATTTCTCAAGGGTTGGTCTTTTGTGAACATATATGTTCATATATTTTTTTGCAAGTTTAATTTTCTGTAAAATGCCTCATGAGAGCCACCTTCATAGTTTAGATTTAGATTTATTTTGTATGTAACAACTCATATGTTGGTATTAGATGTAAAGCAATTTAAATGAGAAGAATCTGCTGGCTTCTGTCAATCAGTGAATTCATTAGAAAAGTTTTTCCAATATATTTTAGGCCTGTATGCATTTCCTTTTGAACAGTAGGTTTTCATGTTTTTGTCCTTCTTTGAGTATGTTTTAGCTTTGATTTTCTTTTTTTTTCCTGCTTAACTTTGCTATGTTCATGAGGAACTAAGGAAAAAAAAATGCTAAAATACAGTCTCAATCAAAGTGAAGTATTCAATCAATTTACCCCCCCCCTCCCCCCCCCAACCAAAAAAACACCAACAAAGTAATCACTATATCATCCCCCGCGAGAGTCAACAGCCTGGTAAAACGGTCTGGAATGTAAGAAGTGCAACTACTAACATATTAAAGAAATTCAATTATGAAAAAACCTCCAAATAAGCGCAAAAAAGAAGAAAAAACACTATAAAGGAAAAAAGAAAGGAGGGAAACCAAAAAAAAAAAAAAAAAAAAAAAAAATAAAGTTTAAGGATTTATCACAGTGTTTTTTAACTGTGAAAGGGCGACACCTACGATTTGACATAGATTCCAGATAGTGTGAAAAGCAATTACGAGATTATAATCAGATATCACGGAGGGAGTAAGTGGAGCTTGAATTTCGAACAAATTTCGGAGGCTACATTCTATGTATAAAATTCAGAAACACACAAACTGCGAAACAGGCAAACTGCATGAATATCTTGGGAAACTATAGAGAAAATTGTTCGAATCCTAAATTTTTGGCACCGAGCTTGAAGTGCTTCCCTCTACTTCATAATTGCCTGTGTATGTGTTTTAGCCTTGTCCATCTTTTTATCAGCATGTTTTTTTTTTCAGGGAGTTCTCCATCAAGAAGATGTTATTACTAATCCTGATCACAAACTTGCAGCCATACGACGTCAATTAGAGGAACAAAAGTAAAATTTATCTTTTACGTATTTATTTTATTATTTCCAAGTTAGACACTTGATAAAGAAAGTTGTCGCATTAGGCTGATTGGGTCTAAATTAAGGAAAGAGTAATGTTGATTCAGTATTTTATAATATAATAATGATAATAATGTTTTATTACCCGTCAAAATCAATAAAAGAGCCGGAGTACAATAAAAATACAAGAAAAAGATATACAAAACTAATACAAAATAGATAAAAATACAAGTTTTAGAGACAATGAAATAATCACTAGCACGAAAAGACTGGTTAAACCATAGAGAAAATAAAAACACACTGAGTTCTACTGGCGGAGGATTTCAAACCACGGATGGCTTTTAACATTATTATTGAACTTTGTTTTAAATAAGTTTTAAACTTGAAATATGTTTTCTACGTAAGTCTACTTGAAATATGTTTTGAAATAAGTGACTCTGCGGGAAATATGTTATGAACTCGAGTTGGAGATCGTTCGACGTAAAGTTGTTATCCATAACAAGCACAGAAGGAATATTAACAGATTGGCTTGCTACAACATGGTCCAAGTTGGACGTACTTCCAGAGTTATGAATGTATGTATATTATTACTTTTAGTTCTGACGCATTGATCATCACACACAATACCGAGTAAAACACTTCTGGGACTTGACGCCTCGTGGTCGTCGAATAAACATGAACACACAAAATTAAAAACATAAAAATGATGTGACCTTTGACTCTAAGTGCTAAATATCTCTGAGTTTAATATTCATATGTGTTTGCCCTCTCATTTTATAAGGCATTCACTACAAATTTTCTTTACCATTTCGAGGTAAACCTTTTATCGACAGTTAGACTCTGATGAATCGATTTCTCCTTTTCTTTTAACTTAATCCTAAAGGAATACACACAGACAGTTATCCCTCGAACCTATTGCCTCTCTAAAAACCAAAAATAATGTTTAATTAACCTTTTTTATTAACATATTAGTGTATTCAATATTTGACTCTGGACCCTAATATAAATTTCCTAGTTGAAAAAGTAAAAAAAAACTTCATTGAAGAAACAGCTTAAAAGTCATTTGGGATGCTTTGATAATAATAAGAATAATTTTGTTTCAACCCTTCATACAAATACATAGTAAATGCTCGAAGAAGTTGATGGTTGAAAGAAAAGAAAAATAAACAGAAAAATCACCCAACATTACGAAACAAAATTATACTGCGATAAAAACGAAAGCAAAAATCATGACATAGCAATATTAGCCAGTGAAAAGTCGTGGAGTTTTCTACTTCGACTTATGAAACGGATAGAAAGCTCATCCAGTTTCTCTCCTATTTCAAAAATATGGTAGATTTTTGTGTTATTGTCTGCTACCGTTATAAATAGAGAGATTTCATAATATTTTCTTTTAGAATTAATTGTTCAGGTACAATTAATTAGAAGTTTCTGAGAAAAATATATGCATGGGAGTTTGTGAATTATATTTGTCATTTCTTATGTTTATTAGATATTAAAAATTTTAACATTTAAACAAATTCTAAGAAATTTCAATAACTTAACCAAAAAACTTGTCAAGGTCTTCGGTATTGCCACTACAATTGGTTAAATTTAACCAAAGAATTAGTTATCTAATTTACTAGTTATAAAATTCAACCAAAGAATTTTTCTTTTACTGAATTGGCTATCCTATCAAGCCTTTGATATTGCCACTAGTTTTGATAATTATTAGTTTTTCCATACGAAATGGTAATAGCCGCTTTTAAAAGAGTTATGAGATTCCTCGTTTGGAGCTGACTCAGCAGAGCGTCATTCCACGTTAGACCTAATCTTCAGATGTAGTTCCTTAGTAGATAATCCTGTCTAAATCTTTCCAGCCCAAGGTCAATGAGACAGGAGAGTGAATTCAGAGGGTGCTGTATATTCAGTAAAAACAAAAGTTCAAAGCCAAATAATTTGCTTATTTTCAGAAAATTTCAGGTCCGCCAAACTACAATTCAGATTTTGACAAAACAAAGGTATTGCTGGTTTAAATTTTTCAAAGCATGGGGGCTAATGCTGCGCTGTTGGTTGGGCTAGTGTTCTTTATTGCGTATAAAGACAAATGTTACCAAGGGCTGCTTAAAAAACATCCTATGCTAGCTTCCCATGCTATTTGGAAAATAGCTTTGGGGAAGGGGGGGGGGTGCTTGTCAGAAGACCATTAAAGAAAAAATTTGATGTTCAGATGTATATATTTTGGTGAGATATTTCCAAAGGATCACCTTTTCTGTACGTACTTATGATTAATCAGCTAAAGGTGATATGTCGCTTTTAAGACGGGTTTTATATTTCAGCTTTTAATTCCAATAATTGTGTCAATTTAAAAAGCATAATGCAAAGGGACGTATCACCAGTACTCCTTTTACTATTCAGTCCTGTACCCAGGGCTTTGATTTGGGGTTGGGCAGGCCCATCAAGCAAGTTAAAAAGGCATTACAAAAAAAGTGCTATCAGCCTTATTTTCATTTGATGGACAACAGTTTTTTTTTTGAGGTTTTGACGGGGGTTTAGGCCCCTAGGTACGACCTTTCAATGAAATATCCCACACATGTTATGTTTGTTTCAACTAGCCATATAAATTTTTATTAATTAGCATCCCGCATTGTCTCAGTATTCATCATTCAAGAAAATAGACTTTTCACTTGAAAAGGAAGTTATATAATCAAAAGCGTAATAAATAGGAATAAAAAAAAAAAAAAAAATCGCTCATCAGTTTTTTGCCTAATTTTCAGGATTATACGGTTAATATCTTTTCGAGTTTCAATTTATCTTAATTTAATCGTTAAAATGCCTTTAGGCGTCAAATGGAACGAATGGCTCAAGCATCCAAATCGAGCAGATCTGGCTCTGTTGCTGGGAGTGTTCATCGTAGTCCTGCAGTGAGTTTTCGAGCCGACAGCTCTGTGAGAGAAGAACCAATGAGAATTCATCTAGCTCGTCTTTCCGAGTCCTCTAATGGCTCCCAAAGAGATAACCCCTGGCAGGTTGAAAAAGAGCATCTATTAGCTCAAATTGAAGAAAAAACTCAGAAGTAAGTTTTGGGCCCATTCACAATACGATTTTACCAATGCCGAGATTTAGCTTGCACTAATTTGAGCCAATCATTTTTTTATAGAATCTTTCAGACACTCAGAATAATTTATGAAAAATCTAATTGGCTTATATTAATTCTCGGTATTAGTAAAATCTCGTTGGGAATTGACCTTTGGCGCTTCAGTTTCTAAGGTTTATCCTTAGGTAAGGATATAAAAAACAGCCCTTCTTAAAACTCATAGGTTAGTTAAGGTTCTGGTAAGATACAGCATGATTTATGGAAATTCAATGTTAGTACACAAGAGAAAGGATAATTGAATCTAGAAGTCAATTAGATATAGTCTTAGATGAACAAAAAAGCTTAGACGAATCTACCAACAATTAATAATTCTATTAGAAGCTTTATATGAATGTCATTTATAGCATCTAATGGGGGATCACATTTTATCAATCATAGCTACTGGAGGATTAAAGTCTGATCAATAATAACGTGATGTCAGCTTAATAAGTCGAATTCAATACCACCATATAATATAGAAAATAGTCTATTTGTTATTCATTCTCTGTGACCAAGATAAAAACTTTCTTTTTCTAGTCCCTACTAGTCTTAGTGACACTAAGTTTTTTTTTTTAATAGAATGTTCAGTATGTAGAATACTGAGTATAGAAACTCCTCCATGGTAGGCTAAGAACAACCTGTATCAAGGGCCATCTATGTTCACATAGTGCCATCTTTCTAGACAATTCTATATTTACTTTATTGCCCATGAAATAAATAGAGAATTACGCAGAAAGATGACATTATGTTGACATAGATGACTTTTTTTGCAAATGCTGCTATTAATATCCTGAGTTCCCATCTTAACTCTGAGTAACTAAACCCTAAAGCCCTGCCTTACTACTACTGAAAACTCACTGTAGCAGTAAGACGCCTAAGGGCAACAAAGCTGCGCACGCTCTTCCTCTAACCCATGTGTGCAAAGCTTCGCTCTTTATACCCTCCTAAGAAGTTCCCAATTCCCTTTAAATCCTTTCTTGTGACCTTTTTCAACTCGATTGGGGAACGACCTGCTGTTTGTATCGTCCTAAATAGATGACAGAAAAGGGCTGAAGATGACAGAAAAGGGCTCTTCGGCAATCTGTAATCCTTCATCGATTAAACGTGTCCTAGCCATCTCCACTTTTCTCCTTATAACCATAGAAGGTGGGATAGAGTCACGCTTTTGATACATTTTACAGTTTAAAATATAATCAGCAAGACAGCTACCCAAAGATATCCCTAGCAAATTTCTATGGCAAATTATCTAACAAATCTTCCTCCGTCTTCCGCAGCCCAAGTTTCAGAACCATACTTCACCACTGGTATCCATGTATTTTCAATATCCTACTCTTGGTTTGCAGACTCTTATTACTTTTCTTCCAAACTTTTTTAAACATGAAAAAAAAAAAAAAAACACCCAGGACCTTTGTTATTTTACCTTTAATATCTTCACTACATTGCTGATCTTTACCAACAATACTACTCAGGTAAGTGAAGCTATTACTTGATCGATCTCTTCATTACCGAATATCACCTCTACACCTTCATCTATTCCTAGTTTCAGTGACTTAGTTTTCTAATCATTAATTTTCAAGCTTGTTCTTGTACTTTGAACTCTCAAAACCTCCAAAAAATCATTTATTTTGCTAACATCTTCATCTAGGACACTCAAATCATCAGCATAATCTAAGTCTAGGATACATTTTACCTTCCGATTTGATTCCATGCTCTCCCATAGCCTGTGCTGTGTTTCATAGGACAAAGTCCATCAAAATGATTCACGTAAATGGGGATAGAACGCAACCTGATTCAGTGCGAATTTATCCCCTGATCAGGCACAAACCAGCTACTAATCTCTGATTGCAGCAATGTTTTCCTTGTATATAGCGCTTATCACTTTAATGTATTTGTTGCTTATGCCATACAAGGATAGGGTCTTTACTAAAGTTTTTTTATTGGACGAATCAAACACTTGTTTGTGATCTTTAAAACTTAGGACTAAAGGGGTCTGAGGACTCTGGCACTTGTCAATTATTAATGTAAGAGTGAAAATTCGGTTGATGCATCCTCTCCCTTTCCTAATACCACACTGTTCTTGTTTTAAACCTGTATCTACAGCATCTCCGAGTCTAAAAAGTATCTTCATACTAAGTTATTTTTTTTTTTTTACAGAAACCAAGCTAATACCACTCTGATTACCACACTCACTCTTTTCATGTTTCTAATAAAGAGGTTTCTATAGAGGGCACATGCCCCCTCCAATTGATGCTGCTTAAGACGATTTGAAGAAACCACGCCTTCGTTTCCTTATTTTGTCGCCTTATTGCTAGATATATGACGATTAGAAGAGATTACGCCTCCCTCTCATGCGAAACTAACAGCCATGCAGAACATGTAATCAGGCATTGCTTTAAAACTAAGATAAATGAAGTTTTAATTATTGTTCTTAGTATAATGTTTCATATAATGAGTTTTTCGATCTTCAGAAACTAAACATCCTCACTAGACCCCGGTGCCGCGTCGATGAGGGAAGGCCGGTGGCGGCGGGGCCAAAACAGCGCGCCGCCGCCGCACCGCCGGTAAGATGTCGGCGGCGCGATCAATGTTGACCGCAAACATTAATGTTTTCATTAGTCTTTCTCAAATCACAGCTTAAATTTACAACAGATTCGATCCTATTCACGAGTTCAAAAATTGACAAGTCGCTGGCTGGAAACTGGTCTTCTTCGTTATTCATCAAGAGAAGTAGAAATCTGGTAGAAACGAAATGGCTGTGGCGTTTCAGAACCCTTGCATAATACGAGTTGTTGAAGTATCTATTAGCTATGTGTTCTTAACATAAATAATTATCAAAATTATTAGTTTTTTTTCATCGAGCATTACTGCATACAAAACTTCAACTACCGTATCACAAAATTCGTCAGTTATCTGAGTATAAACTTTGAATATAACTTTGAACTTAGAAGCTTAATTTTTTCATAATGCCCCTTGCCTATATCTGTTTTGTCACCTTTAAAACAGTTGAAATGGGTGACTTTGATATCGATTGTTTTTTTTTGCTCTTTTGGATTCCTAAAAAGCCTTCTTGTATTAAAAAACTGGTTTTTAATAACAATTTTAAAAAAAGTGCATTTAAAGTTTTTTTGGCTTCTTTATAGAATATATGTCATGTAGGCTAAGGCTGAACTGCTGCTTTTTTATTGCTTTTGGCTGCTCTTTTGGATATTATTCATTTTTTCTTTTGGGGTTTCATTCCAAATTATAAACTCATAAATACCTAATATCAGTCAAATTATACACTGCATCTAAAAGGAGTAAATTTATAAAATTGAAACATACATGATGAACACTTCACATGAGAACACTTCAATTACAATGAAACAAAAAACACTTAATGGTTTATTCGGTATGAAGAAAAATGAAGTGCCAGCTATTTTCTTAGGTAAAAAATGAAAAGCTCATCCGTTTAAATGTAATTAAATGAAATAATATGCAAACTGAAGTAGCTCCAGAAAGATATTGAGATTTTCTTCCTAGTTCGTCACTTCTAATCCAAGCAAAATGTTAGGACACTTAGTATCAGTTATTGAGTTTAAGCTTTGATTTCCAAATGCTCACAAAAATTACCAAGTTTAAGAAAGTCGCAACAATAAGTCACCTGTGGTCAAAATACTCAAAGACTCCTCTTTGACCTCACCCAGGCTCAAAGCTTCTGCTATAGTCATGTCCATGAAAATCTCTAATGAGTTTCTTTTTAAAATAGCTTTCAAGCGTAGTTAGGGGTATTTAGCTTATTTTTGCTTTTCTTCAAAGCTTTGAAAAAAGTGTTATAATATTCCAAATATTACATTTGTTATATTTTTGCATATTTTCGGTGATCATTTGTGGGGTGATCGAATTTTTTAAACCACTGTAGATACGTAAGAACGTTGCAACATCTAGTACCCTGAGGTCACAAGACTGTCAAAGACTCCTCCTTGAACCTCCCAAATTGAAAGAATTTATTATGACCTAGCCTTTTAAGGCAACTTGGGCACTGGACCAAGGGCGCCATTGTCACTCGAGCGCAACGTTAGGTGGGGATGTCGATATCGCTTTCGTCACACCAATTCATTTTAGTGTGAATCTACCTGGTACTTATGGATGAATGTTTTCAAAGTAAACCTGTTTCATCAATAAGAAAAAAAACGGGTTGGACGCATATGTCCCTTTCCCTTTGGACGATAAAACTATACAAGTGCTGTATCAAGTATAACTCACGAAAATCTTGTTAATTTTTGTCAACTTTTCAACTTTTTGGCATCCCTGCTTTCAATAAAAAACTCAAGGTACTGTCACTTAAATATAATAAGTCCCTATCCCTCCCCCCCTCTGGATACCATCTTGATTGGATACCGTCTCTGTTTTAAATAAAAAAAATAATTAACCTTTTGGTATCCCTGTTTTAAAAAAAATCGAGGTATTATCATTTAAATATGATAGCTGACTACCCCCCCCCCCCTCTGGATACCACCTTGATAGGATGCCGTCTCTGCTTTAAATAAAAAAAAATAACTTTTTGGCATCCCTGCTTTCAATAAAAAGTTTCGAGATATTATCATTTAAATGTAATGCCTCCCCCCCCTCCCCTCTCGATACCACCTTGATAGGATATCGTCTCAGTTTTACGTTAGAAAAATAATTTAATTAATAATTAACTAGGTCACTATATGGTTCAAACAAACACGCAAAATAACGTTAAACAGCTTAGTTTTCCTTGAAAAAAAATTGAGGGTATGAGTAAAGGGATACAAAGACAACAACAAAAATGTCGAAATTATTCAGATATACCTCAAATTATTGGAAAACTGAGTCATAGATTCGCCGTGGCATTCAATAAGATCCAAAGAATCTAATTAAAAGGGAGCAAACACAAAAGCCAAATTAGGCCAGTAGCCTATCAGAAATCGCAAATACCCAAGACAATGAACAAGTCGCAATGGGGGGTCCTGTGTCTATCGAAATATTTCAATGGTTTTCCAGGGAATTTCATATCATTTTCTTCTGTCTCCACTTTAAATAAAAAAATAATTATCTTTTTGGCATCCCTGCTTTCAATAAAAAAAAAAATGATGTACTATCATTTAAAAATGATAGCCCCCTATCCCACCCCCCCTATAGGCAATAATTTACAATTTATTATGAATCGTATTTGTGGGGTAACTTCCGTTTCAATCTTTAATTCCCCAACCTTGTACATAGCTTAGTCTATAACTAAATTTTGTCTCAATAGATTTTTTTTTTTTTTTTGGGGGGGGGGTAAAAATGTTTAAGAAAGAAGATTGTATTTTCTATCAGGCGTTCAACAATTGAGTATTAAATATTAGAAAATCTTATCTAAAAGCAGCAAAAAAAAAAACAATTCTGCAAACTTACAATTCAGCTATAGAAACAATCTGTTGGCTGTCAATTTCAAAATCCAACTGAAGGCTGAAGCTGTATAGTAGTGAATGCGTTCTATAATTCTATTCAATTTGAAAGTAAAATTCTTGACTACGAATGATGCAAGAAATAGCGATTGGGAAACTGCATTCGATATAATTTAAACTCATTTCTTAAAGACGATACTTTTTTGTCAACATATGAAGAACTGTGTATATTGCAATATTTGCAATTGCATATTGCATCTGTCTGGTTTTTATGCAAAGTAACAAAAGAGACGAAAATTAACGAACAAGAGAGTAGTGAAGAATTATGGTATGCAAAGTAATATTTGGCAGGGAAAGTCACTGGTGATAAATCGCTAGGGGTGGCACCGTGGTTGAGTGATTTGCGGGGAACCAAATTTTTTTTCGCGGTGACGCATAGATTTTCGCGGAAATTCCCGAAAATTTGGGGATAGTGTAAGCCCTGCTTGATTTCTAATCAGGAAAATCGAAATACTAACCACAGGAGAAGGAAAAGCTCCGACTTTGTGGTTGACGCAATAAAGAATTGCCGCAAAATTAATTTAAAGTCGACCGAACGCCGCCGCCTCTGCCGGCAGCGGCTTTGCGATACTTCGGCGGCGGTCGACCGGACCTCTCGTCGGCGGCGTTCGGCCGATCCGCCGGCGTGGCGCCGTGGTATAATCCTCACACGAAATCATTCTATAAGAGTATTTTCAAAGTTTTTCGTCGAATCATTTTTGCTGAGAATAGTTATGCCATTTTTTTGCTTTTTTGTAAATCAGAAAGGGCAAATACTTAGTCAAAATTATTAGAGAGGCATTTTTATGTATTACCAGGAGTGTTTGCCAAAATTTTGGAAAATACTACTTGCAAAAGTGCTGGAACTTGGCAATTTGGCAAAAGCACTGTAATTTTGCTATAAATGTGACTTTTTTTAAAGGGATTTTCGGCCAAACCGAGTTTATTAGAGGCAATAAACTCGGCTGTTAGAGGTAAGACACTTCTAAAACCAATTTACTTCTGAAACTAAGCTATTGGAGGTAACATGTTTCAATTCTGTGACAAGTGTAAATTAATTTTTTATGTGTCATTGAGCTCTGCCTGTTTTATTAACAAGGACCATAAGGCAATTAGGGTATTCTCTCGTTTCAAATAGGTAGTTACGGGTAAAAAAGTTAAAAGCGTAATGGCACAGCACAGTTTTCTATAATTAGCGCCGCCATCAGTCCATCAAAATATTGCTTCGGAGATTGTCTAAAAATATTTACAATAGGGAAAGGAAAAAAGGTAGTAAAAAAAACTAAAATGATAGGTGATGAGGATATTTTGTCAAAACTTTGATTTTGTTGACAGCTCTTTGGAAGGTTTATGAAGAAATCTTTTTTGGAAGGACAGCTTTTTGGAAGGTTTATGAAGGTTATGAAGTTTATCTTTTGGAGCAATGACAAGTGTAACTTCTTTGGGGTGATTATCAGAGTAAGGGAACCTGAAAATATAGAAGATTTTTTAGCTTTAACAAGTGATAGTAATTTGTTATAAAAAGCTCACCATTGATGTGAGTTGGTACTCCTGGTGACTGTGGCTCTTCCACTGAAATACGATCACCCGCCCAGATTTGATGTATCCAACACTCTTAATATAAATTTGCCGTCCGTAATGATAAACTTGAATACAGGCGATGCAAACAAACGGTTCAAAGGGAATATATGCCTATATATACGAACAAATATGCAGTGTGTATTTAGTTTTCCCTTCGTCTTTGAAAATTTTCCTGGCATCATATATTTGTAACTCGCTTTAACATGGGTTGAGTAAGCAATAATAACTACCAGCGCCATTAACTGGGCAGTGTTAGCTTTTAGAACTAGATAAATTCAGAACAAGCCTAATTTCTTTTTTTTTCAATGGAGATAGAATTTATTCACAAAAAAATCAACAAAAAAGCATGAAGCCCAGTAGCCTGGGCTTGTATTGCAACTAAAAAAAAAACTTATATCCACTTACATCAATTCATTTGGGTTCCCATTTCACAACAAAACAAAAAAAATATATAAGACATATTAAACATATGAAACTACTTGAAAAAAAAATAGAATTCATAAGCTTGGAGGCAATGGTGCCTCAACTGCTCACGGAAGCCAGACCTTTCAGCAATAGCCCTAATAGAAGATGGAAATTGTGTCGAATTATTATTTGGATTAATGGTTTATTTGGATTCAACCTGAAATTTTCTGAAAGTTTGCGGATTTTTATCCTCAAATTTAGTCTATCCTTTACCATCATTCTCATCACTGATTGCAACGCCTCTATTACTAATTTATGGTACGAATTCTACACCTAAAACATGAGAAAACGGTGTTCACTTAAAGACAAAGGAGTCTTCTTTTTATTATTTGTCGTAAAGCGTAAAATTGAATTCGTGATTTTTTTTTTTTGCAATTGCTAATAGCTGTGACGAAGGGGGAGTACAAATATGTTAGTTTTCTTGACCTGTTCTAGGGTTGATGACATTTACATTATTTAAAATTGGCGATTTGGTTGCATTTAGATTGTCAATTTATGCGAAATATATATAGTTTGTCCGAGCATACCAAGATTACCTATCCAACAAGCCCAACTACTTGTTCTTAGCGTTTCACAAGACGTAAATGACAAGAGAGAGTATGAGGATTACGGCTTGAATCCGTCTGGATTAGTTGTCGGATAAGTTACACCTGCTAACCCCGAGAAATGTAGGAAAAGCGACGCAAATGTACACAAAAAAATTCAATATTTTGAAAAACGAAAAAAAAGATATGAAATTATATGCAGAGAATAAGAAGGGATAATAACTGTAAAACTTGGCACACCTTAAGCGATTTGTAAATAGCTATGTTTACAGTAGAATACACGTGATTTTTATACATTACATTCGAATAAGTTTGGGTTGATCCGATGAATCGGATAAGGCATGCTCAAACGCACTTATAGTGTAATTTTTAAGCACCCAACTTGTGACACCAACAAATGCAGCTATATAAAGAAATTAATATTATATTGAGAGAAGATTTTTTTTTATGATTTATTGCTATTTGATAATTTTTTATTTTTTTTTTTTTTTTTTTTTTTTTTATTTTTTTTTTTTTTATTAATAATAAATCTTATCTTACATGTATGCAATGTGAAAAATAATTACAAATTAAGATTGAGATTCGATTTTTTTTTTAAATTGTATATGAAAAGATTAAATCTATATTAAGAAAAAATTATTCGATCTCGGTATTGGCGCGTTTTTTATGGAAAGAATAACATTATTTCTCAATTTTGTATTTCAGAATTTCATGCTTCGGTATCACACGTGGATAATATTTCTTCTGTCTCAAATGATGTTCAGCTATCGTTGGAGCTCGTAAATTTGTCTATTATTTGTTTTGTACTAATGTTTTTTTTTTTTTATCTAGAATTTCATACCTTGAAGGTCTAAATAAAAGTCACGAATCATCGCGAGCAGATTTGCAAATACAGAATAACACCCTTAACAGAGAAATAGCTGTATTGTATGAAAAACTGAATGAGGTACAGAGCATACAAAGTATCGATGATTCGAACCGACATGTAGAGGAAATGGAAGAAACAATCTCCAAGTTAGAAGAGAAAGTGACTATGCAAGCTGAGCAACTTAAACAATTTGAAGAGCAAAATTGTATGCTTGAAAAAGGTGAGACCAACGTAAAAAAATGAAAACGTTTGTAGGTAATAGTTGTTTGCTTACCCCTTTGGCTCCATCCCCCTTCAAATAGGTAAAATATTTGACTATATTGCGCCAGTTGTCTGGTGTAGAACGTGTTTCAGATTTACATTTTCTTACATATTTGAATGCGAAGGGTGTCTGTAAGTAAACTTACACAGCTTTCTAAACAGGATTGTCACTCAAAGAGGAAAATAAAGATTTTGCATTTTTTGTGGTAAATTCTTTTTCGACCAATTAGTGCTATCATCCTATAAAACTGAGGAATTTCGCTAGATATATACAAAATGAAGGTTCAATCTACGTGTTTTAATCCTAAAATAGAATAAGAGGTAGAGTCAACCAATTGGCACATAAAAAAAAATTCAAGAAACACCTAAAGTAACGCTCGTACTTTGCGCCGCAAAAAGTATAAGCTTACTTTATAGCGGCACACTTTTTGCCGCATTTTAGTTAGATTCATAATGTTATTGGCAAACTTATTAACAACGGAGCTAACTAGGGTTTATTTCTCTTTTTTACTTTTTTTTTTGCTCCAAAGCCTTCGTTTTAAGTTTTGGCCAGAGTAAACGCGAAGGATCGGCTATAATGCTGCTAGTATTGTTAATGATAAGCAACATTCTGCTAAAATGTCCTGAGCCAATTAGTGGGATTTTGATGAAGCCTTTGGCGAATATACTCGTGAAACTTTTTTCTTCTGAAGCTAAATAGAAAGAAGTTTTATGATAGTCGAAAAAAGCCTCTAAAAGTGAAGGACATGCATATTTGAAGAACTTAAAATCCACTGTTTTTGCCATAAAATAGGTAGGAGTTTTGCAGTTGCATCACTCAACAAATGCACAAAATGTCTCCATAAACTAGCAGAAATTTAACATAGGGCAAACAGGTGTCTAGGGCTGTCATACATGCGCTCTGAAGAGTCCATAAGATCAAACGATCATTGTCGGGGTGCCTATTTCAAGAAATAGCGAGAAGTGAATTAGGGGTGTGGGGGGACACCTTCTCGAGACTATACTTCATCCCCCATAATTTCATTTCTAAATAATCCATCGTGTTTCCCAAATACTTTCTTTGTATTTATTTGAAAGTAGTGTCCCTCCTCAAAACAAATTTATGCGTCCTGTGGTGGCGCAGTGGGTTCGATCCAGGCTTGTAATACCGAAATCAGAGATCGAACCCGGCTTTAGCAACACACCGCAGGGCCGACGCAAGGACCTTAGTAGTCAAGAAGCGTCGCTAATCCGATACAAACACAAACTACAGATTCATGCACGTGCGCCTTGATAGAGATTATGCTTAAAGGAAAATGCAAATGGTTATATAATTGGTGAAAAGGTGCTCTGGTGGGAAAATAACTTTTCGAACGAAAGTTTGCTGAACGTTAAACTCGTATATATGCCTATGCTTATTAAAAAAGAAACATCTTTTAATAAACCCATTTATTGGATTATCGATACCCTTTATTTTATTAAAATTATCAATCGTATCTAATTTAGATGCGTTTTTTTCTTGTCAGTGCTTTCAATTTATTTCTGTCAGGAGTGGCTTTCTATGAAGGAATAAGGTCGATTAACTCCTCGACTTCCTGGCTTAGTCAACAAGATTTATTTCAAGGTGTGACTTAAGCTAGTAATGATTTTGTTGAAGAGAAATACTGGCTTCAGTCTGGACACTCCGAGTAGCTTAGAAGCCTTTTTATTTTTAATTAGAATTTGACCTTTCTATCCAGGAATCGAGTCAGTCAGTTCCATTGCATTTATGATATGGAAAAACGAGGCTTTTTCTTGTAAAGGAATAAGGTCAATCAACTCCTCAACTGCCTTGCTTAGCCAAATAAGGTACTTCAAGAAACTGTGACTTTTGCTAGTCGTGATTTATTGAAAGTCAGTTCCCTCCAATAAAACACTAAATGCCTTGAAATTTCTGAGCTATTCTTATCAAAACTAGCAGGAAAAATGATTTTTTTTTTACTATTTCCTCCGTTTAATTTTTCTTGTTGAGACCCCCCCCCCCCCCGAGACACATAGACAAAAATCCTGCCCATTTGCCTGAGCCTTACAAATGAAAATTTTTGCCTTTAGGATGGCAGTGTTTATACTCCTATTTCACATATGCCTTTTTTGTTTATCAATTGTTCCATGCTCATGTTAATATTCTAATCCTTTTTTTAGAGATAAAGAAGAAATCAAATGCTACTACTGATTTAGAAATCGCAATAAAAGAATTAGAATTCCAAATAGACGACTTAACTGAGCAAAATAGTTCTCTAGAAAATCGACTTAAACAAGAAACAGCAGCCGAGGTTGTAAATGGATACCAAAAGAATATATCCCAGTTGCAAGAGGATCTCGATTTTGCTCGTCGAGAGGTGGAGTCATTAAATCAGACTCTTGTTGAGAAGGCTCGTGATTGGGATAATCAAAGGGTAAAACTCACTGAGGAGTTGAGTCACATCAGTGCCGAGTGTGAAGAAGTTAAGAAAGAAAAACTGAATATGGATAATTTAATGACAGCTTTAAAAGAAGAGTACGATGAAAAAGTGTCTGCCCTTTTAAATGAGCTTAATGGACTTAAAGAAGAATTAAGCATCTCAAAAGTTAACTTCTTGGCGCTTAGAGAGTCTTTAAATTCTTTTGAAAATAATGTAACGCAGTTGGAAACAGAAAAAGCTGCGTTGTCAGCTGAAATTCAAAAACTGAAAGACGAGCATTACAGCGAAAAACATGCAATTGATGAGATGAAACAAAGCTTGGAGAAGGCCAAAGCCCAAGTAGACGAGGACATTAAAAAGATTATTGACGAAAAGGAGAAAATCAATACCCAAATAAACATAGAAAAAGAACAGAGTCGTGCTCTCGTTGCAGCTTTTGAAATTCAAAAAGAAGAATATTTGTCGCTTATAGCTAGCCTGAAAGAAGGGAAAAAAATGGAAGCACTTCCACAAGCTGACACCCTTTCTCAGGTAATCTTTTCTTCTTTATTCATTTTCGAAGGAAAAAAGAAAATTATCATGGCTCTTTCGGGGCTCTGTTAAGGGAAAAATTAATTTCTATTTAGGTTAAATCTCAGAGTAAGCGTCTTTAAGGCTACTTGTCAGACTAATCCCAGCTTCTGTAGATGTAGATAAGATAAGAAAATTTCTTAAATTATAATTTTCTAAACTAATTATATTTAAAATATAACCTCCGTTTCATTTAAGTAATCTTTTTGTAGTAGTCTAGCCTAAATGTAACAGTGAGCATTACAAGGGTTATTTATTTGATGGATCCTTCCTTATCGATAGAAATAGGAAAAGTGAGTTTATTAAATGAGGCCCGTAAATAAAATAAATAAAGAACGGACAAAAAAAATATGGTAACGTTTATATTGAACGAGAACACTTGATGAAGACGACTATTGCCTCTCGCCTGTTTGCAGTCTTCATAAAACAGATTGTATATGCAGTTGTTCACAATTAAAACCGAAATTACTAGAAAAAGCAGGAGAACTACTAATCCCAACCAAAGAATTTCCCTCCAAAGCAGGCAATAGCAGTGGCGTAAATTATATTCAAACATTTTCTCCTCTACAGTGCACCTGGGTAAGAGGTATATAACTAGAGCCATAACTTTTTTCCTGTAATCCTAGATATTTTGCGTGATCGAAATTGAAATCACCCAGTACTCTAGAGAGAATTTTTTTTGTAGCACGACATTTAATTCATATAACATCATATTTCAAACAGTAGGCTTTACGAAAAGTGCGGTTCAATCCCGCTTTTTATGACCATAATGAGAGAAAGGTGGCTTGGGCACCTTCTGCGGATGAAGTATGACAGATTGCCGAAGATTGTCCTTTTTGGCCAACTGTCAAGGGCTAAACGGAAAGTAGATCGTCCGCGGTTGGGATGGGAGGATGTCACAAAGAAAGATTTAAGGAAAATGGGAACTTCCTGGGAGGGTGTAAAGAGGGAGGCTTTGAATTTGGGTATCACCAAGAGTTTGGGTATCACCTCCTTCTCTCGCTGTAAAAGTCTAAAACCTACTGCGTCATTGGCGCTTTACTGAAAACTATATGCTTCTTGAACAGGCATGGAAAGTATTAACAACATCAAATTGAATATTTGATGCATAATGATATTAATTGTTGAAAGATCCATCAGTTCAAGAATTTATTTCACTGTAATATTATTTTTATTTTCAATGCTGCAAGAACTGGAAAAGAAAACATTTGTAATATAATTTGTTTTCAGTAAAGCTCCAATGACGAAGTAGGCTTTTCGTTTTTACAGCTAAGGAAGGGGATAGTATCCAAACTCTTGTTTATAGTTAAACTGTATTTGTCTTGAACAATTTTAGAAAGAACTAATAGATTAAACTGAATATTTGATGTATAATGATGTTATTGCTGAAAGCTCATCAGTTCAAAATTTTACTATAATTTTAATGTTTATTTTCAATATTAAGTACAAAAGAAAGTATTTGTAATAACATTGGCTTTCAGTAAAGTGGGTTTTAGACTTTTGCAGTGAGAGAAGGAGACGATACCCAAACTCTTGCTTGTAGTGATTTTCGTTCGTTTCGAGCTTGATTTGCATATTCAATTTAAATTTCACTCGTTTTAAGATTTATTTATTCATTTAAATTAATATCTATTGTATGTTTGTTTGCATTGATTGTTTATTTAATTTCTGTTCGTTTTAAGTTTCATTTATGCTTCAATAGCAAAATATTTTTTTTTTCGTTTTAAACTTGATTTTCATATACAATCTAAGCATTACTCGCTTTAAAATCTATTTATTCATTTATATTATTACTTGTTGTATGTTTTTTGCTATGATTGTTTATTTAATTTCTGTTCGTTTTGGGTTTCATTTATTCTTTAATAGTAATTTCTGGTCGTTTAGAGTTTGAATTTTAGCAGGTATTTGTATCTGTTGAGCTTAAGTTTAAAATGGCCTTTATTTTTCTGCTGAGCTTAAGCTTAACATGGCATTTACTTTTCTTTGAAAAACTTATTTTTCGGAAAGTTTTTTTTTAATCAATACTCAAATAAAAAAAGGAATTCCTGGGAGTTTCAGCAGTAGTTAATTTCTTTATCTTATAATGAAAAACAAGAAACAGTGGAAAAAATTATTTCGTTTTCATAAAGCGTTGGTTACAGCGTTGAACACCATCGTTATTTGTGGTAATAAATGATTGTTTTCAGTTTGGATTCTCGGTTCATTGCAATTTATGCTCAGTTTAGCCTTATATAAGCCCCTAATTTCAACTTTTATATGTGCGCTTTTTTTCATCGAGAAACTCTATTTTTAATTTAATTTCCGTTTGTTTCTTATTTGACATAGTATGGATATATTCATAGTAGTAATGTTGGCTAATAAAATTTATTTACTACAGCAGTTAACTTCAGAAACATATAATAAATTTATAAAACATGGTAGTAGCTGTAGTGGTAAGAATAGCCGAACAATGGTTGTGGAATTTATATATTACAACGCAAAATTAACACAGATTTGTAACCAAGAGCCAAATTCCTTAAACACCATTTTTGGTGAGAATTAGACTCTTAGATGTGTAGTTGATGTCGTTTAACACTGGACTGTTGTTTTGTAATATTAGCCTCTGGTGTTAGATATAGTCTTGAAGTACTTGATATAGTCTTGAAATACAAACTTTAGTGATAATGAAATACTATTTGTAAAATAAGAACTAAAAAGCGTTTTATTTTGCACTTCTGTATTATTATTAATTAAAGAAAACTTTCCTAAAAATAAGTTTTTCAAAGAAAAGTAAAGGCCATTTTAAACTTAACCTCAGGAGATACAAATACCTGTTAAAATTCAAACTCAAAACGACCAGAAATTACTATTAAAGAATAAATGAAACCCAAAAGGAACAGAAATTAAATAAACAATCATATCAAAAACATACAACAAGTAATACTAGAAACGAATAAATAGATCTTAAAGCGAGTAATGCTTAGATTGAATGTGAATATCAAGTTTAAAGCAGATACTTAAGCTCAGCAGATACAAATACCTGCTAAAATTCAAACTCAAAACGACCAGAAATTACTATAAAAGAATAAATGAAACCCAAAACGAACAGAAATTAAATAAACAATCACAGGAAAAAAATACAAGAAGTACGGTAGTAATATCAATGGATAAATAGATCTTAAAGCGAGTAATGCTTAGATTGAATATGAAAATCAAGCTTAAAACGAAAAAAAAATATTTTGCTATTGAAGTATAAATGAAACTTAAAACGAACAGAAATTAAACAATCAATGCAAACAAACATACAATAAGTATTAATGTAAATGAATAAATAAGTCTTAAAACGAGTGAAATTTAAATTGAATATGCAAATCAAGCTTGAAAAGAACAAAAATCACTACAAACAAGAGTTTGGGTATCGCCTTCTTCTCTCACTGTAAAAGTCTAAAACCTACTGCGTCATTGGCGCTTTACTGAAAACCAATTTTATTACAAATATTTTCTTTTGTACTTAATATTGAAAATAAACATTAAAATTATAGTAAAATTCTGAACTGATGAGCTTTCAGCAATTAGTATCATTATATATCAAATATTCAGTTTAATTTATTAGTTCTTTCTAAAGTTGTTCAAGACGAATATAGTTTCACTACAAACAAGAGTTTAGATACTGCCCCCTTCCTTAACTTTAAATAAAAACCAAAAGCCTGCTGCGTCATTTGTGCTTAACTGAAAACGAATTATATTACAAATATTTTCTTTTCCAGTTCTTACAGCATTGAAAATAAAGATAAAATTAGAGTGAAATAAATTCTTGAACTCATGGATCTTTCAACAACTAATATCATTATATATCATATATTCAATTTGATGTTTTTTATACTTTCCAAGACTGATCAAGACGCATATAGTTTTCAATAAAGCGCCAATGACGTAGTACGTTTTAGACTTTTACAGTGAGAGAAGGAGGTGATACCCAAGCTCTTGTTTGTAGTGATTTTTGTTCGTTTCAAGCTTGATTTGCATATTCACTTTAAGTTACACTCGTTTTGAGATTTATTTATTCATTTACATTAATATCTATTGTATGTTTGTTTGCATTGATTGTTTATTTAATTTCTGTTCATTTTAAGTTTCATTTATACTTCAATAGCCAAATATTTTTTTTTCGTTTTAAGCTTTGGCGGGCTGTGGGCTGTGTCGACACCGGAGGTTTGTTATCTGAACTTTGAACTATTTTTAACAAAATTTCCATTTCAAAATTTTTATCTGATGTATTTAGGGCGTGGAGGGGGGGGGGCTAGTTGCCCTCCGATCACTTTTGACTCTTAAAAAGTGAACGAGAACTTTCAATTGCCAATCAAATGAACCCTCTTCGTAGTTTATACCAGCATCCCTTCCATAAAAACGATATATACACCCAGAGTATTACTTACAACGCCTCCCTCCGGGCCCTGGGGGGTTGCGTCGACACAAGAGTTTTTCGTATCTGACCTTTGAATTATTTTTAATGAAATGGCTATTTTAAAAATTTTATCGGATAGGCTTGGGGAAAAAACAGTGTGTGTGGGGGGGGGGGGGGGCTAGTTGCCCACGGATATCTTTTGAATCTTAAAAAGTGAACTAGAACTTTCAATTTCCAATCAAATGAGCCCTCTCTGAAGTTTATACGAGCATCCC
Source organism: Artemia sinica (assembly GCA_027921565.1). NCBI lineage: Eukaryota > Metazoa > Arthropoda > Branchiopoda > Anostraca > Artemiidae > Artemia > Artemia sinica. Next base: position 19,526,084 of record CM051276.1, on the reverse strand, counting down.
TTTCACAAGAACCATAAACGCCCCCATGACAACACTTACAACGCCTACCCCCTGGGCCCTGGGGAGTTGTGTTCACACCGGAGTTTTCGTTATCTAATTTTTGAACAATTTTTTAAAAACTGGCTATCTCAAAATTTGTAGCGGATGGATTTGGGGAAAAAGGGCATGGGGGGGGGGCTAGTTGCCCTCTTGACTCTAAGAGTCAATCTCTTGACTCTTAAAAAGTGAACTAGAACTTTCAATTTCTAATCAAATGAGCCTCTATGAAGTTTATACGAGCATCCCTTTCATAAGAACCTTACACGCCCTTATGGCATAACTTAGAACGCCTTCTCCCGGGCCCGGGGGGGGGGGTTGAATTGACACCGGAGTTTTTCTTATCCGACCTTTGAACTATTTTTATTGAACAAAATGTCTATCTCAAAATTTTCATCAGATGGGTCTGGAAAAAGAAGGCGTGCGGGGGAGGCTAGTTGCCCTCGGATTTCTTTTGAATATTAAAAGTGAACTCAAACTTTCAATTTCCAATCAAATGAGCCCTCTCCGAAGTTTATACGAGTATCCCTTTCATAAGAACCATATATGCCCCAGGGTATAACTTACAATGCCTGCCCCTGAGCCTTGGGGGGTTGTGTTGACACCTGAGTTTTTGTTATTTGACTTTTGAACAATTTTTAACTTAATGGCTATCTCAAAATTTTATCGGATGCATTCGGGAAAAAAGAGTCATGGGTGGGCTGGTTGCCCTCCAATTTCTTTTGACTCTCAAAAACTGAATTAGAACTTTCAATTTCCAATCAAATTAGCCCTCTCTGAAGTTTTTACGAGCATCCCTTCCATAAGAACCATATATTCCCCCAGGGCATAACTTACAACGCCTGCCTCCGGGCCCTTGGAGGCTGTGTCGACCCCAGAGTTTTCGTTATATGGTCTTTGAACTATTTTTTAAAAAATGACTATCCCGAAGTTCTTATCAGATGGGTTTGAGAAAAAAGGGCGTGGAGGGGGGGGGCTAGATACCCTCCAATCTCTTTGACTCTAAAAAGTGAACTAGAACTTTCAATTTCAAATCAAATAAGCCCTCTTTGAAGTTTATACGAGCAGCCCTTCCATAAGAACTACATATGCCCCCAGAGCATATTTTAAAATGCCTGTCCTCGGGCCCTGGGGGGTTTTGTTGACACCGGAGTTTTTGTTATATGATCTTTAAACTATTTTTAACAAAATATCTATCTCAAAAATTGTATCGGATGCATTTGGGGAAAAAGGGCGTGGGGGGGGGGGGCTGATTACCCTCAGATATTTTTTGACGCTTAAAAAGTTAACTAGAACTTTCAATTTCCAATCAAATGAGCCCTCTCTGAAGTTTATACGAGCACTCCTTCCATAAGAACCATATATGCCCCCAGTGCATAACTTATTATCCTTGCCCTGAAGACCTTGGGGGGGGGGGAATGTCATGCTCAAAGACCTAATTTCCAGAATTCTCAACCACGTAGAAAAAAATGGCTATCTCAAAATTTTGATTGGATGGGTTTGGGAAAAAGGTGGGCCTGAGAGGGGGGTTGATTGCCTTCCAATCACTTTCGACTACTAAAAAGAGCACTAGCCATTTAAATTTCCAATCGAATGAGCCCTTTTGGAAGTTTCTACGACAATGCTTTCTATAAAGACCTTATATGCCCCCAGGGTATAACTTACAACCCTTGCCCTGAGGGCTGAGGGGGGATGTCATCCTCAAAGACCTAATTTCCAGACTTTTCAACCACGTTGAACAAAATGGCTATCTCAAAATTTTGATTGGATGTGTTTGGGGAAAAGGTGGGCGTGAGAGGGGGGTTAGTTGCCTTCCAATCACTTTCTACTACTAAAAAGGGCACTGCCTATGAATTTCCAATCGAATGAGCCCTTTTTGAAATTTCTACGACAAAGCTTTCTATGAAAAGCTTATATGCCCCCAGGGCTTAACTTACAACCCTTGCCCTTAGGGCTGTGGGGGGAGTGTCCTCCTCAAAATCATATTTTCTATCTGGACATCATCAAAATAGAACAGAGTGGCTATCTCAAAATTTTGATTGGATGTGTTGGGGGAAATGGTGGGCGTGGAAGGGGTGTTCTTTGCCTTCTAATCCTTTTTGACCCTTATAAAGGGCACTAGAACTCTCGATTTCTAATCGAATGAGTCCTCTTTTAAGTTTTTACGACGACCCCTTCCATATGAAGTGCCTCTGGGGTAAAATAATAATAATAATAATAATAAAACATTGGAGCCGTATGGCCTTTACTATAGGCAACGCTATGGTGTTGCCTCTGATAAACTTTCATCAAGCAAAATGGTGTACGTGAACGTAAAAGAAGGATGGAGAAAGTGAAATAAGGTCGTGAATTTAAAATAAGAAGACCGTAAGTGGCTGTAAATGAAAATTAGGCCATGAATCTGAATAAAGGATGGAGAATCGTTCAATAGTAATATGTTTCAGGCCATTAAACTGCATTTATTTGCTAGGAGGCCTTTCTTTAGTTTGTTAGAAATTACTAATATTCGTTTTCCTGAAAATTTCTGTCAAAAACGTTCTCTTTTTCAAACAGTTCGTGGTAACGAACTGTAAGTAAGGAGCGGCCCGGCTCAATAGTAACTGAAACTCTAAAAAAAAGGAATTTTGATATCAATAGATACATCGAAAGAATCAGATTCTTATGCGGATTTTCAAATATATAAGTTTTATCAAGTTTAGTCTTACCCATCAAAAGTTCCGCGCCTAAGAAAATTTGCCTTATTTTCGGAAAAAGGGAGATGCACCCTTTAAAAGTCATAGGACCTTAACGACACCATCAGATTCAGCGTATTAGTGAACCCTACTGTACAGGTTTCAAGCTCCTATCTGCAAAAATGTGAAATTTTGTATTTTTTGCCAGAAGAAAGATCATGGATGCGTGTTTATTTGTTGTTGTTTTTTCCAGGGGTGATCCTATCGATCAGTGGTCCTAGAATATCGCGGGAGGGCTCATTCGAACGGAATTAAAAGTTCTAGTACCCTTTTTAAATGAACAAAAAAATGGAGGGCAAGTAGGCCCCCTCCCACACTGTTTTTTCCCAGAGTCACCCGATCAAAATTTTGAGATAGCCATTCTGTTCAGCATAGTCGAAAAATGTAATAACTATGTCTTTGAGGATGACTTAATCCCCCACAGTCCCCGGGGGAAGGGCTGCAAGTTTTGAACTTTGCCCAATGTTTACATATAGTGTTGTATTGGGAAGTATACAGACGTTTTCAAGGGTGTTTTTTCTGTTAGCGGGGGGGGGGGGGGAGAGTGGATCGGGGGTTATATAGGAGGATCTTTCCATTGAGGAAGTTTTCATGGGGGAAGGGACATTGCTGTGAAGGGGGCGCTGGATTTCCCATCATTATTTAAAAAAGCGATCAGAAATTAAATAAATAAAAAACAAAGTTTTCAACTGAAAAACTTTTCAACTGAAAACTTTTCAACATCAAAACTTAAAACGAACATAAATTATTACGTATATGATTGGGTTCACCCCCTAGTCAATATCTTGCTCTTTAGTAGGGAGGCCCCAATAGATACTGGGCCTACATAATTTAAGCATGTTTTTATGGTTTTTCTCACTGTGGATGTTTTTTCATGGTTTTTCTCACTGTGGATGTTTTTTCATGGTTTTTCTCACAATTGCTGGATGTTTCTTGGATGTCAACAACAATTGCTGGATGTTTCTTGGATGTCATCAACAATTGCTGGATTATTGATCGAGTCTAACGGGACTGGGTCAATGACACCTCAAGGTCAATTTTCAAGGTCAATTTGTTTGTTGTTTCTAAGTCTATTGATCCGCTAACGGGACAAGATCACGTGTCTCTTTCTAAGCCAATCAGGGAGTCGGAAATATTAACGGGACAGGATTGCAGTGAATATAAGGAATGGATTTTTGCTATAGTTGTTATTAGTGTGTGAATAGAATTCAAGCAGTGAGAACAGTTTGACTTTACTCATCAGGATATATTAGTAATAATGAGTGGAATGTTTACTCTATTAGAAGTTGATAGTGGAGTTGGTGGCAATGATACAAGAGCACCAAACATTGTGGTGGAAATCACCAGAGGATCACGGCTTTGTCTGGAATGGGATGAAGTATATGCAAGATATGTGATATCTTTGAGCAAATTTAGAATGGAGGATCAATTATGCTTCGCTGCAAAAGTTGATATAGCGCATGTGAATAGACTTCAAAGTGCTTTAAAGGCAATAGCGAAGCATATCGAAGATAATAAGCTGTATCACTAATTGTACATGTGTAATATTATTGTTGTAATTATACAATAAAATTGTTTCGAAATCAAAACTGTTCCCTTTCTTTTTGTTAGAATATTCTTGAAGTAGAGTGAATCATGATCAGTCTAGAGTCAGCAGTCAGAGTGATAGGATTAAAAAATGAATAAATTTGAGAAAGAGAGAATTAGATTGAATCTTGTGATTGTGGAAAAATATTTGATTTTGGATGATGATTTTCTTGAGTTATCCCTTCAACGGAAGATATTCTCACAGGGAACACTTGACAATATAATGAAAACTGATTTTCCCCCATTGGACTATTGTATGAAACTTTTACGATGTGACTCAAATGCTTATACTCAATTTATTGATATACTAATTGGAACAAAGCAGAATAATATCGTGGATATACTTTTGAAAACATTGCCATAGATTCAATTTAGATGGCTCCCCCTTCGAAAGAGGTAGCGTCACAGAGTTACTCCTCTCCCATTCCTCCCTCTGAATTTATCGAATGAGGATCAGTTTCGTTTTAGCTGTGAGAGAGTTGACATCGGAAACCAAAAATGTTCTATACATGTCCACTATGCATGTACACTCTTGGCAGTTGGTCATCATGTGAGAATTGTACAATTATTGATGACTACAATGAAAAGTGCAAATTATGTAATCCTTGTAAATTACATAAAGGATATGCAGTACAAATTAAAGGATGTAATTCATGTCTTGAAGAGATATATGACTCTCACCCTAGAGGACATCTGCGCTCCAATTGTCACTATGACAAACGTGATCAGTGGGAGAATACTTACCCGGGAATGATTGGAAAGAACCCCAAACGTGATTTTAGTTTATTTCTACGAGATTGGTATCGTCGTGGATTTAAATTATTTTGGGAGGAAGAATCTGGTCTACGATTCAACTGTTGGGGTAACAAGACAATTTGGTTTCTACGTCATCGTTGTGACAACACTGCCTATTATGAGTATAAACCGTGTGATTTTTATTTGGCAGTTACTGAATGTGATTCACCATTAGAAAACACTGTATGTGATATTGCTTCAAATGGACAGATTGAAACACGTGAATTTCACAGTATGAATGCAAATAGTATCATTGACTATACAAAGAGATATGACAAGAGTGAAGTTACATTATACTGTAGAAAATGTGACCCTGACTTTGCAGCCAATCAAGATCAATATACAGTGAATTCAAATGATCTACCGGCATTAGTGGTTCACGACAGTTGCCTATACACCGAAGAAGAAGAAATCTAAAGTGAAGAATAAAGACAATGTTGTATATACATTTTTCATTTATTAATAAACAAATTCACATACATTTTTTAAGCACTTTACTCGTTGGGCACTAAAATCAATATTATACAGGTCTGAGAGGATATTTTCCACCATAAAGTCGTTCAGACGTGGATTGTCTACATAAATGTTGAGAAACTGCTTGTAAGTATAGCCGCGACATCTGAACGCGACAATAGTTTTCCCACTGCTCTCAATATAGTTGCTGATGTGTGGAGTGTAGAATGTATAGGGTAGGCCAAGAGGATCAAAAAATTCTATATTCTTTACTGTTTGAAAGATGCACAACCAATGACCCGTCTGCACAGTCGACGGACTGCTATTAACAATGATTAGGGGATTGTTGGCACTTTGGATTTTTCCAAGAAAGTCCGAGGGCAGACAATAGGATCTGTATTTGGACATGTAGGGGTCCATATTAAATACTTTGATTATTTGACTGGTGTTCATGGTGCCAAGTCTAATAGAACACTGCCTTCGGGAGTGATTTCCCAATAGGTTTCAAATTGATTTAGTGAGATTAGTGCGACTACTCTCAGCTAATGGGTCGGCAAATGTACACTCTAAACGCACACTCCCCATACGTACTATACTCATATCCTGGGTGCCATACAAATCCAATACAATGATACCATGTGTTTTAGCAAACATTTCTTCGGTTATACCATTTTCAAATAGTTGTGAATCATGATCTAGGGTTTGCATCGTCAACTCATACAATGTCCTATAGGATTTATCAAAAGTTAGATTGTAGAGTGGGATTCCATTTACTTTGCAGACAAGAGATGAAAGCCCAAACATTTCAAATGTATTTGGGCATCCAGTCCACGATCCTATTGCACTAGCGCTTTTTACAAATGCCAAGGCCAGTTTTGACGGAATTTCGTCATTGATAAAGGATGAGTCGGTGAAGGTGCGTGAGCCTGTGGCAATATGACTTTGATTGGTGATTGTATGAGGAACAAGTAGTTTAATATTATTTCCACTGGCTTCCAGTTTTTCCACTGCCAAGGCAACAGAACTCATAACCTGTTGTTTGCGTACATATAGTATTGCCGAGGTGAGGGAGAGAGTTACATCAGGATTGACAGCAAGTTCTTTTCGTAATATGAAATTGGATGGAGCAAGTGTCAATTTTATATCCACTTTAATATCGGGTGGTAGCCATTGGGGTATATTAAATATTTCATGATATATTTTCCCAACTAGATGTAATTCACTAGTTGTAGCATTTTTAAGTGCATCTGTACTATCAGTATTAGTAATATATTCATATCCATTGGAGGTGCCTCTCAATTCCTTGTATGACTTGGGTTTCATTAGCATGAATTGCATATAGCTTGTATAATTTGAGAGATTGTTGCTTGTGCTCACCAACGTGCCATTTATGTAGACACTGATTTGACGAAATAAATTATGTAATATATAATTTTCATAGGATATTCCATCGGTAAGAATTGGCAATGTATTATCGGATTTCCGGACTTTCATTCGTAAATCTATCAATGTCGAAGACATGTCCATAAAGTAGTCTTCATTGGAATAAATTTGAAAGTGAATATTATCGGAGAGGGGTTGTTGTGGATAAAATTGTTCATAGTATCCATGTTTTACACTCACATCAACATTTTCTGCATTGAATAGATTCAATGAGCAGGTGATTGAAGTTTGAGAATCCTTATGCGGTAGATATGACATCTTAGGAAAAGAAATCTAGTTTCGATCTAACAATTCTCTTCCTGGGGCTTCTTCTATTTACTACACGTGTCGGCTTTCTCCTTCTTTTCCTTGACAGGGGTGATGTCTTTCGTTTCTGACCTGAGTAGAGACTGATGAGTGGTGCACTGTTTCTCGACCTGTTTAAACCTTTTCCATTTTGATGAGATTTCAGTTGTTCGCCAAGGGTTCGCGCACTGGACCTAAGATTTTTCGAAGCACTTTTTTTAAAATCCTTGCCAGAGCTCCAATCGTATAGTGTAGAGGATGCAAAATCTGTCGCAGCCGGTACAATATATTTTCTAGCGAGAGGTAGTGCAGAGCGAAACAGCTTAGCAAACCAACTGCCAAGACCGTAGCCAGACATTGACGAGCGACCTTTGTAATAGTCCATTCCATTACCCTGTTGTCTTGGGCCAAGAGTATTAACATAGCAGTCAATATCAGGACAAATGAATACCACTTTTCTATTAGGCATCTTGTTGGTGAACGATGGGTCGAAAATGGCATGTAATCACAGCCAAACCTTTTGATATTGCTAGGAGATCACCTAATTCAGTTCTTAGTGTTAACTGACAGAGTTCCAAATAGGAAGTGTTTACGGGGATATATTGAAGATGCTTTATATTGTAGTGGTGAATATGTTCTTGGTTGGTTTTTCGTTCAAGAACTCGTAGGAGGGGAACATTGCTATTGCCAAACCGGGATGTTTCAACAAATAAAGCGTAGAGAAACACACGGAGAAGGCAGACGGATAGTCCGTATAAATAAAATTAGTGTTTCCAGCACTTTTACCATTGATTATATTGAGCTTGAAGCCAAGAACATCTTTAGATTATCATTGAGAATAACCTTTTCATTGGCAATGGGTGAACTAATGTAGATCTTGCCCTCCTCCTTTGAATAGTTGAAATGAAAAGCTCCTTTTTTACGAGCGGAAATTCTTTTATTGATAGAACGACATAAATCATTCATACAGGTGAGTTCTTCATAGGGTAATTCAATATATGGATAATTCATCCAATTGATCTTTTGAATTTGTTCTTGATCACCTGAGGGTGGCGGCCAATCATAGGGTCTAATTTTATATCATATTTGCGATCCTTTCTCAGGATATCATATGTATTTTGCAATACAGTCGACATGAGCTACTTCATACGCTCTTCGAATTTGATGGTGGGGGAGAGTTTCGTCCAAAAATCACTTGTTTTATTCAAGTCATTGTAGAGAGGATCAGAAACATTGGACATGAAAGTCACATAAAAATCATTGGGCATTGTTAATGTCTTCAACACTGACCCAAGAATCAAAATCAGAGTTGTATCCTAGCCAGCGAACAAGCAACTGTCTCTTGCCCCTGCGAGTACGACTCTTTAATATCTTTTCAGTTTGATAAATTTCACTAGTTTCTAACTTTTTGTAGTTCATATTCATAAAAACCGCCGAAAATCTCATCATCTTCTGTGTCTCGCAGTCGATATGTCGTGGTTGTAGTGTCTAGGATTTTGGACACTTTAAAAAGTTCAGTGTCCCATAAAAAATTCCCCTTTTCAAAAATATTTGTGGTTCTATTAATTTGAACAGTATCGCCAACATTGAATTTCTTCTTCACATTTTTTTCTTTTACTGGAATATTGCTTTAGAAAAGCATCAAATGTATTTTCACTGCAATGAATGTCCCGAGGGCTCGAGTTGGACAGGGATCGATGTGGTCGTTGGTTGTATATTTGCATGATTTTATCTAAATCATGAATAAAAGCAGCAGTATTTTTCAGTGTACAATATCTTGAAATTAATAGACGAATCGTTCTTATCAATCGTTCAGCCAATGCAGCCTTTATCGGGCTGTGACTATGATAGAGCGTTGTATTATATTTCAATAGAACCTTTTGCACATGAGGATTAACAAATTCGCTACCGCGATCCGATTGAATTTTTCTATAGCAATCCTGTTCAAGAATAATTTCTAAAGCATGAGCAACTTCAACACCTCTCTTTGATTGCAATGGAATGGCATAGGCATAGCGACTAAAGACACTGATTGCCACTAGAATATATTTGTAGGGTGTATTGTGACGTCGTTGAATCATGTCTAAAGTTAAAAGATCAGTTTGCATTATATGCAGAGGGAAGAAGGCCTTAGTTTGTCGATATTGTTTGCCACGAAGCCTGCGATTCCGATGCAGTGTGTAACTCGGTTCATTTTCTAGATACTCTTTTGCTTTTTTTAATGTGCTGCCATCTATGTCAGAGACAACTTTAGAAAGCGTTGTGGGGGAACTTAGACTTCCCGCTTCACCAATATTTTCATAGACATGTTTCAGAACTTCATCCATTTTGAACGCAAACACGTAGTGTAATGTCCACTCCCCTTTTGCACACTGGAGGGTGAATCAATACGTCTTCGCTTTTGACTACCAGCCACTGGTGTTATAAAATCATTGCTGCTGCTGCTGCTGCTAGTATTTTCCAAGATTGAATCTTCTTCTTTTTTAAATGGTGGTGTTGGCGTTGTTGGAGGACTATATTCTCTTAGTTTCTTTAGAATTTGCTTATTGCCAATAAGACTTTTGGGGAAGTTTGATGCATTTAGAAAGGTGTATAGATTATTGTCAAATGATGAAAGTCCTTTACGATTCGTCACCATGTCACAAATTAAATCAACTAGATTATAACTTTTTCCCAGAATTATAATTCGCTTCCCTGTGCTATCGACCAGAACTTGATCACCACCAGTTTCCAACATGAGATATGCTAATACTCTTTTACTCTGTTCTCGATAGGTCACTGACAATAGGTTTCCAATTGATGTCACTATGGAATTCAATTCCTTCTCCTTTGATTGCACTGCTGAATCTTGAGGAGATGTTTCCTGTTTAGGGGATCTGTAACGGCGGGTCTCTCACTATAAGGTCTATGTTGGTTCACACGTCGCAATGCATCTTGAAGTAAAACTAGCTTTTTATCATCGGCAATATTCTCATCATTAATGAATTAGCTTAGATTGTCTTCAAAATGTTCCATGGGCGAAATGACAAGTTCAAATGGCGTCAATTTATAGGGTTTAGCCATCGAGAGAAAACTGTTTACAAGTCCTGCAATTATTGGCAGTAAAAGTGTAAAAAAGCTACCGCCCGCTTGAAGGAGACGTTTTCTTTTAAAATTTTTCCCTTGTTTTTGCAAGCCAAGGCACGTACAGTGGAACGATGTTGCTTTGTCTGTTGTCTAACACCTTCTGGCAAGTGTACATTGCCCTCAGTTAAATTTAAACAAAGTTCAGGTATTAGATTAATGGAATCATTGTCAACACCATGTTTGAGTATGACCTTCCTGAGTGGAGGTTTTGAAGTGCCTAAAACGGAAAATAAATGCCTTTGTTCGTGTAGTTTCTTCAGTGTCATGATGGCAACTAATAGCCTTTTCTACTATTCACCGGAAGATATACAATAGTTTATTTGTCGAAAATATCTGTAACTACACGTAGATCCTCGGGTGTATTCTGATTAAGATCTAGCAAAATGTACCCGTAGGGCTTATTTGTCGCCTGAGTGTACGCTGACAGCAGAAATTTGGGAGCACCTGGATATATTTGCTTATTGAGAGTTATTAGCGAGCTAGAATCACGAACAACTCGGTAGATAATATAGATGGTGCAATTCAAAGCAAAGGTTCTCATACATTTGCTCTGATGAAACAGATTGTGTAGAACTAGGGTTATGGAAATGTGTTCATGATGAGAGCGAACGGTAAACAGCTGTAGCATTTCCTGTGTGAAGTGTTCAAATGATTCAGCCAAATCATCAATAATCAACCATGAGTTTGGTTCAATACTATTGAAAACATCAAGTCCCCGTATGAATTGTATTGGTATGGATGTGGCAATAGCTATTATTTGATCGTAGGACTCCTGTATAATACTATAGCAATAATAAATTTTCTTTGGTTTTTCCAAAAACATTTTATTACAATTTTGAATTATTTTAGCTAAAAGTGTCGTTTTCCCAGACATTGATGGGCCACACAGAAACGATCTGAATGGTGTTTTAAATTGATACATACTGCTGCTGCTGCTGTTGACAACAGTCGGACTACAACTAACTGTAAACCATACTTGTCCAATGAATAAGTAATAATTTTCCCATAGATCTATCTTGTACAAGAACAACAAAAACAATATTTCTTTCATTTATTAACATAAAAGCACTTGTACAGCATAAATAGCACACACTATTTGTTCAAGAAGAACATTTATTATCATAAACACTTTTTTTACAGCAAGAACCACAACTCTATTTGTACAACAACATTTTTTTCACTTATTGAACAAAAACACTTTTGTTCAGTAAGAACAACAACAATATTTATTAACAAGAACAACACCAACAATATTTATTATCGAAAACACTTTTTTTCCAACAAGAACAAAACACACTATTTGTACAACTATGGTGAACATTTAATTTCATAAAAAACACGCGTTTGTACATCAAGAACACCAACAGTAATAGTACACACACACATTTTTGTACAACATAAAATAGCACTATTTGTACAACACTTATTGACATAAAAAAAACACGAACAATAGCACAGTTGAACACTATGAATTTAAAGGAACCCCCCCGGGAGCCGCGGGCCGAAGGCCGGCCGCGGGTGGGACCCTCACCCCCGGTAGCCGCGGACCGAAGGCCGGCCGTGGGCGGGAACCCCCACCCCCCGGGGATTGCGGGTCGAAACAATGTACAATAGTCGCCGCCGCCGCTTAAGGTTAGGTTAGGTTTGAGCATTTAAGTTAATTTATCTGGTTAGGTTAGGTTATGTTAGGTTTGAGCATTTAAATTAATTTATAGATTTGCTGTCTCGATAGAAAAAAAATGTGGACCACAATTTGCTTTAAGGGTGTGGTTAAGTTAATGTAATTTATCCAGACCGAGTTGGTTGCGATAGTCTACACATTCAACCCGGTCTGAAATTCGATAGTGGCCGTGGGGGAGTACATTTACACCATTCTCGAGCACAAAGACTTTGTCGGATATACAAGACATTGCATTCTTTTCAACTCTAAGAGTATAATTTTTATACTGCAGAGAGCGAATTGCAAGCACTTGTGCTCTTGGCACTAGACTACTCTCTACACAGTTTCTGTAGACACTCATGTTGAAACGGTTTTTTACAAAATGTGTAGGCACCCCTTTACACGCCTGTTTTACATCTTTGTTGTGGGTTTCTACGCAATAAACTTTAGGACCAGGGAACACCCCGTTGGATATTAAATCGCTCCCCGTCTCTGATTTTAACATTGAGTAGCTGATTGGGGGCCTGACGTTTTACCAACTTGGAGTAGAGGGATGCATTCCAGTTAGTGAAATCCATCCGCGATCTGATGTGTTCCCCATTTTCTAATCATTTAATAAATCCTCGGTTTTTACTTTTGACAGCAGAGAATCTGTATCCCCATAATAAACTTGAACCTCCCCCTCCCTTGGCCATTGCACCTTGTACATATTGTAAAAAAACGACAACATGAGCTTTTTGGAAATTTCAAGTACTGAACTACCTCCCGCTATATTCTTGTTCAGTACCACATTTCTTTTCTTTCTGTGTAGAAGAACCATGCTTGCCTCTATGCTCGTGAACGATGTAAAATTGGGGTCTGCAATATTTCGTGCACATTCTTGGGGGTCTGTCACGACGTCACAACGGGATCTGTTCCGTACGCTTTCACACATTTTGCCAAACGCTGAATTTAAAATGAGCTTGTACATTTCCTTTTCTACTTTACTTTTTGCCCGAGAGTGTTTATCGACAAAGGTATCGATAAACGTCTTCAAATAAGGTTTTTGACTGAATTGCAGGACCCTCTGTATTTTTGTGATCTTGAAACAATTGTTCACCATCCAGCGCAAAAGCACATGGTGAACAACGATATTCTGTTTAGGGTCTAAATCTGCGATCAGTTTCTGGCTTGGAGGGGGTCCAGTGCATCCCCATATCATCAACCAATGATCGATTATATGGGCTCAGCGAGTCCTTGGTCACTGGTCGATTGATACAGGGGAAAACAAAATCTTTGACAGAATCATGAAGCGCCAATGGAATGTGCCCGTTAATTTCAAAGAACCATCCTTGTGGCCCATTGTCCTCGACGGTGTGAATGTCGGGGAACTCACAAGGATTCTCAAGCCATTTATAGTTTCCACACGGCAAAGAGTAGTGAGACATTGCCGAGGGTGTAACGAGTTCATGTCAAGGATAACTGCATTTGACTTTACACCAGTGTCTTGCCCGCTTGGATCTGTTGCTAGAGCGCGATCTCCATGAAAAACATACCGTCCCCTCATTGATCTTTCTACAAAAAGGTGTTGATCCACATCAGTGATCAACCCTATTTCTTCCCTACTAATTTTTAAAATCAAGTCCATCACCAAATGTGGTATGGAAAAATAATAACCTATATCTAACCCAAACTCTGAATAAATTTGGTCTGTGTTTTTACAGACAATATCTAACAGAGTTAAAGCGTCACTGGCCAAGTACAGTCTACAATAATCCCTCCCATTTTTACAATTACCCTTTGCCCAGACCCTCTTGGCAAATTCGTATTCCTCGGCAATGCATTCACTGTTGGTGAGTGAATTATAGAAAGCTTCAATTGGAGGTAGTTTCACCTCGCTTAACCGAACACCAGAACAGTAATAGTCGTATGCATATACACCTTTACAGGTCAGTAGGTCATACATTTCACTGTCTGGAAAGTTCTGTTTAAGCAAAGGAAAACTATCAAAATTGTCGCTTTTCTGCACTTGAATCAATTGACTCAATGCCTTGGGAAAAAACTAAAAGAATCTAAATACCTGATTTTATTCCAACACTCATGCCCGTTATTCACTACCTGCCATTTCAACTCGAGAAGCACCAACTTCTCGGCTGATTTGGGGATATTATTATAGGTAAATGAATTGTTTACCCATGGACTATCTACTCCCCTTCCCTCCCTGTGCATACGTGCCAAAGCCGGTAAAATAAATTTTAAATTATAATCTGCGTTGTGAATGAAAACCGGTATAAAAAACTGCTGGCTTACATTCACATTACATGATTGATGTGCTACCCCTCGAAAAATTACTACTCCCAGATGATATTTCCTGCCAAAAGTGATCATGGTCGATCACTCTCCCCTTCCCCTCTCTTTTCCCCTTAGTCCCTTTCTCCTTAGCCCCTCTTCAAACTCCCCTTACAAACCCAGCATATTTTTTGATTTTTTATCGCCAGACGATCAGTCTGCAGACTACAACATTGGGTAATGGGTATTTCTCAAACGAGAAATAGCTCCATTTGCAGTGCCAATTAATTTAGTTAATGCGTTGATCATGCACTTTTTCAAATCCAACGTCTCGACTATTTCTAACAATTGCATAGTGTTAGAGTTATCTTTTTGCGCGTGGGTATAGGAAACCGCTATGGCCAGATGTTCTTTGATTCGATTCGGAAATCGAGGGTCGTTCATATCTCACTAGCTTCGCTTCACAGCCCAAAGAAATTTTATTGCTTTGGAGGAGGGTATTTTGGGAATTTTTAAATCTTGAAATGGCCGTATCACCCGAAACCGTTTCCACTGATTGGTAGCCATGGCGTCTACAATGCTTCATATGATTCTGTATTTTAAATCACTCTGAAATCGAGACAGCATGTTGGACAGTAGAAACATACCCCTTATTCTTTTTACCCTCCCCCCCCCCAGAACTCTACTGATGTCTGTAATTGGGTTAAAATGGCCAATTGCATTGGATACACTAGGTGGTGTACACAACAACCAAACCGAGTACTTCACCAATTCAATTGACAGGCCCCTTACTTGGAACAATACCCCCTTTTTATTAGAACGAATACCCCCTTCAAATTCAGTTTCATACTGGACCCCAGTAACGCCGATATTTAAATGGGCATTGGCCCTTTCAAAAATATCAATGGATCTTAGAGTTACTGGGAATTTTCCCTCTAAACAAGTGAAACCTACAGGGGGAAAGTCGGACCCCACCTTCCCATGTACAGCCCAGTATTCTAAATTTTTCTTTGAAGCGTCATCTTTCAAGGTCGGAAAGCTGATATCAGGAAAGCGTACGTGAAACATTTTGACCTGTTTCAAAACAGATTCGCTGAACGCCCTTGCAACCTCTAAATCGGGATGATATTTTAATTCAATTGCCCTCCTCCCCCATGCCCCCCTTAAAATAAAATCTTTTTTAAAGTTACAAATATTTACGCTTAAATTTTCAATAAAAAGAACCACAGATCCACTCCCATTCTCGTTGTAATTTTCGAGATGCGTAATAATGTGGCCTACCCATTGAATAAAAACTGTTTCGTAATTTTCCAAATGCGGGTAGACCACTAGCATCTCGGTATGTACATAACGATAATAAACTTCACTTTTGTCCTCATTTAAATAAAATACCTTTAAAACAATTGAAACCTTAATAGCGTCCCTACCCCCCACAACTGAATCTGGTTTTCTAACAGTGCACGAATTTTATCGACATATACATGGACAATATCTATAGGGTCAAATATAAAATTCCCCCCATAAGTGAATTAAAGGGATCCCCAAAAGTTGCAGTGTAGATGACTATTGTATTTAATATTGAATTTGACCGCTGGAAGTCTGGAAGCGTCGTAAATTGCGTATTGTTACCCTCTTGTATATTATCACCACCCCCGCTTTGTTCAACAATTTTGTTGTTAGAAGCCATTTCATTTGTTTGAACTATGTTCATTAAATCTGAGGGGGAGGGTTCTCTGTTAATTCCCAGGTAAAATCCTCTAAAATTTGCATAGTATTTGGACTTAGCAATGGTAAGTCCCCCTGCTCAACTGTGCTACTATCTACATTAAAATAATTTGCTAGTAAATCATCAATATTGTCAGGTATTTCAGTGGAGTTATCATACCATTCGTTGACTGGTGAATTGTCGTGAATGAACTCCACAGGAGCGTCAATGAGCTCAGGACTTCTTTCTTCAATCGATGAGGACGGTGACAGTGAATATGGAACCAATGTAATGTATAATAGAAAATAGCTTATTTTCAAAGTGTCTAAATCACCCTATTTTTAAAATTCGATTATTATTTACATGTGCTTAGTAGTAGTAGTAGCAGCATTTCGTTCATTCAGTACTTTATATATCCTGAAAGTTCCACCTTAATATAAGATATTTACAATCTAAAACATGACATAGTAGGTTTTGATTTTGTTCAAACAACTCCCCCAAAAAATTTCATATTAATGCTCCTTATCTGCTTTGGAAAAAAAACCGGTGTCATTACTTGGTTTGAAATGGGTAGCCTAACTCATTCAGATCATTCCCTGAAAATAGCTTATTTTCAATGTGTATAAACCAACCTCCTTTGACCTTATAATTACATTCGTTAATACAAGTCTGTTATTTTCAAGATTTTCTGGAACATACGATAAAATGGGGACTGTTATGTTTCGCTTCTCTTATTGATTGCACCAAAATCTTGGCAAGTTGTAATTGAAAGTTGTCAACAATATTACGCAAATTAGAATCCACATGTGTAAATGATAAAAGGTATAATCTCTGTCCTTCAAATGGAGTTGAGAGAAAAAATAGTGAGAAATAAAATTTAAACATTCATTTCCAAATTCCGGCTGCACTTGGATGCTGGATGGTCCTGGTAGTGCGTGTTGGAGGGCAACCTCATGATCTTGTGTAAGCGGGGCAGCTCCTGAGACCCTTGACAAAGTATGATGAGGGGTGGACGGGGTGGCTACCTTATGATCTTGCGTAGGTGGGGCTGTGACATTGTGAGCACCTGCCCACTCTCTTTATCTTTCTACCTGACTGCATTGGTATATGTTCAGATGGAGCTTGGACAGGCAGCGCAGAACTGGGGGGCCTCGGCCAGCGGCCATATTGTACAAACTGTCGCCTTCGTAGGGGTTTTATCGTTACCCCTAGCTCTCTTACTGGGAGGCGGGCATTTGTTGGAATCATCCTTAAAAAATAAGAAAAATTTAGTATAAAATAACGATTCCTCTGTTAGAGAAGAAAAACAGAATTTATTGTAAGGCATAATTTTGTCTAGAAAGCATTTATCTCAAAGAATCCCCCCCCCCCCCCCTTTCAGCAAAGCAAAAAGTAAAAAATTTGCAACAGTCAGTAGCTCCTATTTTTACCATTTAGAGAAAAAATTAGATACATATAATTTAAAGCAAAAAAAGTAAAGTGTGTTTAAAGTTAACAAAAAACTAGCACTATTCTTTAGGGCCAAAAGCTGCAGTTTGTTTTCACCTTACAATGAAATTGTTAGAAGCGAACCCCATAACTCAGGCGCAGTAACCCCAACTTCCTCCCCCATTTAAACACTGAGTACTCTAAATGGAAGTCATTACATTTTCCATATTAAAATATTTACCATAACTGTCACCAGCTACCCCCCTAGTAATTTATAAGATTTACTGTAGAAAGATACGCAGCTAAATTGTCTGAAAAAGCGTCTTTTTGTGTAATCATTTTGCTTGGTTAATCTGACGAATTGACGCGAGCTATCTGTGTAATTGACTAACACAGGACACGCATTTGACAGGATGTGATAATTACTCCTATATGTATGTTTGCGGAACTGATAAAGGTTAGGTTGACGGCTTAAAGGGAATTAGCATGCCTAAGAATTGCCGGAAGTTACCTGTCACTTTTAACTAGAAATATAGAAAGCAGGAATTTATCGAAAAACAGAATTATTTCTAATGAAAGAATTAAATTCGTGAACAGGGAGGGGGGATACATAATAAAAAAGAGCTTATTTTACGCTTTCTAATGACTATAAACATCGCATAGTGGAGTTTGTGTTGGGGGGAGGGGGGTATACCCTGAATTTGAATATGCTGGATGGGGGACTATGTAAAATGATTTTATTTGGAAATAACCTAAGAAAATTTACTAAACAGAACTCACATTATTAATCATAAGGTCTAATTTTAGCAACCCTCCCCCCTAATTTAACGACTTTGCTTTCTAGCCTAATACTATCATAGTTAAAAAGCATAGTTTTCCCCGCAATCTTAATCCTTTTAAGGTGGTGTGTCCACCCTTTGTTTTTCTTAATTTAGATAAGGCGTGTGCTAAGGTTGTTTACTAAAATCTTCCTTCTCAAGATATAAGCACATAGTTTTTGTCTATATCACGAGTGTACCGATTCTGTTGGTTTTAAATGCATGTGAAAAGACAATTTGAGAAGCTTCTTCAAATGAAAGAATTAAATGGTGATGAATGGTGGGAGGAGGGATGAGGGGTTTACATAGTGGAAACAAGAGCGTATTTTATGCTTTCTAACGACTATAAACATCACATAGTGGATTTTTTTTGTATTGAAAGGGGGGATTTGCCTGAATTTGAATATATTGGAGGGGGACTATGTAAAATGATTTTATTTGGAAATAAACTAAGAAAATTTACTAAACAGAACTCACATTATTAATCATTCTAGCTAAAGTTTCCATGTCAATAATACTTGATGCTCTATCCATGGTGGTTTGAGACTATATAATAATTTAACATCAACGCATGTCCGTTATATACAAAATCTCAAGGGCGAATTGTGATGTAATGGAAACCTTACGTAACTCCCTGATTGGCTTAGAAAGAGACGCGTGATCATGTCCCGTTAGCGGATCTATAACATTTGGAAACAACAAATGAATTGACCTAGAAAGAGGTGTCATTGACTCTGTCCCGTTAGAGTCGATCAATAATCCAGCAATTGTTGATGTGAACTTATTTTGAAATCCAAGAAACATCCAGCAATTGTTGTTGACATCCAAGAAACATCCAGCAATTGTTGTTGACATCCAAGAAACATCCAGCAATTGTTGTTGACATCCAAGAAACATCCAGCAATTGTTGTTGACATCCAAGAAACATCCAGCAATTGTTGTTGACATCCAAGAAACATCCAGCAATTGTTGTTGACATCCAAGAAATAACCAGCAATTGTTGTTGACATCCAAGAAACATCCAGCAATTGTTGTTGTCATCCAAGAAACATTCAGCAATTGTTGTTGACATCCAAGAAACATCCAGCAATTGTGAGAAAAACCATGAAAAAACATCCACAGTGAGAAAAACCATTGAAAAACATTCTCAGTGAGAAAAACCATAAAAACATGCATAAATTATGTAGGCCCAGTGTCTATTGGGGCCTCCCTACTCTCTTTACGCTAAAGTTTTTTATAGTACTTTCGTAAGAGCCATTTATTCTAATTAACGGCCTTTGTGATTTAGAGGGTCATTCTTAAACAATTAGAAAAAAATTATAAATTCAGCGTAAAGAGCGAGGTATTGACTAGGGGGGCGAACCCCCCTAATATACGTAACAAAAATATACGAATATAGAAGTTCGTTACGTAAGTTAATTCGTAAGTTACGTATATTTATTGCTAATAAAAATCTTACAACTCGTGAGAAAGCCATTTAGCAAAAAAAAAAAGTAAAATTAATATGCAACTTTCATTTTAATTATTCGTGTACGGTGAGCCAAAATTAAAACCTGCATTAATTTAAAAACGTTTAGAAATTAAATAAAAATTTTTTTTTATCTGAAAGTAAGGAGCGACATTGAAACTTAAAACGAACAGAAATTATTACTTATATGAAAGGGACTGTCCCCTCCTCAACGCCTCGCTCTTTACGCTAAAGTTTGACTCTTTCTCACAACTCTATTTTTTTAAACAATAAAAACTTTAGCGTAAAGAGCGAGGCGTTGAGGAGGGGATAGCCCCTTTCTTATTCGGAATAATTTCTGTTCGTTTTAAGTTTTAATGTTGCTTCTTACTTCCAGTTAAAAACAACTTGTTTTTTTAGGTGATTATCTTAGGTGAACTTAACAACTATCTTAGGTAAACTTTAGGTTAGAAAAGAGGTCAATTAATATCTGTTTGATGTCACTTCTATTTGTTGATCCTGTTTTTTACAGGGTTAATATGTTTAGCTCTAGTTAGGCGGAGCATTAGGTGGTTTACAACAATCCCAACATATCCTTTTCTTTTTTTTAATTTAATAAACCTTTTTTATGAAAAACTGTCGACGTCAATATAAAAGAAGGACGGAGAATGTAAAAGATGGCCGCGAATTTAAAAGAAGAAGGCCGTAAGTGGCTGTAAATGAAAAGAAGGCTTTGTTTGTGAAAGAAGAATGGAGAATCGTTCAGCAGTAGGCTAATATTTTTCAGGCCAGGAAACTGTATTTATTTGCTAGGAGGCCTTTTCCTAGTTTTTTTTTTTTTTTTAATTAGTAATATCCCTGGTCCTGAAAATTTCTGTCTTAGAAATTTCTCTTTTTTTCATGTATGCGATAAGAAGGTAGTGCGACACTTTTCACTATCTTCCCTGTGTGTAATCTTCTATATATCACAATAATCGTCTTCTCATGTTGGCTGAAACGGTTTGTGTAAAATTGGAATAACAACATTTAATACGTGTACTCTTAGGTAAACTGTGATTTTAAAAGTTAGAAAAGATCAGAAAAGACGCGAATTAATATATGTTTTTAATATAAAGCCTACTACTGTTGCCAGCCGTGCAGAGTAGATATCTTTGGCTTACAAAAATAAGTGGTCAATTTTAACCACACCTTGTATTATTGCTTGTTACAATCAAGGGATGAAGCCAAACAGGGTGATGTGTTTTCCTGAGGTGGAAGGTGAAAGGGTTGAATTTTTACGTTCGAAAAGCGTTATCAAATTTACCTAATAATTTTTGCTTATTTAATTTCATGGCTCAAAGTGGCAACACTGAAAAAAACGCGGTACTGTCCTAAATGCTTCATAACTTTATAAAACAAAAGAAAAAGTCTTAGAACATTGCAGTTTTCAGGTATGAAAAGACCTAAAATGGGCCCAGAAGCCCAGTTAGTGGAAATGACATGAGAGGTTAGGGTATCACTATTTGAAACAGCCTGGATTAGTTGTCTGCTAAATCCGGAAAATTCAAGATAAGCGAGGACAAGTGACTATTGTTAATAATGCTTCGAGAAATCTACTATTCTACAAGACCATGTTTTAAAGAGATCATCTACCACACCATCTTAACATACCTTTTATTTATGGTTTTACGTTTTTATTGTTATTTAAGAAGCCGTTAATTTTACCTGTGCATATTTTTGGTGAAGAAATTAACTGTAGTCATTTATGATTCTTTTTATTGTTTTTTTTTATGATTTTAACGTGTTTTAAGAAATTTTAAATTTTATATGGGGCTCGTTTTTTAAAGACCCCTACCCGAGCCGTTTAAGATACCTTTTCTTTATTTTTTATTTTTTTTTTACAATTTCATTATATTTTTCGTATAGTCTGTTTTGATAAGAGCATGTTTTAATGAAGATATGTACTGCACCCATTTTTTGGGATCAGAGAATTTTATATCAAACAGTTCGTGGTAACGAACTATAAGTAAGGAGCGACCCGGCTCAATAGTAACCGAAACTCTAAAAAACGGAATTTTGGTACCAATAGATGCATCAAAAGAATCATTTTTATGCTGATTTCCAATATATAAATTTCATCAAGTTTAGTTTTACCCGTCAAAAGTTACACGCCTGAGAAAATTTGCCTTATTTTTGAAAAAAGGCGAAACGCGCCCTAAAAGTCATAGAACTTTTATGAAAATCACACCATCAGGTTTAGCGTATCAGTGGAATTTTGTATTTTTTGCCAGAAGAAAGATCAAGGATGCGTGTTTATTTTTTTTCAGGGGTGATTGTATCGACTAGTTGAGGGGGGGGGGGGGGTCGGAGGTTACGCGGGAGAACCTTCCTGCGGAGGAAGTTTTCACGGGGAAGAGACATTGCTAGGAAGGGGGCGCGGGATTTCTCGGCATTATTTAAAAAAAAAGATCATAGATTAAATTAAAAAAAAACAACAATTTTTTCAACTGAAATTAAGGAGCAACATCAAAACGAACAGAGATTATTACGTATATGATGGGGTTCGCCCCCTACTCATTACCTCGCTCTTTACGCTATTTTTTTTGTAATTTCATCAGAGCTATTTATTCTAATTAACGACCTTTGTGATTAAGGGGTCATTCTTAAAGAATTGGAACAAAATTTGAACTTTAGCGTAAAGAACGAGGTATTGACTAGAGGGCGAACCCCCCTGATATACGTAATAAAAATATTCGAATATAGAAGCTCGTTACGGAAGTTAATTCGTAAGTTACGTCAGATCAAAATTTCGAGAAAGCCATTTAGCCAAAAAAACGGAAAATTAATATGTAAATTTTGTTTTAATTATTTATGTACGGTTAGTCAAAGTCAAAGCTGCATTAATTCAAAAACCTTTAGAAATTAAATTAAAAAACGAGTTTTTTTTACTGAAAGTAAGGAGGGACATTAAAATTTAAAACGAACAGAAATTATTACGTATACGAAACGGGCTCTCCTCTCCTCAACGCCTCGTTCTTACGCTAAAGTTTGGCTCTGTCTTACAACTTTATTTTGTAAAACAGTAAAAAAATAGATTAAAGAGCAAGGCATTGAGGAGGGGATAGCCCCTTTCATATACGGAAATATTTCTGTTCGTTTTAAGTTTCAATGTCGCTCCTTACTTTCAGTTAAAAAAATTGTTTTTTTTTATTTAATCATGTCATAGAGGGATGTTTCTTCTAATGAAAGAATTAAGTTGGTTGACCCTTCGGCATTCCTGAAAGTTCATCCATTATTTCGATTTTACTGACACCAAGCTTCAGCTTGTTTCAACGTTTGGTATTGCCTGTTGCTAGCAATTGGATTTTATTAGTTAAATTTTTGAAACTACTTACTGCCATAATTTCTTCTGTTATTTTGAAAGGTGGTAGCCAATCAGAATTTTCAGGAAAATTTCAAAATTGGCTAATCTTAACTCAGCTCAGGGGTTTCAATTTGGGTTTGTGTAAAATCTTGTTCTGTATTCTAGTTAAATATATATTGCGACTGGGTTTAGATTTAACTGATTCGAGAATATCGAATTAGCTAAACTGTGGTGCTAATTAAACTCTTGTTGAGAGTGGGCCTTAAGATGGAAAAGTTCAGGACAAAGGAAGTTCAAGATACGCCCTTTAAGCTTTAAAGAACATTATATATGCATCTCTTTACGAATTCCGCGCTGTGAAAATACAAATACTTAATGGCATTTTTGTTTCAGCAACCGGAGGTACCAACTAGTCCAACCAGTCCAAATACAAGTCGTCGTCCAAACAAGAAAGGTAATAAAAAGAACAAAGTGCCATTAAAACAGACCGAGGCTCCAAAACAACTTGAACCTGCAGTCGAAGAATCGGTAACTTTGCTGAAAACGCAAATCGAAGTTTTAAATAGAACTGTTGTTAAACAGGCAGAGGAGATGAGTACGTATAAAGTAGCAGCTGATATTGCTAATAAAAAATTGGTCGATGTTGAGGAGAAATTAGCCGATACTTTAGCGAAATATGCAGATCAAGCTTCTGAAATAGCGACTCGGTATTCCTCCGAGGTTAATCTACAATTAGATTTAGACGCTGCTAAGCTGAAAATCGATGAATTAACAGCGAAATTAGAAATGTCTACTGCTGATATGGCTAAATATCAAACAATTATTGATAATTTAAATGTTGATCTTACAGATACATTGACTAATTTGTCTAATAAACAAGTTCTGTATGCTGAAATCAAAGCCGAGTTGGATGATATGAAATCACTTTATGAAGCTGAAAAGGAACTTAATTCTAAAATGATGATAGAGATGAAATCACTGGAAGAAGAAAAGGTGGCTGGATATAATGTGAAAGTACAAAAATTGCAAGATGATTTAGAAGTGATAACATCCCAGTATGTCGATCTTAAATCTTCTGAAAGTGACTTGAAACAGCAATTGTTATTAAAGAATCAAGACGTTTCTCATTGGACTTCTGAAGCTCAACGCCTAGAGGAAGAAGCAGAAGAAAAATTAGATAAAATTAATCAGCTTAGTGAACAACTGAATAAAACCAACGCTCATGTTCAGCACCTTGAAATGCAGCTGGTGCAACAACAGCAGTCTGAAGCTTCACAGGCTGAATTAAGAGAGAGGGATGAGGAAATTAGTAGCCTTATTATGAAATATTCCAGTTTGCAATCTAAGCTGAATAATGTTTGTGAAGAAAATGAGCAGTTGAAACAACAGATTCTAGAATTAAATCTGAACTTAGAAGAGAAATCGAATGACTTGTATAGAGTACAGGATAGGCTGTCATCATATATCGAAGAAGTAGAAGAAAAGGAAAGAGTCATTAATTCGTTGAATGCTGATATTGATGAAAGGAATAAAAAATTGGAAGTGCAAGAAAATGAGAACAAGGATTTGGAAGAAAAACTTTGGGATCTTGAAAATACCTCTGAAGATGCTAAAGCAGAAAGCCGTAATTTCCAAGGTAATAAAGAAATGATCTTTTCCAGGGGGGGGGGTACATGTAATACACTTTCTCACTTCCAGATTTATTGGTTTAACTATGTTAAAAGTCTTAATTTGAAGTAAGCAGTACTCATAAGAATTTCTAAGCCATTTTCCATCGAAAATAGATTTATCATTTCTTGTTGCCACTATATAGTTTGCTTGTTATTGCTGTGCTGTTTTTTTTTTTTAATATTTTCGACAGGTACCCTCCACTATGGCAAACTTTCTGTATCACATGGGTTTGACGGCCTTTCAAAGAAAAAAATGTATAAAAGAGTAATATTAAAAGAACTTGACCGCACAAGATTCCTGCTTTCATTTGTCTGTTTAATCGATTTGTAGAATTCATCAGTTTAAGAAGTCAGAATTTCATTAGATTTTGAGCTTTTAATTGAAAAGAGAAAGGCTTCCGTAAATGTAACCTGTGCATGCTATTCAAAATTACAGCTGATAAATTACAAAATTAAAGAATAGCTCATAATTACACAATTTGAGAAAAGTTAGTATTAGAAATGTGAAGCCCAATATTTTGTGCTAACGAAAATAGGCTGAAGACGTTTGGGCTACCCCAACTTTTTTTTTCTGTCGGTTTGTGGTTTGTTATGAGTATTTACACAAATGTGTGTGGTCTTTGGCCCGTGCCCTGACTCACTTTCACCTGCTCCACTCTTAAAAAAAGATGTTTTTACGATTAACCCTATAATTTCCTTTATTTTCCTTATATGCCTATTATTTTCATCTTCGTAAAATGTACCTCTACACTTTTTTTTTCTTTCTAGAAAAAACTTCCATGGGAGAAGAAATTACTCCGTAAATTTTAAGTCTAAAATTTTGAAGCGTTTTGCTGGTAAAGTTTTTTTTCCCACAACATTACCAGAAATCCTTGACCCTTGGTGGTTGTGCTCCCGTTTTAACGTTAGTGAATTTAAGTAAATCTTGACGTTCTAGAACCCTAAAATTAACCTAGGAATTAAAAGTAAGAACCCCTCGAGGTGTTGAATGTTACTTAATCGAGTTCACTTCAACCAACTCTCTTATTTTGAAGAGTTTGTCAGGTAAGGACCTCATCAATGTAAAAAGAAATTTAAGCAACCCGTATGTCTTGAAAGGAGTATGTAATTATACCGAAAAAGAAAGCAAACTAAATTCACAGACTACTGGAATTCAATGCTTCGGAGAAATTCCGATATACAAATTATGAATATTTATAGTAGCTTATAAATAACTTACGTGTGCAGTTTAAATCTTGCCATGGTACTTGTATTTGTGTCTGTTTACTCTCTGCTATCGCCAACACCAATAAATTTTGAAATATCTCCAAAATGTTCCTCCCAATCCGGGGTAGAGTAGGTTTCCTTTAGGAAACTCCCTTAGGAATGCATCCTTAGGAAACTAGTCTATGGGTAAATGCCTGATTTTAACCGGTAAACTCAATCAGAGTCATTAATAACAGAAAAAATAAGTACAGAGTGGTCTGACCCTTGGGGGGTAGGGGGTTGTCTGAAAAATTTGCCTATGAGGAAATCACAGCCTTTCTTCTAGGGGGGGGGGGTCATACTTGAAAGAAATACATTTTAGGCCTTAATTTTTCTGGGTGGGGGGTCATCAGAAAAATTTTGGGGGAGGGGGTCCTCCTTATATCTTGAACAGGGCATTTAAGCTTCTAGAGAAGAATATTGTTTGTTGCAGCTTTTTAAATTTCTCTGCTTTGACAGTGTCCAAGGATCAGTATCTTTTCTTGATTTCCGAAAGTTTACATGAAAAGGTTTAAAAGCTCCTAACTTGAACGAGATGTACTTAAAGGGCTTAAAAGGCATTTTTTCTAGTTTTCCTAATGTCTGACCAAACAAGGTTTACCAGTGTCTGAATTGATTTCGACATACCAAATAAACCAAAAAAAGGTTTACAAATGGAAGACAGACACTCACTGGGAATGGCCCAAAGAAAATAGGAGCCTGATTACAGGTGGGTCTGAGACTCTACTATAGGTTTGGATCGCAGTTTAAGGGTACTAGCATAACAGATAGCCTAGTGCTAGTCAACATAATAAAAAAAGGCAAAAATGTCTATAATAGAAGCTCCAATAGTAGCAGCTTTGCTGCCGACTACTGCCAAAAGTATGGAGTAACACAACTGTCAGTGCCAAGGCCTCGTGACGTATTGCAACAACTATGACCAACTGGTCACAGTTACAGAGCACAAGTGATGACAGTGTCTATCGGTTTGGACTCCTACCCTCTAAAGGCGCATTAAAAATCCTAGTTGCTAATCTTAACCAAATTGAATTGATATCCAACAGACCATTCTTATGAATTCGGATTAAAAGAATCTAGCCTCCCCTCACAGAGGTCCGATCGAGGACAGACGCAACAACTGTAGCTGTTGACTGGGCTTTGTGCAATAAATTCGACCAACCTGTCTAGTAATTAAATCAAGAAAAACAGATTTTGGTGCCTTTACTCTTTGACTGTCCCCCTACAGAGATTGTATCATATGCAAGCATAAAAACAAAGGTAAAACTGTGAGACTAGTTCTACTTCTCAAAAAGTTTTGTTTAGATTTGATGTTGCCTTCTAGTAGGGGTTCTTATACCACGACTTTTAAGACCTTCCTTTTTCCTTCGCCGTAAATGTTGAATCATTTCGTGGCTCTGGAAAGGCAGAACTATAATATTCAATATTAGTTTTGAATAGGTTTGTTGAATTCTGAGAAAAATCTCGTTTTTGTTCTTATGATTTAGATTTGGGACCACAACCCCTCCCCCAAGTTTGGATCGACTACGGAGCCCTCCGATCCTTTTTGGTCATTAAAAAGGGATACTAAAGATTTCCTTTTCCAATCAAATAATCCCCCTTCCAAGTTTCTATGACTGCCATTCCATGTGAAGTAGTGGAAAATAAATACACGAGAGATACTACTCTGTCTACTAAGTCAAAAAAAAAAAAAAAAAAAAAAAAAAAAAAAAAAAAAAAAAAAAAAAAAAAAAAAACGACTATTCTTCTCGTTTGCTTTTCGTTTTATGCCCATTGAGTCTCTCAAGAACTGTAAGTTTGTGACAGTAGAAGGACTTGGTTAAAAAGGAGGCTGTTCAAAAGTAAAATTCAAAAAGCCTCTCGAAAATTTAACATTAAGACGGCAGAATTTCAACTTTTAACGAAAAGAATGGTGATAACATTTTTTTTTCTCTCCATTTCCCCCCAAATAAATGTCGTTCTAAATATTCAGTTCCTATTTACGAGTGAATCCCTAGTAAGAAAGCGAATTATTTTTTGCCCTCATCATATGCAGTAGATCATCATAGAATGGGAGACGGCTCATTGGGTCGTAAATTCTGAGATCCTGTGCTCTTTGTAAGTGAAGAAAATGGTCAGAGAGTATCAAACTACCCACCGCGCCATTGTGGCCCCGCGTGGCATTGGATCGAAATTTGAAAATAACCATTTTAATAAAAAGGGTCGACAGGGCTAAAAATATATCCCAAGGGACATCTGAGTTCGTCATCTCCGGGGAAATGGGTGCCAAATTCTGCAAATAACCTACTTCAAAATAGAGGCTTCATAGATCCATTGTAACAGAAAGGTAGACGTGTTTTACCTCATTCATATCACAATCATCCAAGAATTTTTAGTCTGTGTAGGTGGAGTGCCTCATACGGAACTCTAGGGCCAAAGCTCAATCGTACATGCAGACATGTTGCACCCAGCTCAGCTTATGATTATTTAGGAAACATCATTCTAAATGCTTACAACTACCAATTAGTTATATCAGTGAAAAAATTTGGAACGTAAAATTTAAGAAAATGAAGCTTCTCAGGAAGTATCCAACTAACAACATTTTAGATTTATAGGAAGTATGTAGCCTTAATAATAGGTAGCCTTACTGATAGAGCTGCCGCTATTCCTCCTACCACGGTTACTGCTTCCGTGACTGCTACTGTTACTTGTACCACACGGCTACTGCCATCACAACTCCCACAATTTCTACTACCAACCCTAACCACAACTGAAAACGTTTCTACTATGACTATTTTCACCACTAATGCCCCCACCAAGAATAGTATTACTACAAAAACTCTTCACCTGCATTTTCCCACCAGGGCTATTTCTACTATGACTAAGTCATTTCCAGGGACTGTAAATATCAACGATATATGAAAGTTTTCTGTACTTTTTTCTACTCGAAATAAAGGTTTTTGCTTATGGCTTGTGATAGCCATTTTAAATTAAAGTCCATCTCCTAACTGAATATATTTCATAAAAGGATCTTCTAAGAGTTATGAAAATTCCCGCTAATGTTGCCTTGCTTCACCCAAACTAATTTCTTGAATTCTGTAATTGAGTTTTGTAAACATTTGATTACATTTGTTTATTTTTAGAATCAGAGTTGTGAGCTTCAATCTTTATTTACAGGTCAGATTTTGGAGCTACAAGAAAGAGTAAATCAGTTGACGAACGAGAACTCCAGTCTGATGGATGACATAGAAAATCAAGCTCGTATAGTGGATCAGTTAGAAACAGAGTTGAGGCAATTAAAAAATACTGCCAATTTAGAAAACAAAGAAGCAGAATATCTTAGTCAGAAAATCCGGAAGATTGACGAAGAAATGCAGCAACTTAAAGAAGAAAAAACTAAAATTGGAAAAGAGTCTGCAGAAAAACAGAGTAAATTAATGAAAGCTTTAGCTAAAATAAAACAGCAAATGAATGACATTAGCAAGAAAGATGAAAAGATGAAAGAGCTTGAAGTAAAAGTTGCTGAACTAGAAGATATTACGGATGATAGAAATTCATATATTGAAGAGTTAAACCATAAAATTGAGAAAGCTCAAGAAAGGGTTAACATTTTATCAATGCAGAATGAGATGTTACAAAGAGACCAGAACGACCTGCGGGGAGATATGGCTGCCTTAGAAGACTTATTAAGAGAAAAAGAAGAAAAAATACTAAAGTTAAATGAAGAACTGCGATCTATGTCTGTATCACTAGAGCCGTCAGATATTGCTGAGATATTGCGCAGTGAAATGCAGATAAAGGACGAGCTATTGCAACAGAATAAAGAGAAACTGGTCGCAGCTTATGATGAGATAGAGGTATTGAAAAATAGTGTTTTAAGAGTTGAAGGAACCTTAGAAGAGATCGAAGCTAAAAATATTCTGTTGAATTCTGAAAAAGAAGATTTAGTAGTTGAAAAAAAGACAGTTGAAAATGAACTTTTGGTTCTAAGTAAAAAAATAGAAGTGAGTCTTAAGGATTTTGAAGATAAGATTAGTGAACGAGATCGTCTTATAGCAGAACTTTGCTCAGGTATTGATGAGATGAAAAAACAACGGGACTCCGGTATTGAAGAAGAAAATGAATATCTGAACAAACTTTCTGCTAAGCTCGGAGAGAAAGATGCTGAAATTGCTTACCTAAGTTCTCGTCTTCAAGATTCAGATGAAACAACAACGCAAATAAGGGACTCTCTAGTGGAAGGTCGTGACGCAACTAATGGCTGGGACGACGGTTTCATCATAGATGAACACATCCAGAAACAGGGATCTATGGCTTATTCTGCTGCAATTCCTCCCAATGATGACGGTTGGGAAGATGGATGGCAAACAGAAGATCTTGATGTGATTCCGGAACAGTCAATATTACCTGCTTTTGCAGAAAATGCTCACTCTCCTTCTTCAGATATTCTCAGTGCTGCTGAGCCAATTGGCTCGGTTGGTAAGGAAGAAGGACTACTAAATGAAGTTGCTTTCTTAAAAGCGGAGCTGAAGACGGCATCTAGTTTAGCCGATGATATGAAAAAAGAAAAGGAGGTATTGCGTATGAAGTTAGAAGAACAGTCAGAATTGTTGAAAGACAGTAGCCGTGAGATTGAGTCTTTGAAGAACGAACTCACAAAAGCCTCCATTGTAACCCAAGAATATAAAGAACACGTAGATGATCTACAAAATAGGGCTGATGAAATTACTGAGAAACTAGAACACTCCTTTGCAGAAATCGGCTTTTTACGAGGAGAAGCACATAAATTGACTAGGGTGAATCAAAATTTACTTGCTGAAAAAGACTTGCTGCAAAAGGATTTAGACGAGACTTTTATGAAGCTTGAAGAAGCCACTTCTTTTTATGAAAATAAGCTCAAAGACTTAACAACTGAAAATGAAAAGAATATAAAGTATATTAGTAATTTAACAAGTGAACTGATTAACCTTAGAGAAAAGAGTTGCCCACAGGAGGAAAGTGAGAGTTTGGGGGAGAAACAAGAAGTCGGGGACCTGGAAAAGAAGTTTAAAAATGTCAATGCAAAGCTTGGTAAAGCATTATCTCTTTTAAAAGAAAGAAATAAAACAATTCAAGAGCTTGAGGAAAGGCTTAAAACTGTTGAGAACTTTGAGAATATTATAGTCAATCTCCAAAATCAACTTGATCAAAAAGATCAGGAAATTCGAGAATTGGTGGCTGGAGAAATTAAAAGTAATAATGATTTGGAAACTAATTATGTCTTGGAAGAAAGAAATAAAATACTTCAAGACCTTGAGAATACTGTTGCCACTCTTCGAATTCAACTTGAAGAGAAAGATAAGCAACTCGAAAAATTGAGAGCCGAAACTGTTATAGATCATGCTATGATATCAGAAAGAAATAAAAAAATTCAAGACCTTGAAGATCTGCTTACTACCATGGAGAACTTTGAAGCCACTATTAATACTCTTCAAATTCAGCTTGGTCAGAAAAATAAGAAAATTGAAGAACTGATGGCAGAAACTGTGAGTTGTCAGGGGATTATTTCAGAAAAATGTCAGATAATTCAAAATTTAGAAGATGGGCTTAAAACTATGGAATGTTTTAAAGACAGTGTAGCCAAATCTCAAATTCAACCTGATAAGAAAGGCAAAGAAATGATTGCTGAAAGCCAAGAACCAGCGGCTGCAACTGTGAATGGTCAGGTTTCGGGAAATCAATCTAACGTTTCGACCAATCCTGCTGTTGTTCTGTCTGAATTTGACAATGATCCGTCCGCTTTTAATGAGACCTCATTAATACTTGCCGAAGGAATAAGTAATTGTACTGAAGATGAGCTTGAAACTCTACGAAGTAATGTTAAGCAGTGGGAAGCTTGGTATAATGAATATTGTCAATTGCTTATGCAAAAAGATGAACAGATTGTGCAATTAAGTAGTGACGTTCAGTGGTATAGTAATGAATTAAATAAATATCAAAGTGGTGAAAGTGAGTCTCAGGCAGCATATGGTGAATCGGATTTGGAAGTTACAGACACACTCACTGAGACGGCGAAGAATGTTGATACTTTAAAACCAAACGGTGAAGTAAATCAACTATCAGAACAGCTTGAGTGTGCTAAAAGTGAATTGGCACTCTTGCAAGCTACCAACTTTTCTCTTCAGCAAAGATTGGAGGATGCCAATGACTCAGTTAAGTTTATGAAATCACAGCTGCAACAAGCCAATTTGCGGGGTGATCAGATCTCTCTTGAAAGGGAGAATATTATTGGCATGAGAACGCGTATATCTGATTTAGATCGAGCGTCAGAAGTACTTGGATCACAGCTGAGACGTGCAGAACACGAAAAGGCAAAATTGGAAGAAGAACTGGCGATTAAAGATGACCAAATTGCACAACTTCAGCAGTCACTTGACGTGAATAAGGCCAAGTTTGAACTGTGTGAAGAGCAAAGAGAAGAGTATAAAAGGAAAGTGGAAGAAAGTAAACAACATCGCATTCAACTGGAATTTCAGTTGAAGCAATTAACTGAGCTGCTTAGTGAACGTGAGCACGAGGCAGAAGAATTGCGACTCAAGTTGAACCAAAGTGATGCCCATTCCTTTGCTAGTAATGATGTCTTGAATCAACTTCAAGAAGAGAACAGTGATCTTGCAATAGAATGCTCACAGCTGAAAGAAGAACTAGGGCATTTGAATAGAAAGTTGGAAGGATTGCAAGAGAAGAGCAAGGAAGTAAATACTGGGGATTGGAAGAAGCTTCAAAATGATTACCAAGCACTGCAGCAACTTTATAAAGATCTTGAAGGTTAGTACAAGCTATACTTGTTCTTGTTCTTTTTTTCTTAAGAAGAACAAGAAGTTCAGTAGAATGTAGAATTTTCTGAAGACTGGCTAAAATTAAACCCGAATGAGTATTTTTGCTATTTGACTAATGGTCTTAAGTGAAATATAAGGCAACAACTGAAACAAAGAAAACAACAAAAAATTGAACCTACTAAAAAACTTCAATAAAACGAAGACGAACTAAAAATCCAGAAGTAAAAAAGTTGACAGAGCCTTTTCCTAATCGTCTCATAAACGCTCACTATGACTGACAAAAAAAGGTAATCAATTCTGTTTGGGTAATAGTCTTGTTTTTTGAACACAGGTTCACTTTAGTTCGCCTCTCATTTTATTCTTATTGCATTAAAATATTATTTTTTATTAAATTTTTACAATTTTTCTTCCTTTTTTCGTCTTACTACAACAATGCTAACCTTTTAATGGTTGTCACCTTAGGGGCTACCTAGCAAAGAACAAACCTTAGCCAATAGTAACCAAAATTAAAAAAAAAGTTTAAAAAAATGTCAAGTGAGGAAGAATCGCCAATTGAACCTGATTCAGGAATGGTAACTGTTATTTCAATCTGATTTCAATAAATCTTAATGATAAGTTTGTCGCGGCAACAAATTAATGGGAATTTAAAAAGACAGCATCAAACCACACGAAAATGGGATTGGATCAAAATAAAAATTGCACCATTGGAATCACTATAGCCGAAAACACCATTTAGGGAAGTTACAGTCCCCCATCTTGACCCACATGAAAAATCCTTTTTTCGCCTGGGGAGCAGCAACCTGTATCTTTTTTTTTATTCTTTCCTTTTTTTTACTGTCGCCGCTAGGGGGGTACTGAAACATCTTAGAGGGATGTTTGAAGGGCTCATATGAAAGGAAGTTGTTATATCTACGTTCGTTTCTAAGCAACAAAACATAGTATAAAAAATAAAATATAGAAAAGTTTTATTTAGTAGGGGTAATATTAAAAATAATAATAGAAGCAGTAAAAATCATACAAATTATTGTTATTGGATTACAAGATAAAACATAAAAACTGGACTGACAATAAAAAAGCTGCGTTGACAATAGTTTATTCATTCACGCCATACTGATTGAAGATTTAGGCAATTCTTTATTGCAAATGCTTGCTTTTTTTCGAAGCTAGCCTTATAGATTTTTTGGATACAGGTTCGGATTTGATTGCCACTAATTTTATTTTATATTTCATCAAATCATCTCTATTTCAGGTAAAATAATTGTCTCAATTTGCAATATATAGACTAAGAAAACGTTAATTAACTAGAATATATTCCGTGCTTTTTTTCTGACTACAATGGTGCTAACCTTATAAGAAAGTTTCATGTTGTAGCAGCGATATTAAGAATAAAAAATTGAAGCAACAAAAACATACAAATGTTAGCCTCCGTCCTTGTTCCTAAGGCAAAAAGAGGTACCAGTAAGTTTGGTTGGGGTCATGATCCCAGCTTAAGCGCAGCTAAAAGATGTCTAAAAATGGGGTAAAGCATTCGGTGTGATTCCGAAAGTTTCTGATGTTCTCTTTCAACTTTTTAGAAAGACGAAAAAAGATACCTAGTGTTTCAGTAACGTTAAAGCGAGGGAATTTGAGCCTGTCTATACTGAGGCTCTTAAAAATCTGATTTTAACACGGGAAAGTATAGAAATATTTTGAACGTTCGCAATAAAGCGAGTTTCGGTATTTCCAAAGGGTAACGGTTTTGCCATTATTGTCTGTGTTTGGTTCCTGTGATTTTAAACTAGAAACTGGATATGCTGCTATGTTAAAAGATTGGCCTCTTTTGTGTAAACGGTGCATGCTTATTGTTTCTAAAAGTAATCTTGGTTTGCCGACTTATCTTCCTATTCTTCCAAACTTTTTTCAACTGTGAAAAAACACCCTGAGCCTTGGCTATTCTATTTTTAACATCTTCACTGCTCCCACCGTCTTTACTAAAAATACTACCAAGGTAAGTGTTGTCCACCTGATCAATCTTTTCGTTACCCAACGTCACCTTTTCATCTTCACTTATTCCTAGCCTAAGGAATAAATTTCAATATGACGAGGGGGCATCGGGATTTTAGAAATGCATTGTTGGGGCATGGCCCAAAATTGGTGGGGAACCACTGTTCTAAGACTTGCAGCTAACGGTACAAAGATCGAGTTTCTTGTTTATAGTTCCCGCGGCAAAGTCACAGCTTATTTATTTGTTTATAGCTGTAAAAGTATCAATTAAAGTTTAAACTTCGCTTAAATATTTCGGCCTCATTTATGCTCTAGGCAAGCATAGGATCCGTGCAATTACGGTAGAACACGCCATAGCAGGTTTCTGCCCTTGTTATGCCAAACCTGCTGTACTAAAGTAAAGTTGTAGTAAGCATGTACTTGATAAATTGTATTATTCGCTAGCTGTTTCCATGCGCTGTATATTCCGCTACTTTGAGATTCGCTGCCTGAAACTGAGCAGTTGAAGGCTCCTTCGAGGTTTTTTGCCATTTGAAGTTTACCAAGTTTCTGTTGTTTAGCAGGAATAGTAGTATTTGCAAAAATACTCTGTTCTCGACCCTTTATATGTCGTAACTGCGGAGTTCATTGTATTCAATTCGCTATATCTTTTCTTTCATTTTCTGCCATTTAGCGTCATTTACGAGTACCGTGCGGTAGGGATTAATTTTGTAGTTTGCATTTTGTTGTTTATTGTGTAGAAGTGGGCTTTTATTAATATTAAATAAAACAACTATTTTTTCAACTGAAAGTAAGGAGCAATATTAAAAATTAAAACGAACAGAAATTGTTCCGTATATGAAGGGGTTGCACCCTCCTCAATACCTTGCTCTTTACGATAAAGTTTGACTATTTGTCCGAATTTTTTTAAGAACGACTCCTGAAACACAAGGGCCGTTCGATTAGAATAGGAATATTTTTTAGAGGTGCTAATAACTTTTAAAATTCATTTTCTCCTTACTTTCTGCTGAAAAAATGTGTTTTTTAAAATTTAATTTCTCATCATTTTTCAAAAAAAAAATGCCGATAAATCTAGCTCACTCTTCATGAAACATTCCCTCCCCTCGCGGGAAAGTCCTCCTTGGAAAGTTCCTCCCACGTAAAATACACACCCCCATAAAATTTCTTTCGGACAATTCTCCCCTCCCCCCTAAAATTTCTTGCAGAAGATTCAGCCTGAAAAATTGTCCTTGGCATACTTTCATTTCAAAAAGACCTTAAGTTCTAATCGTTTTTCTGATCACTCTGGAAATCCCCCTTCCGTGGAAATTATTTCTTGGAAATCCAAACACGCAGAAACTTTTCCTCGGACAATTCCCTCGGAACATCTTCACAGGTGAATAGATAAAGGCAAAGTAAGACAAATAAAAAGAATTTCGTATAGGAATTCTGTCAAATCTGCCCAGTGTAAAATTTCTCCTGGAAAGTTCATCCCTGAAAATTCCCCTCCGCGCGGAAAATTATCCCCAAGGAAGCCCACCCCAAGCACAAATACCCTCCCTCCAAAAAATGTCTGCATTCTTCCCAATAACAAATACTATACGCAAACAATGGGCAAATATTATAACTTAAAGACCTATCCCCAGGGGCTGGGGGAGGGGGGTCATGTTATCTCAAAAGGCAGATTTTTTTGGACTTTCAACTATTCTAAAGAAAATGGCTATCTCAAAATTTTGACCGGGCGATTTTGGGGAAAAAAGGGGCGTGGGAGGGGGCTAGTTGCCCTCTTAATCTTTTTTTACATGAAAAGGTCAATAGAACGTTTAATTCTCGTTCAAATGAGCCCTTTTCCGATGTTCTAGGACCATTGCATCGATACGATCATCCTTTGAAAAAAAAAACACAAAAAAACACAAAAAAAGAATAAACACGTATTCGTCATCTTTCTTCTGACTAAAAATGCAAAATACCATATTTTTGCAGATGGGAGCTTGAAACCTCTGCAGTAGGGTTCTCTGAATACTCTGATACACTAAATCTGACAATTGCGGCCCTTGGTTGAGGCAGAGTTTATATAAATCTTGTGCATTTTTTTTTTTAGATAGATGGCGTTTGTTTCAGGCACTTTTGCTTTCACTAACCAGAAAAAAAAAAATCACTAAATCCTCGCAAACCATATGGATGCTCCTCCTTTTTTCTATCAATTTTGGTCGTGGTCATTGTCACCAAACTATATATTTCTCAGTTTTAAAAGATTTGTAATGGAAATTTTGTACTTTCTTGTGTTTAAATAATTTTGATTGAGACTTTAAATGTGGGTGTATGTATGTCTATAAAAACAACATATTCTAAAAAGAAAGTCAAACTAGACGGAGAAATGTTTTGTTGACTAAAATTAATATTGAAACACTCGAGATGCCAACCGTAATTTTATGCGACCATCATCAATAGCAACTTCGTTTCTATTTTAGAGCTTTCGCTTTCAATGGATATTAGACGAGAATTTCTGTGGCAATTTTTTTTTAATTTAGCTCCGTTTCGTTTTCGTCATGGTATAGCAGCTGTATCATTTTGTCTATTTTTTTCGTTCTCTTGGGTTTAGAATTGAAACGTAAATAATTCACATACGTAGAATAAAAGTGCAAATTAGGCTTGTCTGGAATGGCATGATTGGCTGAAATTCTGCCAGGTATGCCTCTTATCGTTAAAAATCTTGGAAGTAAAGACGTTCTTGAACAGACCCTGCCGGTGAGCAGGCCATGGCTGGAAGACAAAGGCCTCCATAATTCATTCTTCAGCCAGCTCTGAACATTGAAGACCATGGACTCTGGCTGTTGCCCAATCTCTTCGTAAATTTAAGTATAAAAAAGGAGTATTTTTAAAGTACAATGGAAAAGCAAATAATTCATAAATAGAGATAGTAAATTCATAAAACAAATAATAAAAGAATAAATAAAAGAAAGAATAATATTAAATAAATAATTACGATTGATACTTTAAATGTGAATCTTTTACAGCCAGCCGTGAACGCTGAAACTATGGACCCTACCTAATGCAGAACTTCTTCCTTATGTATGAAATCAAATATAAAGAAGAGGATATAGGATGAAATATATTGAATGTCTTTTTAAGTCTGAGAACAATGTTTGCCATCTTTTTCAGCATTTTGAGTTTGGTTTTGCCGATAAGAAATGTAGATTAATTTATAATATCTTCAATTAGAAATTTTGAAAAAAAAACAAAAAAATGATCAAGTACTAGACAATTAAAGTATTGTAATTGTATAAAACAATTACATTTTAGAGATCTCTGTTTCTTTGTTTTTCTTGTAAATGAGTATTTTTTGTGGTTTAACCAAACGCGAAACAGAGTTGAACCAAAACCAATGTTAGCAACAATTCGAATTCCATACAAATGTAAATGAAGACGTTTTTGACAGGCTTTATCCGGCTGTCCTACAGACGGGCTTCATGCTGCCGATAAAGGCAAGTCCCTACTTTATAGAAAAAGCTATATAGATGTCTACATATCAGAAACCAAAACGGTCTAATTAAGATCACAATTTAGGATACTAGGAGCTCAAATCTTGTGCCTGCCTAGCCTAACCCTTGTTCTCCAAGCAGAGGCGTCGCTACGGTAGTATCTTTTCGCCATCTTGGAATATAATTTTGATCGTGTCTCTCTAAACTCTCCGAATTCCATTGAATATTACACTCTGTGTTCCAATGTTTGTTGAAAATCCACTCTTGGATTTTATGCCAACATTAGTACTTTCCCGAAAATTCCAAGTTTTACCTTAATTAGGTAACTTTGTTCCCCAAACATCTATTGAGCAATGTACGTTGAATGACGAGACGATGCTCCCTTCTGGACTGTGGGAATGTTAGCCAGGCTAGACAAGCGAATCAAGATATGTTGGTCCCTAGACAGACCAACAAGGAAAAATAGGTGACTTTATCACAGCGTGGCAAGATGCAAAAACGGAGGACGGGCAGGGTGAGAGTAACTCTTCTTGAAGATAATTAAAATAGATCCTAATTGTGACAATTGTTGACGGCAAGAATTATCATCACAGATCACAGGATCCTCTGGTTGTGAATTTTTTTATAAGCAGGAATGACTAATAAAAAAAGTACCACATTCTTTAGTTATAATTCTAGTTGTTCACAAAGCCTCTATTTCAAAGTTCATGTCTTTTGTCTAAAAAATTCCAGGTGAAAAAGAGTCATTCAAAACCGAGTACGAAAGCACATTGCAAGCTTACAATACGTTGGAATATCAGAACCATGATCTTGAAAAGATGTTTGAAGCTGGAGAATCAAAAATTGTTTTTCTCAAAGAAGAAAATGAGCGAGTGACTAAGGTATTGTGTTGTACTTTAAATATTCTTCCCAAATGATTAACTCTAGGCTCGAGACAGATGCCGCTTATTTGTGCTATTCTGAAAATACTTCTTTAATAATAACTAAACATCCATAAACTTGATTTTCTCGAAGTAATCTAGCGTGATTTCGTAGAAGACTGGACAAAGCTACCGCTTTCAAGCTAGAA
The DNA here is from genome assembly GCA_027921565.1 of Artemia sinica. Taxonomy (NCBI): domain Eukaryota; kingdom Metazoa; phylum Arthropoda; class Branchiopoda; order Anostraca; family Artemiidae; genus Artemia; species Artemia sinica. The sequence continues at coordinate 19,486,736 of CM051276.1, read as the reverse complement.
TTAGGTCAATTTTTTTTATTGACTTGATCTTGTGCTAGTTTCTGACTTCCGTGTCAGAACCAGCATGATGCCATTCACGTAAAATGCTTGATTTTTAGTTGTGAAAATCGATTAAAATTTCAAGGCGATCTGTGTTATTTTAGTGTTAATTTAGAACAAATAATTATAATTTCCAGTTTCGGTTGAGAATGAAAACAATTCTAAAACTTTGCTTCCGGTTTATGCCAAGCTGGCTATATTCCAGTTCAAAATCGTCGTCATTCGGATTAATTCTTTTCAGGTGCGAGCCCAACAAGACTTTTCAAACTTTTCAAATTTTCAAATTTTGGTTTATTGAAATTTTCACTGTTTCTGACAAGATTGTGACAAAACACATAGAGAAATTCGAATATAAAATTACAAACATAGGAATATTTTGGCTATTTGACTAATAGGTTTTCTCAGCAAAAAAAAAAGAAACAAAACAACTAAATAAAACCATAAAAATAACTTAAAATAAGAAATTAAGTGATAAAAATGACTTTAAACAGCATTTTTATCATCACTCCAAAAAGATTCGGGAAAGACTGACAAAATAGGCTACTAATTCAAAACAATATCTTCTTATAATAATATAAAGAATTAGCTGCCAAAAAGGCCAGGATTCTAATAAAAATATGTTTGATTGGGCAAGATATTTTGTCTGTCTTAGCTCACTTTTCGTGGAGTGATCATCATATGGTAGCATTAGAATTCAAATAGTCTCTATATTTGAATAACACGTGTTTGTAAATAGTCTCTGTGTTCATGTCCTTTGTTGGAACAAAATCATTTCATGGAATTGTTCAAGTAATTGTATTCATGATCTCTCTCACGTTGCCTCTCTGAGGCACATTCCACATTGTTATTTTTTGTGGCAGGGCGGGGGATACTAGAGTCTGTGCTTGTGTGTCCCTTTTTTCCTCTTTATCATTTCTGGCTAAACTGCTTTATTAAATTTTACATATGTAACTTTGAAAAGTGGCTTTTCTTTACAAAAGGTCAGCTTTTTGTCATTATTTATGGCAAAATTTAGAATTATATTCGTATCTAAGCAATTTGACAATTGCTATGACGGTAACTAAAAAATGCCACCTCCACAAACAAATCGGAAAGAGGCGTAGATCTTGAAAAGAATTAATCGATAATTCTCGGTCTTTCCTAAAATCTGTCCCTGTGGAACTGCTGACCCCTGTATTTTTTTATCGTGTTATTTTATTGTTCGAGCCCATAGTATGAGAAGCCAAGGGAAGCTTAGAAACAAATATAAGAGTAGAAAGCCAGACACTTCAACATGTTTTTAACAAGAATTACTAACACTACTCACAGGGTGGTGTTCCCAAACAGAAACTAGGTCTGCACCTGAGAATTCAACAATATCCCAAGATTTACTTGTAAAAAATTCTAAGATTAAAAAAAAATTCCAAAATAACAATATGTGTGGATTTAATATAATTTTATAGGGTTCTGTTTAATATATATACTTTTCTCTCAAAGCTCAGGACTGAAATCCTAAGGAGTGCCAGTCCTTGTCAGAACTAGAAAAGTGTAATAAAACTGAAAATGAGAATAAGTCTAATGGCCTGAAACATGAATTTTAATTAAAGGTCTGATTTAAAGTAAGGCTAGTGTACAGGCCAGAGAATAGTTAAAAAAAAATAATATAGACAAATATACGTATTGTGACCTTTTATAAAAGGGGTTCTTTTGCATGTGGGCCAATGAAAAGCAAAAGAAAATAACAAACGGATTAAACTTGATAAATAGTTTTTTCGTTTTCTACATTTAGCTTTTGATACTGCTCGGGTAACTTTAGACGGTGTTACTTGTTTTTTCATAGAGACAAGTCTGAGTTTCCCCTTCAAAAAAAGTTTCAAAGAAAAGTTAAGAGCCATATTAAAACTATGACGCACAGAAACTCAGTCATATAACAATTCAAACTTAAAGCGGATAGAAATTACTACCAATGAATAAATGAAACCCGAAACGAGCAGAAATTGAAATGAATAATCCCATCAACCATAAAGATAACAGATACTACTATAGTTGAATAAATGAATCCCAAAGCGAACAGAAATTAAAATGAGTAATCCTGTCAATTATAAAGATAACAGATACTGCTATAGATGAATAAATGAAATCCGAAACGAAAAGAAATTGAAATAAATAATCCCATCAACCATAGAGATAACAGATACTGCTATAGTTGAATAAATGATTCCCAAAGCGAACAGAAATTAAAATGAATAATCTCGTCAGCCATAAAGATAACAGATACTACTATAGATGAATAAATGAAACCCAAAACGAACAGAAATTAAAATGAGTAATCCTGTCAATTATAAAGATAACAGATACTGCTATAGATGAATAAATGAAATCCGAAACGAAAAGAAATTGAAATAAATAATCCCATCAACCATAGAGATAACAGATACTGCTATAGTTGAATAAATGATTCCCAAAGCGAACAGAAATTAAAATGAATAATCTCGTCAGCCATAAAGATAACAGATACTACTATAGATGAATAAATGAAACCCAAAACGAACAGAAATTAAAATGAGTAATCCTGTCAATTATAAAGATAACAGATACTGCTATAGATGAATAAATGAAATCCGAAACGAAAAGAAATTGAAATAAATAATCCCATCAACCATAGAGATAACAGATACTGCTATAGTTGAATAAAGGAATCCCAAAGCGAACAGATATTAAAATGAATAATCTCATCAGCCATAAAGATAACAGACTCTGCTAAAGATGTATATATGAATCCTAAGACGAACAGGACAGTCTCAAAAGGAACTGAAACAATCAAAAAAGGAGCTGGGCAGCCACCGCCTGAACCTTCTAAAGACCATTGCATCATTCGCACTATACTGAAACGAGTTATATTTCGAGCAGTTTGTTTTTATTTGTCATACAAATTCTAAAGATCATTGCATCATTTGCGCTTTACTAAAACGGAGTTGTATTTTGAGCAGCTTGTTTTTTGTTTGTCATAAAATCCACGGTAACACCACAAATAAATAATATCCCAAGACAAGGAATGGTTTACAAATTAGAGTAGTTTCAGTTTTTTATTCGGTCTTGATATCGGAGTTTTGGTATTCAGTTTTGGTTTTTGTATCTATTCAGTTTTGTTATCGGAGTGGTTCAAATAATGGCTTTCTCATGAATAAAAAGTATTCAAAAAGTGTATTTACTTATATTTTTTAATTTCATTTAATATTGATTTTTAACAAAATACTTAACTTTAACAAAATATTTTAACAAAATACGTACATGATACTTAAGATATCAGGTACCCTGCTACCACTAACTGAATGCTCAAAACTCGATTCCTTCCTTAAAACACATGAGTCAAAACTAAAATACAAAAAAAAATAATACCTATACCAATTATTTGATACCATTTTATCAATTTTGTATCCTATCAGTTTAATCATTAGAATCATGTTTAGAAAACAATTCATTTTTCAGCAGCCGTTTAAATTCACTTACATCACAACTACTTTTAATTTCCCCACCTAACGAGTCATAGGCAGCGTGCTAGCGCTGTCTAAGTAAAGAACAATGTGGCCACAATGTGTTTTTTTTTTTCTCCGACAGGCACTTCGTATCGAAGGAGTTGTCGTAGAAACTTCGAAAAGGGCTCATTCGATTGGAAATTGTGGTGGCTAGTACCCTTTTTAAAAGTCGAAAGTGATTGGAGGGCAACTAGCCCCCCCCCACGCCCATTATTCCCCCAAACACATCCAATCAAAATTTCGAGATAGCAATTTTGTTCAGCGTAGTTGGTTTCCAGATAGAAAATATGTTTTTGAGGAGGACACTCCCCCACTACCCTCAGGGCAAGGGTTTTAAGTTATGCCCTGGGGGCATATAAGGTTTTTTATAGAGGGCTTGTCGTAGAAACTTCAAAAAAGGCTCATTCGATTGGAAATTCAAAGGGCTAGTGCCCTTTTTAATAGTCGAACGTGATAGGAGGGCAACTAGCCCCCCCCCCACGCCCATCATTTCCCCAAACACATCCAATCAAAATTTTGAGATAGCCATTTTGTTCAGCGTAGTTGATTTCCAGGTAGAAAATATTTTTTCGAGGAGGACACTCCCCCACAACCCTCGGGGCAAGGGTTTTAAGTTATGCTCTGAGGGCATATAAGAACGATGTTGGCACAATGTACTATTTATTATTTTTTTCCTTTAGAGCTGGGCACTTCATATGGAATTGGTCGTCGTAGAAACTTCAAAAGGAGCTCATTCGATTGGAAATTAAGAGTTCTAGTGCTCTTTTTAATAGTCGAAAGTGATTGGACGGCAACTAGCCCCCCCCCCCCCCCCACGGCCATCATTCCCCAGAATACATCCAATCAAAACTTTGAGATAGCTATTTTGTTTAGCGTAGTTGATTTCCAGATAGAAAAAATGTTTTGAGGAGGACACTCCCCCACAACCCTCAGGGCAAGGGTTTTAAGTTATGCCCGGGGGGCATATAAGGTTTTTATAGAAGGCGCTGTCGTAAAAACTTCAAAAAAGCTCATTCGATTGGAAATTCAAAGGACTAGTGCCCTTTTTGAGATAGCCATTTTGTTCAGCGTAGTTGATATCCAGATAGAAAATCTACTTTTGAGGAGGACACTCCTCCACAAATCTCAGGGCAAGGATTATATGTTATGCCCTGGGGGCATATAAGGTTTTTATTGAAATCTTTGTCGTAGAAACTTGAAAGAGGGCTTATTGGATTTGAAATTCAAAGGGATAGTACCCTTTTGAATAGTGTAAAGTGATTTGAGAGCAACTAACCCCCCTCTCACGCCCACCTTTTCCCCAAACACATCCAATCAAAATTTTGAGATAGCCATGTTGTTTAACGTAGTTGAAAGTTCTGGAAATTCGGTCTTAGAGGATGACAACCACCCTAACAGACCTTAGGGTAAGGGTTTTAATTTATGCCCTGGGGGCATATAAGGTGTTTATAGAAAGCGTTGTCGTTTCCAAAAGGGCTCATTCGATTCGAAATCGAAAGGCCTAGTGCCCTTTTCAATAGTCGAAAGTGATTGGAAGGCTTGACATTTTTATAGTAAAGATCGAAGTGGGTATAGTGTATTATTTTTTGTTGTTGTTGTTGTTTAGACCAGGGCACTTCGTATCGAAGGAGTTGTCGTGGGAACTTCGTGAGCGAACAGAAATTACAATAATTAACTGAATCACACTCAAAACGAGCAGAAATTAACATAAGTTGGTCACAAAACCCCTATGCCTTCCCAAGGCCTGAACAAAATTTGCACTTTACTGAAAAAATACAAATGAATGTGCATTGTCAGTTTAATATAGATATACTGATATTTAGTAATCAAAATGTTAATATTATTTGATTTATTTAAGTTATAAAAGTAAAAACATTTATATTTTTTAAATAAAGGGCAAATTTTGTTCTGGCCTTGGGAAGGCATAGGGGTTTTGTGACCAACTTATGTTAATTTCTGCTCGTTTTGAGTTTGATTCGGTTAATTATTGTAATTTCTGTTCGTTTTGGGTATCATTTATTTATCGATGCTGATTTGGGGTAGTTTCGCGCTTGGTAGATTATTTGATTTTATTTTTGTTCATTTTTTGTTTAATGGAGTTCTTTACTTTTCTTTGAAAAACTTATTTTGTGGAAAAAGTTTTTTAAATTAATTCCATAACATAGCACTTCATAACATAGCACTTCCCGACGTAAACATAACCAAATCATTAACATAAATTCTATTTGTCGACATTTTGCCATGGGAGTGGACCTCACTAAAATGTGTGAAAACACCTAGAAAAGAAACGGTCTTACCTTTGATGCAATTATACATAAAAACACCAGTCAAAAATCACAGAGAGCAGCCGCTGGCAGTATTTTCAACTTAGCATAAGCCTCACGACGTGACTCAGAAGGGCTTATATTAGCAAGCATTCTAATAAAAATATTTTTCAAAACTCGGACCGGATGAAGGAGAAAATCCCCAACCATATTGAACTTACATAATATAGGGATGGATTAAACTGAAGTATAATGTAGGGACTGTGTCCCTAGGGATTTTTTTTTAAGTTTTCGAATTATGCCAATATTTCTAGATAATATATTTGAAATTTTCTTAAAATGATCTTTAAATGAGAGCGATTCATCCACAATAATACCAAAATATCAAACTCTTGACATAGTCCGTACTGAATGGTCACCATTTCCACCTGAAGATATCCATGGATGCCAATTACAAGACTGTCCAAAAACTACAAGACCTATTATATTTAAAAGCAGTCTTGTTGCGCCTCATCCAGATGGGAATCCTCTGAATAGTATTAGTCAGTCAAGTTACGGACAATTCAGTCGTTTTTTGCATACACAATTGGACATGTTACATAGGATAGGCGTATATGTTATAAATAAACTCTACTGAATATTCCGATTTTCTTCCGATTTTCCAGATTAGATTTCTTGATGACAACCCTATCCTCCTTTCCTTCTTAGGTTAGAAAATAAAACTACCACGAGAATGCTAGGATTAGTTTAATATTTTAGTTTTACTCTTTTTTGTATGTAATATTGTTCTGTCTTTTTTTGTTTCCTGTTTTCCTTTTTCACCTCCCTGTCTCAGTCTTTTTTATTTGCCTTTAGTAATTCCCCTTTCTTATTCCAGGAGCTCCAGACCTTGAATCGTGAAAAAGATTCTATGTTGGAAGAATCCCAGAAAATAAAAGAAGAGAATGCCGTTTTAGAGCAGCAGATTAATAATCTCAAATCAGTTCAGCAGGAAATCTTTGCCTCTAAAGAAATTGAAAAAGAAATGAAAAGTGAAATAGAAAGGCTAAAATCTGAATTAGAAAGTAAGAAAGCTTCTTTCGAAACTAATGAAAAAAAGATTAAAGAGCTAGAGGAAATAGTAGTGGCTTTAAATGAAAATGTCGAGAAGCTGAAAACCAAAGTAGAAGAGAAGGAAGAAGGAATCTGTGAATTGGAAGAAAGATTGAAAGCCTCTGCAGAATCGAACATAGAAACTATAAATCAATTGCAAATTGAAATTAATGACTTCAAAGAAAAAATTCAAGATATTGAAAATGTATCCGAAGAACGACTAAATAAGATTATTTCATTGCAAGCAGAACTAGCTAATTGTTCTGTGACCGAGGCAGATAGAAATAAAATAAGTGACCTTGAAGCTAAAATTGAAATAAATGAAAAAGAAAAAAAAGATGCTGAAAATGAAGTGCTTAAATTGAAAGAAAAGTTTAGCAAAGTTGAACAAGAGAAAGTAAACCTTCAAGCTCTGTGCAGATCTTTAAGTGATGATATGATGCTGATAGAGGAGGAAAAGTATAATTTGGAGATAAAGCTAGAAGACATTGAAAAGAATTTAGCAGAATCGAAATTGAACGGAGGAGAGATGGAAAAGAAAATTGTTGAACTAGAGAAAGAAAAATACGCTCTTGAAGCTAAAATTTCAGATTTTCAGAAGCATTTAGCAGAAGCAAAATCGTATATAAGCGATTTGGAAGATGAGAAGTACAATCTCGACACTAAATTGGTAAGTCTTGAAAAGGAGGCTATTGGATTGAACACAATTGTTGACAAAATTCAAAACGAAAATAGGCAATTTGAAGAAGAAAAGATTAGGCTTGAAGCAAAATTAGAGGAAATTACACAAAAAATGAACGACATGAACATAGAAGAAATGGAAAGCCTAAAGATTGCAAATGCTGAACTTCAAGAAAAAGTGAAAGGCTTTGCTGAAGAGGAAATTAAATGTAAGAAAAGTCTCTCTGAAAAGGATGATGTGATTTCTACTTTGGAGAAGAAGGTTCAAGATGAAGGAATAAAGTTTGAAGAAGTTAAAACCGAAATCGAAAGTCTTAAAAAACAAATAGATGAAAGAGATCAACTAATGGTGAAAGCAGAAAACATTTCTGAAGAAGTAAAGAAAACCAATGAGGAGCTTCAGGGGAAAGTTGCTGAATTGGAAAGCTTATCCAATCAGTATCAAACTAACATCGAGGCTTATGAGAATGAAAGAGTTATGCTGTACCAACAGCTTCAAGAATATCAGACATACTATGCACAGTTAGAACAGCAATTTTATGCACTACAAGAAGAATTTAATAAGAAAGTTGTTGAAGTTGAAGAATTCAGAAAGTCAGTTGAGGAGAAGGATAGTCGAATCACTTTACTTGAGGAGAATCACAGTGAATTGAAAATAGCCCTTGATAGTAGTCAGAAGGAAAAAGCTCAGTGTGAACAACGCTACAACTCTCTTCAGACTGAAGCTGAAAATTTAAAGGGAACAATTCATCAGATTGAAGATGCTTTGACAAATGAAAGACGAATCGCTGACAAGTTAAGATCTGAACTGGCCGACTTGACAAAGCAATTGAACAATCTAAGTGAACAAGCTAACGACCTACAAATGTCTAAACAGACCCTGGAAAGTGATCTAAGACTGTCGCGAGAATCAGGGGATGAATTGAAAGTAAGACTGGACTCTGAGCTAAATATGAATAAAAATCTTCAAGAGCGTATGGATGTAATGTCAAAAGAATTAAGTGCATTACAAGAACAGGCTGTACAAGATGTTGTGCAAAAGTCAGATAGTTTCTTGTTGCGCAATGAAACGAGTTTGGAGAAGACGCACGAGGAAAGAATTACCAACCTGACGAATGAACTGAAACAAGTTAAGCTGGAAAAGGCCAAGCTTTTGAAAGATTTGAAAACAAATAAAATGAGAAATTCAGCGGAGGTACCTAATAGTAATGCAGGGAAAATAGCAGAAGCCTTCAAAGCAGAAAGGGAATCATATTTGCAACGTATTGATACCATTGAAGCTGCTAATGAAAAGCTGATTGAAATGAAAGAAGCGCAAGATAATGAAATTCAAAGACTGCATGCACGAATTGTTGAACTGAATAAATTCCAGACAGATATAAGTGTATTAGAGCATAAAGTTGATGATCTTGAAGCTGAAAAATCCGGGTCACAGGCTTTGATTCGTTCGCTGGAAAATGAGCTTGCTGTTGCGAAGTCTCAAGTTGCATCGCTATCAACTGAACTCTCGCAGCTGCACTCTCATCCCACTTTGTTTCTAAATTCCTCTGATGAAGTTAGTCAGATTAGGGCGGAAATAGAGTATTTACAACTTACTGTTGATACTCTAACTAGAGAAAGGGATGATTTGAGAAATACTTTAGAAGAGTATGGACACAAGTCGGCAGGAATGGACTCGGCTCTTCGGGATGATAGCCGTAGCCAATGGGAAACTATTGATCTATCTTCTTCACCCCCAGAAACAGGTCTTCGTCAGCTTGGTGATAACAACGTAAGAAGACAAGTGATGTATCTTGAATCACAGGTAATTGTAACTGGAAAAAATTAGTCCCCTTAGTCTTGCAAAAAAAAGGAAAAACTATTCTGGTAAATTAATTATTATTATTTATGTTATTTAGGTTTGGAAGTAGATATTCTTTTTCTTTTTCCTTTTAAGGTTCTCATATTCTATGAGTCTGATTTATCTTATGTATTTCAGCAAGTGTATTTTATTTAATTTTTTTCTTTCTTATTTTAATCTCTAAAGCCGAATTTAATCATTGATACTTATAATTAACACATAAAAATAATTTGTTTACCTTGGCTCAAGTTCCGTGATGACCTTCTTGTTAAAGGTTCGATCTTCGGAATGGAGTTTCATTGAAAAACATCTTTCTTCATATAAGAACTTTTGGCCACCAAAAAACATCGCTACACTTAGCTGAACAAGAGTCATATAGTAAAATAAAATAAAGTAGTCTCATGTTTTTGATCCTCTGTTGTTTTTTTTTGTTTGTTTTATCTTCATCTTAAGTTTCATCTTAATCTTAAGATGGAATTCATCTTCATCTCTTTAATTTCATCTTCATGTGAATTCAGAATTTTCTTTTTAAGCGAAGTTAAGGTTAATATTTTCTATCCAGAATGGGAATGAAATTGATCTTATGCCCTCTTCTTTATCATTTAATAATGAGGAATGTACCAATAACCATCAAGCACCATATATGATTTTGTTCGAACCAAAATTAAATTTATAAATACAAAGGGCAGAATTTCCGTTAAAATCACTTTTTTTTTATTCTACAGCTGGCTTATCAATTAAAAAAAAAGTTTCAAATGCTTATTAATAATTAATCTGGGACCTAGAAAGGGGAAGGAGACGCTCACAGAACTGGCCTCCAGAACGTTGAAATGCATTAAATTTTTTCTCAAACATCTTATAGTTTCCGTATTGTAAGAAAGATCAATAATTTGCCTGTATTTATATCTAACGTTCTGGAGGCTATAATTGTGGGTATAAATAACTTATTTAGGGAGACTGTTGTTCTGACACAGATTCAATATTGTTGGGAGGGGCCAGGTGTTTGGGCAGTGAAGGAATCTGAAATGCAAGAAAAGAAAATTTAAGCCTTGGTTTTCCACATTTTTTGACCCTCTGCCTTTCCTCCGTATTATAAAATATGAGTACTCGGATGCAAAGGAGATAATAATGCTATTCTAATTCTTAGAATTTATGGGAATAGCTTTTTACTAAATTTTAGATTGTTTCTTTTCTTTCGATATAAGACTGGTTTTTTACGTTTATATAGATGACAGTAGCCTATTTAAGAGATTGGAAATATGTTAGCATCAGAGATAAACCATAAAATTTTACCTGTGTAAATCTTGGTTCACACAGTAGTGAAATCACTCATAGCCGTAATTTAATTGCCAATTTTCACGATTTCATTTGTTTTGTGAAGTAATTTATCAAGATGGAAAAATTTAACCTATACCGGGCAATTGATTGATTTTTCCAGCAATTTTGTACACACAACAGCAAAGTAATGGAATACACAATTGGTATTGAAAATGATTTGACTGAGAAGCTAATTAAGGCTGTCGAATTGAGCAAAACTATTTACGAAAAGAGGAGGGAAAAAATAATCAGTTTTGGTTCTGAAATCATAGGGGTCTCTGCATTTCTAATCCATTTAGTCCATCAGTCTAATCCATTTCATTCACGATTTTTCAACTTTGAATGTTTTGCCACTAAATTTAGGGTGACTTGAAAATCCTGTTTTGTACAAGACGGCAACTAAAATTGCTCGTTGATGCGACCGACGAATATTGTCCATCGCCTGTTTCTATTTTTCTATGGGAACTAGGGATACCAATAAAAAAAGAAGACATCGATAAAAGTGAATTGTTTTAAAATGTCGTGTATGTGTATACGTTGTGTGGGACAATTTTGTGAAAATTTAGCTAACAGATTCAAAAATGCAATTTCAAAAGTTCTGTAATTCAAAAACCGATTTTTTCTTTTTGATTTATTGATGTTATCAACGGAAATATATGTTGTGTTTTTTTTATAAAGAATTATTTGCATGCAATATATCTTATCTACTTGGAATCGGCCACTTTTTTACATTAACACTTTACTGCGCGTTTAACTGAATTAGCATAGTTTCAGTTTGGAGCAAGATAGCTCCTTGTTAGATCAGTGGATGTTCTTTGTTGATCCTAACCTGTTTTTTAGTACGTTTAGAAGTATCCCTGTCCTATTACCACCTAAAAGACTCGATGATGATTTTTACGAGCTTGCTACTGAGATCGGCTTCATTTTTCATTGATATTCACAAAGAGGGGAAAGCTGCCTCACCAATATTTGTAGTTTGGAAAGAATTTCATAGACTTCGATGAATCCGTCTGCCATGGCATGTATGTTTGGCATGGCATGAAAATGAACCACTTTGGCATGAAAATGAACCGCCAGTGGTTCATACATACATGGCATGTATGCATGGCATGGCATGTTTTTGTTTCTGTAAAATTTGCAGTCATGGCTTCAAAACAGTTTGTTTAAACTGTGAATCTGGTGATTCGTCATCTTCCGACTCATTAAGGTCGTGAAGTAAATAAATTTCTTGAGATCCTTGCTTCAGGGACTGTTACTAATGTCAGTTTGCTGAGTTAAGTCAATTAATAATTGGAAGTAATGTCAATTTTTAAATAACGTTCTTTTACGTCAGTGCTTGTAGTAGTTTTTATGATCTTATAAGTCTTCTAAGACGGTCTTATAAGTCTTCTCTGCTTTGTTTTGATACTCGTGATTGGCATTGTTATCCCATTGAGACACGTCTTATCTACCCCTCTTTATTTCTCAGCTCATTGATGGTAGAGTTCTTGGCAGGTATTACCTTGGTGCTTGTAGCAAGTTCTGGCGACTAGTTCCAATCATTGACCGCATAGAAAATAAAGCTAAGGTTTTTTTTTTTTTTTTTGAATAGTTGTAAACTTTCAAAATGTGATGTATTCACGCAACGATCGGGCTAAAATCTTATACTGATTATATATTAGAATAAATCTATTTTGGATTTAGTATGAGATACTTTCAGTACTAAATTGTCCCTTTTTACGACATTTGAATATAATCCGGGCGAAAGACGTATGCTGGGGGGGGGGGGTAGAAGAACTTAATTTTTCCAAATTTCGGGCATTCCTTATTTATTTATTTTTCCATTATTTACTTCCCCCTCTTTTTCCCTCCCCTGTAAAAAAATCCAGTGTAGGTGCCTGTTTAGGGTTCAGTTATGCTTGCCTGTTGTGCAGAGCTGGGTCTTGAAATATGTGCGGATAATCTTCCCTTTGTTGTAAAACAGTTACGTGTCTTGAATGAATTTCAAGTTCAATTATCAAAGTTAGTCTCCTCTTTTGTATTAATTCATCCATTTGTTTTCAGATTGCGGCCAAGAATGCTCAAATAGTGGCCTTATCTACAGATTACGACAACTTGAAAAAGTCTTTTGATGTTAAAGAAGAATCAAGTGACCAATCTAGAGTAGTTGAAGAATTACAGAGGACTGAGACTAAGTTGAAACAAGCATCAGAAGAATTAGCACTAAGTAAATCTCAACTTACTGAGCTACAGTCGGAGTTGGCCAGCGAACGATCATTAACCGAACGAATCAGTAGTGACCTAAAATCGAAAGAGGAGGTTATTTCTAAGCTTTACTCAGATGCAAGCCAATATACAAATTTCTATAACTCAGTTCTAAAATTGTACAATGATTATGCTTCAATAGACCCTGAAGTCGATCACTCAAGTGTTGATCTTGACTTCCTTATTGAGGAGCTCCAAACTGCTTTTGAAGATACTGGTCGTACAAGGAGCTTAGAGAAGGAGAGGAACCGACTGAAGGTAGATGTAGAAAGGCTGAAAGAGAGCCTAAAAACTGCTGAGAATGATCGTGCTCTTTTGGAAGAAGAACTGTCAAAGATTACGGAGGAATATAAGAACCTTGAACAAATTTCATCTCAGTATTTGGAATTACTGCAGCAAGTCACTGCGACTGGGATCGTCCCATCTAATTTGATAGAGAGCGTTGGTGAGACTTGTTTTAAATATTACTGAAGGTTTACTATTGTTCTTCTATCCTTCTCTTGGTTTATATGCGACAAAGTTGAGATAGGAAGTCCTCGACTGGGATGGGACACGGCTATAAGAAAAGACTTAAAGGAGGTAGGAGCTTCACGGGAGGGAGCAAAAAATTAAAATGTAAACAGTACAAAGTGGAAGAAAAGCTTGCATGGGTGGGTTAGTCTCAGGGGGCTTGGTGCTACAGTGAGTTGTTAGTAGTAATATAGCAGAGGTACGCCATTTAAGGCGATGAGCAATCTGCAAATCTGAAGACAAGTAATTGTTTTAAAATCCTACACAAGCCTATATTGGTTTGCAGCAGGGTAGAAAATATCTTATCTTTATGTTAATTAATACGATTTACGATAATATGATTTTTACGATTTTATTTGCATTGTGGCTGTAACAGTGCAATTAAAGGGAAAAAAATAGTCAATACAACTTTAATACATCGTAACTTTTTGACGTTGTTAATTACAACGTCAAAAAACTGCAATCATGATGGATGCACAAAATCTTTTTCTTCTCGCTTCCTATTTTATGTTTATGTCTTGTATAGTTAATACAGTAGTTCTTGAGAGGGGGGGGGGGATCTTGAACCGGAAAGTAATGTTAGTATCTTTGTTTTGTGGCTATTAATTTCAAGTTATAGTTTTAAGTGCTTTTTTTCCTAATATTTTTTTCTCTATTATAGTTGTGATTATTGGAATGGATACGGCGAGTGCAAAAAAAGCTCTTAAAAAGATAATAAGAGCTGGAAATTTGCCAAAACAAGACATTGTACGCTGAAAAGGTTTACCATTTTCTGACTCGTCTATTTGTCTTAAAATAATCTTAACCATAATATAAGTATAACACTGATTAAAATAATTAATTCTTGGACCTCAATAATCAAAAAAAGTCTTCAAAATTATATTGGAGTCCCCCCGAAGGGAGTCTTTCACCTTAAAGAAACTGAATTCCCCTAATAGTCACGGAGTCCCTAAAAGCCCTTTCCCTAGGAGTCATGCGTTATTTTGCTATTATGCGGCTAATAACCTTCCAACTAAAATAGTAAGAACACTCTTCGAACCATTATAATCGAGTCTATGTATTCTGTTGCTGTTACAAGTTAAAAGATAGAATATGCAAAGTAATAGGCGAATAATTTGGTCATGGTAGATCAAAGGCTTTATGTGATACTAGCCAAAGAAACTGTTAGATGACAGGCATCAAAAAGAGAAAAAACCCAGAGCGTATACTCTTTTGTGAGGAAGGGGAAACAATATTTTGCACTCTTCTCCTAAGTCCTATGACAAAACAGGTAAAAGAATAAAAGAATATGGCTTTGGACTTTACAGTCCCTTCCGGCGGTGCTGATCTCCGTTTCTTGGCCCTTCAGCCAGGAAGTGCAATGGCGGGTTGGGGGCCAGCCATCCTGTGCTTTCACACACCCTTCATGTTTACATTACCCAGATTTTTCCAGGTACCCATTTAAAGCTGGGTCGACTCTGGCTGAGCTTACACAGTCATGCCACTGACCCTCGTTCCAAACCAAATAATTGGGTACACTAAGATTCGTACCCTCGTTCTCTCGGACAAAGGATCCTAAACCCAGAGCACAAAACAGGGTAGACTCATTCCCCATTCCCATAGTGATTTTTACTAATACCGACAGTTTGCTAGCGCTAATTTGATCAGAACTTTTTGTGGAATTCTTCAGGTAATCCAAAAATTTTATGAGAAATTCTGATTAGCTCGAATTAGTGCTAACTAAATCACGATATTGATAAAATATCATTGTGAATGAGTCTTTAGCCAGACCAAGAATGGAACTCCTTGGGATTTTCCCAAAAATCTTGGGATTTCATTTCTGAGCTTGGGTAAATATTCCCACCAAAAAAGTATATTAAGTACACAAGGCCGTATCCAGGATTTTGTTTGAGGGGCTATATGGAAACCGTGACCCCCCAGCATTTTTGTTTGAGGGGGGAGGTGAAAACCGTACCCTCCCCTCCTTTGTCAGACCTTAGGTTTTTTGCAAGTAGTTGTGATATTGTTGAATTCCCAGTGGGAGCACTGACAAAAACTACACATAAAGTTCTTAATTTTTAATGAAACCTACTGACTGTTTGTTATCTCTATAATGAGAAATAGTCGCTTTTTCAGGTTTTAGGTACCCGTTGTATAATATTGTGTGACTGTTTTCAGAGCTGAAAATCAGTGACTGGCTTGGAGTTACAGAGTCTTACCAATTATATTGGCAGATTGGATTTCGCCGAGTAATTAATCGTTGTACTCAACTGTGGTCTATTCTTCTGCTTCACTTTTCAATCCCAGCCCGAATCATTCTGCTTTCTATTAATCAGACCCGACTGTACATTTCATTTTGAGTTATTATCATTTTGTTCTCAGAATGCTGAAAACTTAAGGAAACACTTTACGTTTATATTTCTTGCTTTAATTATATTTCGAAAAAATGGCTGATGTTAAATCGTTTTTGGTGACGCCGAAACAGAACTTTGCTCGTTTGAGAACATTCACGGTTAATAGAAAAAATTTAAGCATCAAAAATAGAATTTGGCCACAACTAGATAGCATATAAACAAATTTATATAATTTTAGATTCATGGAACGATATAGTGAAATTATTTTAACAAAAAAAAAAGGTATGTAACCCTAAAGATGTAAATATGCAACAAAATGATGTCATAACCAGGAACATATGTAGTAACCAGTATAATGTCATTCTTGTAATTTAACCAGACACAGCATATATAGGCACATGGTTCATTTGGGTGGCGGAGGTTGAAACAGCAGAGAACAGGCGAATTATATGAAGATTATGGGAAAATATGAATGAAGTTTTTGAAAGCCTGTACTAGATGTGATACAATAAAACGGGGTTTATTTTCGCTTCAGTATCGTAAAAATAGTAGCATTAACCTGCTTTCGTTTTTCTTGAGAGAAACATGTCTTTATATGAATTAAGTATGATTGCAGTATAAGTTCTAATGTAATGGGGTGCAGAGGTGCGTTACATAAGGTAATATGAAGTATTGTTATGCTGGAATTATATTTCCTGTGTTACCAACTCTGTATATGCAAATAGTTCGTATATGAAGGATTTTGTTTTGGATTACCCCTCTCTATTTGAAAAGCTTCCTTTGTCGAAACTTTTTAGTGAATTCATTGTCGGCAGTGGTGCATGATGGTGAAATGAAACATAAAACCATTCGATGGCCGTTAAAATAGTCCAAAGATCATATAACAATGCCTCCAGGGTTGACACAACCCCCTAGAACCTGGGGGTAAGGGCTGCATTTTTATGCCTGGGTGCATATTAGATTTTTATTGAAAGTTCTTGTGCCCTTTTTAAGAGTCAAAAGTGATTAGAGGGCAACCATACCCCCCCCTCCTCACCCCCATCATTTCCCAAAATGTATCCAATCAAAATTTTGGGACAGCTATTTTGCTCAGCATAGTTAAAAGGTCCAGTAATTATGTCTTTAGGAATGTCATCCCCCCAGCCCTCGGGACAAAGGCTTTAAGTCAGGCAATTCACCTATTGTTTACATGAAGTATTATTTATTGGGAAAGGTGTCGATGATACTATGCTATACGTTAATATTAAGTTCAGCACGCAAATTTAATGTTAACTGGACAAAGTCAGCGATAACCTGTTTGTTTTGAGTATTTTTTTAAATTGAGCTCTATAATTCATTTAGATAAAATATGAAGTTAGAAACATGAATATATATATAAATTATATATATTCATGTCAAGAAACATAAAATATATAAATTAGAAACATGAATAAAATATGCAGAAAAATCTTATTAATTCCGAATATCGAACGCTACGTGCTACAGGTGGTAACGTCGAAAATTATGCAGTGGGCAAAAACAAAATTTCCTCTAGTGCTGAAGGGGGCTATTCAAAATAATACTACCTCTGGTTATGAACACGTTCTTTGAGGGGATCTCGGTAAAGAATTCAACATTTGGCATTTTTATAGATAGAAGGTTGAAATCTATAACAGGAGTCTCTGGTATACTGAATTTGATGCTGTAATTTTTTTTCAGTTTTGGGGGCGTTTCCTCCATTTCTAGAATCAGGCAAATTTTCTAAGACTCAAAACTTCTGATGAGTGATTTTAAACTTAATGAATCTTATGTGGAATCACCATAGAAATCCAATTCTTCGGTGTGTATATTGTTGTAAAAATTCCGTTTTTTTTTTGGTTCGTTTACTATTAGCCTGAGCCTCTCTTTATTTACAGTTAGTTACTACGAACTGTTTCATTTGAAATTTTGAATGACTAATCTGGTAAATGTTATATACTCAGAATCTACAGGGACAAATATATAGGGATTGTCGGAAAAATGTGAACCTAGAATTTAGGTCTGAACCTGGCTCAAGTCTATTTCTTTTCTATTGCAGGAAATTCTGAGATAATACCTACTTCTAAAAGTATATTACCTACAACTGAAGAAGTCGATTATCTGCGACAAAAGAACCAACTTCTGTCTGAAAGGGTTCAAGAGCTGACACATCTTCTCGAAAGTTCAGAGCCTCAGCTTCAATATGCCGTAGGTTCAAGCGCATCTGAAGACAACATGAGATGTGAACTAGATGAAGCTATGAGAAGTCTTCATGAAAAAGATGTAAGGCTGGAAGAATTCACTTGGGAGGTAACGAAGGTGAGTGATAAAAGTCTTTCGATATACGAAACCAGTTGTCTTTTTGACTTTCTCTCCCTCCACGTATTTGCGGCTGAACTATTCCAGCTAAAACTTGAAAATGGATGCAGAATAATTTTAAAATCTTAAGAATGCAAATTATAATGTAAAAATCCCCCAAAGTTTATACACTCAAAAAAGGCAAGACAGAGCCGAAAAAAAAATTGACGTCTTGATGACAAGCGTATGAGGGTCACAAGCCCGAGTCCGTTATATGGCTTGGGCCAAGGTCTGAGACTGTCATTGGTGAAGGCGAAGGCATGAGCGAAGCGAGAGGAGGGAGGTGACGTCGAGTCATTTTCGCAGTGGCTGATGATTTTCGCAGAGTTTTCGATGTTCCGCGGAATCCAAAACCGAAACGCATTTTTTCAAAAATGCATAGCTTCTGATCAATTGATGCCGTTTGAAGTTACTTAATGATATGGAAAATAACAGCAAATATTGTGCTTCGAGCAAGGAAACTTACTGTTCTCATCAAACGATATACAGGTTGAGATGAGCATCTGGTGTAGTCGGAGATACTGGCTGGTGCAGGAGGTGCAAACTAGCATTTTTCATAGGCACTATTCTTCCTCGTAATTTTGTTTAATTTCGTTGCTTTGGCTATAACATTACGACACATTGGAAGATAATGAAAGGGAGTGAGGTGTTATGTACGTCTAAGGTAAACAGGAATATATTCTCTTCCTGGTACCTGTAAAAAAAAAAGGCAGAATAAATAAGTGAAGACAAGTTGTGCCGCCAGTGAAAACCAGATGATAATGCTATTATTTTGGCTGAGACCCTTGCTCAGCTGTCCTTAGCAAAAAAGGAAGAAAAAAGAACCCAATATGATACTCGAAATTAAAAGACAACCTTGACAAAAAAAAGGAAATTGAAAGACCTATTATATCACACCAATAGCAAAAAGATGAATGAAAAATAATTGTGTATTTACGATGATATAACCCTTTATTTTATTTAAGGCCCTTATTACAAGGCTTTAAAGCATCCGAATTTTTATTACGTTGCGAGATAGTTGACAAGCGTGGGTTTCTATTATAAGGTAAGAAAAATAATTTTAAACAACTTTTTCGCATGCTGACCAATGGTCTGCGTTGTGCAGGTACCGATCTCCTGATTTTCTGTCTTCGGCTGGGGTGCAATGAGGGCAAATCATTCGACGCTTCCAGTGCCTTTCCCTCAGATTTCTCTAGATACCATTTAGAGCTGGATCGATTCTAGCTGAGCTTACAGAGTCACGCCATTGACTGGTGTAGCATCCTTTACGTTCTCTTTTGGGTAAAAAACAAAGTAAAAAATAATAATAATAAAACATTATCGTTCTAATGAGAAATTAAATGTAAAATACAGGCTGATATCGAAGGACTTGGAAACGTTTCGAAAAATCCTGTAAAATTACCAAAAACACAGCAAACAAAATTACTGACATCAGTTGAAGGATTAGGATTTACCCTTGAAAAATAACAATCCAAATTAACCAAATATTAATACTGACCCTGTGTATGAGCTCCTATACGTATGCATTTTCGAAACTGTCATTCGTATTTCTTTTTCATCGCTGCAACATAGATGGAACATTTGATCAGATGGATTCAAAAATGTCCTCTTTGGCTCTTTATTTCGATTCATCAAGTATCCTGGACCTGAGTTTGCCTTTGAACCAATCTTTGGTCTACTTTACATGAAAACTACAATTTTCTAAAAAAAAAAAAATCTTTTGGGTTTTTCAAAATTATGAGATTTTTAAGGTAGTACTACGTTTTCGGCAGTATTGCCACATTGAGCCGTGAAAATGAAAAAGCAAAACTAGTTAATTAAATTTGACAGTGCTTTTTGTAGGAAAGCTACACCATCTTGGTATGTTCGGTTTCGTGAGTTTTTGCTTGTTTTTTTGCGGATTTTTCGCCTACGTTTCTTTTTTTAAATCAACACTAAAAAATAAATTAAGGAATGCTCAATGAAGGTGTAATTTGTTAATATGTATGTGTACATATATGTATGTGTATATTGGTATATGTGTGTGTATATGCTTGGTTACGCCTCCTTTTGTATGGCGTGTTTGGGGAGGAGTTGGTCCCTCTTCCCCTGTTGATGAGTTGAATAAAGTTAGTATTTTTGTTTTGTGGGTTGAGGAGTCTGGAAAGGGGAGTTATCTGTTGTTTTGTATTTTATTTTTAAGGGTAGTTTGAAATAGAAAATTGAAGATTTTGGTTTAAATCTCTATAACTAGAATATTAGTAGATGTACAATTAATTTAAATATGTGTTAAATGTTTCTTGTTCCCGACTCTGTCGAGTTTTCTCTCTGTCGGGAATTTAATATGTTGTGTAAATATGGTATTGATAATAAAACCTTGAACCTTGGCAACCGCTACTACCGAAAACCATGTAATTGCGTGCAATCACGCGGTTTTAATAACAATTAAAAGGAGGTGTTTTTATTAAAGCTCAATTGTCAATTCTTTCTAGTTTTTACGAGTATCCAGACCTCGTTAATTTAATTGATTTTATTTTAAAACACCTGGATGAACCTGGAAAATGGATAAATTTGATTGCAATTGATTTCAGAAAAGCGTATGACCTTGTTGATCACAAAATCCTTTTAGAAAAAATCGCGAAAAAAAATATACCCAGCTTTATTATTTAAATCATCAAGAGCTTCTTAACAAATAAAGAGTAAACTGTGAAGTATAAAGACCAATTTTCCACTTCTCTGCCAGTTTTTTGTGGAATTCCACAAGGAACTGTGATTGGGCCGCTGGGCTTCCTCTTCATGATAAATGAAATTGCTGCTGAGCTGGGGGACAGATGGAAATACGTTGACGACTTGTCCTTAACGGAAGTCGTATCTGAGGATTCGAAGAGCAATGCTGCTGTTTTCGTCGACCAAGTTACCTCAGAGGCGGCTGAACTAAACATGGTCGTGAATAAAGACAAATGCTCGGTCACGACATTTTCTTTTCTTCAGAATACTCAACCGTCTTTCGAACCTCCTATCGCTTCCGAGCTAATAAGCCATAAAATAACTTTACTTGGTGTAATCCAAATTGTTACTTGGTGTAAGCTAACGGCGCAATCCAAATGCTAAAAACAGTGAAAAAATTTTGAGTTCCTAAGGACAAGCTGAAACTAATATTTTACACTTTCATCCGCCCCTTAGTTGAATATGCTTGTCCGGTTTGGCACTTTGCCCTTACCCAGGATGAAACTGGTAAAATACAACAAGTTCAGAAGAGATCACTGCAAATCATTTATGGCGGTTCTCCTCTACCTTACTCCTTTTACCTCAAAGAATTTAAACTTGAATCCCTTTCTTCCCACCGAGAAAAATTATGCCAAAGATTTGGCTCCTCCCTCCTTCAACATCCCGTCTACCGATCATTCCTTCCCCCACCTTTTGTCCCTTTAAGATCTCGTCCCCCCAGGGAAGTGGCTGAGAAGGTTCCGAAACAAACCCCAGTCCACTGTAACACCATGCGCTACAGTAAAAGCTTTGTGAAATATTAAAATGATCTCTAGTGTTTTTATTGTTTAGTTTATTTATCCTGACGAAGTTTTATCAGACAATTTTATTCTCAATCTCAAGTGTTTTATCCTTTAGTTTATTTATCCTGACAAAGTTTTATCAGACAGCTCTATTTTGCTAATTATGATTAAGAGACATCATATTTGGCTTTGCCCACGAGAGCTATGTCTTGTTTTTGAATTAAATGAATTTGAATTTGAATTTAGTGGGCATTCGATTTGCCCTAAACCCCATACTGCGGTAAGCTTCGAGTCGCAGTTTTGCGGTGTATTTATTTATTTTGTTTTTGGGACGACTCTTTAACTTAATATATCGGGATAAAGGAGTATATTTTATGTTATTTTCTTTCATATTTACCAAGGTTGGTTTTGCATGTATATCCAATGTTCTTGAGGTAAAAAAAAAACAAATACATTTTACAGTTTTCTGGTTAATTACTCAGAATAAAGAAAAAGAAACTGAAAATAGATGGCCTCATAAACAAAACTATTGACATAGCCATCAAAACATGGAAAAGGATTGTGTTTTAATCTATTGTGTTCCACGTATTCACTTTTTTTCTGGCTAGTTTCCATTGATTGATGAGTAAGTGAACTTATGCCATCTTTACAATTTTGTTAAAAATCTCTTAGCTGGCCAATCACATTTGGCTACTTGCCAAGGCTGGACTCTGAAGAGCAACATCAGAGGGTTTCTCCCTTGAGAATATCATGGGAGAAACCCTCAAAAATGCGTATTTTAAAGCACAGAATTTCAACATTTTTTAAGATAAGGATCCGTCGTGAGTTGAGATCCCCTACTCTTCCCCTACCCCCCCCCCCCCCCCCTATTTGCAAATTTGCAGGCACAGTATTTAAATTTCTTAGATAGCTTTTTATATACGAATATTACTCTAAAAAAGGAAAAATATAATAATTCAATCATACGCATGCCAGTACATCTGTAAATATTATCTCACCCGATTCTGGTTGATAATTAATATAAGTTTCAAAACCGAAAGCAAAATTATCCAGACCAACTCAATATTTGAGCCACTTTTTTCTAAATAAATACAAAAATTACTAAAAAGAACCATTTCTTAGGAAATCAAAAAAATTATCAAAGGAGCTTAAAAAAATAACCTGTTGGAAGAAAAATCAAATACATCCGTAATAAAGCCCTGGTGTTGGTCCCTGATTAAAGCCATTGAAAACTCTGATCTCAGCAAGCTGCAACATGTCTGCCTATCTGCCCAAATGTGTACAATTGCTCGGTTTTAAGTAAGCTATTTCATAAACCCGTTCCCCTGAGGCTGCACGTATCATCAGCCCTGGAGGTGGATTTTAGGACCATTTGACTGCCGTGATGAAAAAGAATATCTTGAAATTTTCAGGTGATGTCCTGTGGTGTGAGGGGAAAGGTGGTTGGTTGCCCTTCAATGTGTTTTAAGCCTTTGAAATTTTTGCTGTATCTTTCAATTTTGTATAGGATGACCCCAACTCCCCTCCCACACCCACACTTTCTATGGTAAGCCGTTCAGTGTAATGTTACATGGGAAAAAATTATCCTTGGGATTACTTTTGTAAAATTATTGTGAAATGAAAAAAAACTAGTAAAATTGGTAAAAACAAGGTGAAATTGGGTAAAGTAATATTTTTGCCCAAAATTTAAATTAAAAATTGGATTTTGAAGTTGTATGATTAAATTAAGAATCATTCAGCATTTGTCTTGTAGAAATGATTGTGAAACAAGAAAACTTAAACTTCCTCTTATGGGTAAGCAATTAGCCACCCTAGATAGTATGTTAGGGGTAGCTCTATCCGTCTAGCTCCTTGAAGTTTCACCATTCAATTCCAAAGCTGTGATTTTTTCTTGAACTCCTAAGGCAAAAGAAAAATTATCTAAGTGTATGAAACATTTAATCTAACTCAGACACTGTTGCAATCATTATTTCTTCTTCGCAGTTTGTTTCTTACTCAAGTTTGTGTACAGGAACCAGCGTCGGGATGGAGATGAGTGATATTTTGGAGGAGGGCATTAATTTGAAAAAAAACCCAAAAACATATAACCTAAGAGAATAAATTGTCGAAACCTTTACATATCGAAGGGAACACGGGTTTGAAGGCCCCTCTCCTGTGTCATATTTATTCAAAACTTGTACTAGCGGAGAAACTTGAATATATTATTTTCTGCAGTCTGATGTTTCCACGTTAGACGATATTTTCGCCGTCATTAGATAGCTCGGATCCAGCTTTATCTATCTACGAATTACACCTTTGAAATTCGCTTTCAATTATTTATTTTTTTGTATTGAAAAATACATTGATAAAACGTCGGAGTCTTGAGAAAAGAGGAAAACTTTTCTATTCATTAAGAAAGTTTAGATCATATTCTTAAGAAAAAGTCTAGTAACACCATAGTTCCGGTTGAGTCAACAGACATATATGAAACTAAGGTGTCGTAATGTAAAACTTGGTTTTATTACGTAAAACTAGTTATGAAATTTAGACCCCCTCCCCCACTTTCAACCACCCTCCCCCTCCCTCCCATCTTCCCGAAAAAATACTCTGGATACGTGTCTGGTTGTTGTATCATTTAATTTTTAAGCTAAAATTGTTTAGCTATTGAGTTTAAATTTTGCAATAAGAAGAACGGGAAAGTGAGAGGCTTTGAATCTTCTATGTCTTGGAAAACGTATTGACGCAAAATGTCTTAAACAACGTCTTGAAATGTCTTGAAACGTCTTGAAAAACGTCTTGGAGAAAATGCCTTAAAAAACGTCTTGAAATGTCTTGAAACGTATTGAAAAACATCTTGAAGAAGTGAGAAGGAAAGTGAGAGGCTTTGAATCTAAGACTTAAAAAAAGTAACATCTGAATGTGAATTTGCACTTAAAAAGAAACTGGTGCAATAACAGGAAAACATTACCTACTATTTTTTTCTTATTGCCCCCCTTCACAGTTTTTTTTCCACCTTTTGCAATACAAAATTGAAAAAAGGAAACATGAACTAAAAAACATAAAGTGAAATGTGAATCCGAATGTTAAAATGAGAATCCACAGAACTTCTCTAAGAGGGGTAATTTAGGAATACTATTTTTTGTTTAAGATATTCTAAGATTTTGCGGTTTGTGTTTAATGTATCATCGTTGAAATGTTTAAACTGTAGTCTCATACCCACCCCTCCAGGTGATCATAATTCATAAAGTGACTCCCATGATTTATTTGTAAAAATGGTTCAATTTACACGCCATAATTCTTTTGGAAATAATCACGCTGCTTTATAATTTAGTTATATATTTTCTCTTTAATTTATAGCTTTTAGAAGAAAGAGATACTTTACAAATGAAGCTATCTACTGCTTTAAGACAAAATATGGACTTGCAAAAAACTGTTTCTAGTCTGGGAGCAAAGTCAGATACTGGAGATGAGATGAAGACTCTTGGAAATAAGTGAGTTTTATCTTGTTTACAAATAAAAGATAAAAACAGCAATATTTTTATGAATATAAGAATTGTAATCTTATTATTCAACCAAAAATAATAATTTTTCCATACAGTGGAAATAGAAAAAGACAATCAGAGCATAGTAATTATGAATATAAGAAATTTTAATCTTACTAAACAACCAAAAACAATAATCTTTCAAGACTAAAAAAAAAAAAAAAAAAAAAAAAAAAAAAAAAAAAAAAAAAAAAAAAAAAAAAAAAAAAAAAAAAAAAAAAAAAAAAAAAAAAAAAAAAAAAAAAAGTTATATTCTGATAAATGTAAGAATTATGGTCTTAGGAATCAAGCAAAGAATTCGTAATTGATGACCATTTAGGTGGCTAGTGCACATACAATGAATGGAAAGCCCTCGTCTTCCGAAGATAGCCTTTAAAGGCCGGGTACATGGTTCTTGACCTAGACCCCCCCCCCCCCCGCCAAAGAGATAGAAGGATAACTTCTCGTCGCTTAGTTTACCGCAACTTCTCTGCCTGGCAGAAGATAGAAGTGCGTTCAGTAGTTACATCAATAGACTGGTGAAAAAAGAGGCCCCAAAACGATATTCAAGGAGAGATGGGAGTTATGTCAAGTCAAGAATCAAACCAAAAATAAGGATCTTCTAAAAAAGAGGAAAGAGAGCTATAAAAAAAAAGAAAAAAATCATAGCAATATTCTTACGAATACTAGAATTGCAGTCTTAGGAATCAACCAAAAATATTACTCCATTAAAACAGTGGAAAGAGAAAAAAAGAAATTCGAGCAAGATAAGAAATCAAATTAAACCAAGGATTGTAATTTTAGTAATGAACCAAAAATAATAATCTTTTCAGAGAGCGGACAAAGAAACTAAAAATCTGAGAGAGCAAAATTAACTAAAGATAAGGCAGAGTCTACAAAAGAGTGGCCATTATATTCTCTGGAAAATGGGAGATTCTTTTTCCCGTTTTGTTTAACTTGATTACTTTTTTCGATAATACACAACACACTCTTTCTGTTTTTGTTGCTAATTTTAATCATGATATTATTTCATAATACCTTCTTGAACAAAGACAGGCTGAAACGTTCTTATGATTGGGACAGTAAACAAGAATATGCGCACTTGTTGGAAAACGATGAAGCAGACCTGGAAAATAAAGAAACGGTTATCTGGAAAATAAATTTTATCTGGAAAATATTTAAATTCTATCTGGAAAATATTTTATAATATTAAAATTTTTATCTGGAAAATTTTACCTGAAATTTTATCTGGAAAATAAAGAAATGGTTCTTTCTTCGTCGCTTCTTTTTCTAATTACTTTTGATACAAACCACAGTATATATAATTATCAGTATGATCTTTCCCTATCTCACCCATTATAAAAACCCGGACCGAGGTGCGAGTGCTCCAGAGAACGTATAAACATAAGCGACATTAGATCTTTTCACGGGTAGACAAGACAGATCTCTCTTGAACACGAAACTTGGCTTCAACGTTGGAATACTAATTTTGAAGAAACTAATTTTAAATTAATTTATTCCAATACATACATGAAAATCGGTAATTAGTGTCATGTTATTATTAGATGTTTTTAGGAATTAAAAATAGGTTTCGAAGTCTCAAGTTGGTTTCAAAGGCATTTTAAGAAAGTTTCTGCCAAAACACGTGTTCCAGGGTAATTGGACCGCTGATGGCAGATCAAATGAGAGGAGCTGTTTGTACGCGCCGATATATATATATATATATTATATATATATATATATATATATATATATTATATATATATATATATATTATATTATATATATATATATATATATATATATATATATATATATATATATATATATACATATATATATATATATATATATATATATATATATATATATATATATATAATATATATATATATATATATATATATATATATATATATATATATATATATATATATATATATATATATATATATATATATATATATATAATTAGTTCAGATGTTTATAGGAATTACAAGTAGGTTTCGAAGTCTCGAGTTGGTTTTAAAGGCATTTTGAGAAAGTTTCTGCCAAAATACGTGTTCCAGGGTAATTGGACCGCTAATGGCAGATCAAATGAGAGGAGCTGTTTGTACGCGCCGATATATATATATATATATATATATATTATATATATATATATATAGATATATATTATATATATATATATATATATATATATATATATATATATATATATATTAATATATATATATATATATATATATAATATATATATATATATATATATATATATATATATATATATATATATATATATATATATATATATTATATATATATATATATATAAACTGGAAGAATCGTCTATAATAGGAGCTTTTATAGCGTAAAGCCCAGTAAAATTTTGGATCTGCCACTAAAATGTGTGATGTCCTTCAATTTTCTGGAAACTCCCTAAGAATTTTACGAAAAACACTTCTTAACAGACGTTTGGTATTTTCTTGGATATGGCTATTGTGGCAACTTTTACCACAGCAACCAATAATTAGAACCCAAGTCCTAAAATTGGTCTCAATCAGGAACCCTTATCGCTATCTAAATTCATAAAGTGCAAAGATTTTCAAACGGAGGTGTTTTATTGTTTAAAGTTCAGGAAAGGTCTGCCCATTTCATACGAAAACATTGATTGAAAACGAAACTAGTCTTATCTCGGGTCTCCGCCAAAACAGGTAATTAGCCTTTTCAAGTTTCACAGGAACTACAATCTGAGAAAATAAATATCACGACGTGAAAAAAAAATGATAAACCATCCAGTGGCGGATCCAGAGGGGGGGGGGGGTGAGGGATGCCCCCCCCCCTAAGTAGTCTAAAGTAGTGTAATTTACCTAATTAACGCAAGTTTGCATTAATTGAACTTGCTCCTAACGTAAGTTTATCGGATCCACCTATTTTGCGTACCCCCCCTAAAAGATCCTGCATCCGCCCCTGAAACCATCACACCTATTCCACCAGTTATTAGAAGAAAAAAAAAATTCCTTATTTTCACAAATTTCATCAACCCCCCGCCCCCTTTTTTATAAAATCCTACATAAGCCAATCAGTTGAGTCCACTGTATATAAATAATAGATTAAGCCATAATTTGTGTATAAATTAAGTCAGACCTGTGAGATGGGACAGTTGCAAACCACTTGGCCGGCTCACCAAATTTTTTTCTGCTTTCGCAATTATGAATAATGCAATTTCTAACCATTTCTCATTGATTGACGCATACACACTAACCGCTAATGCTTAAATAAGTGGGAGGAGCTTTTTGTTCGCACCGAGAATGAAGAACCAGAAATCATCTGCGGTAAACTTACTGCCTAATTATATAAACTGTGATACAAACCTGCCGGGATGATTTTGTTTTTATTTTGTTTTAAATTTTCCGTAGTATTGTTTTCAAAATGCTCATATATTTATTGGATAATAGGGGCTTATTATTGTTACTTCAGAATCAGTTGGTAAAAAAATATGAAGAAGAATGAAACAAGGCAAAAATAGCAAGACCGTAAAAGCATAAATTAGAAAACTGAATATATTAGATGGCGCTTTCGGAACCTGCTAATTTTGTTTATAGACAGTACTGCCGGAATTACTGACAAAATAATTTTTATTATTTTATTAACAGCTTAGTCCAGTTTCTATTTACAGTTCCTTAAATAAAAATCTGTTTTATATTGCAAGATATTATTTATTTTTAAGTGTAACAAAATACCATTTAACAAAGAACCGACGCAGAAAATAAATTTCTATTTTTTGTTATTGAATTTTCTCTTAGTATTATGGTGTATGGTTCCATTTTTTTTATTTTTTTTAGTGTGTTTCAACACACTAAACTTTGTTTTTAGTTTTCAAATCATTTTTATAAAGGAATGAAAAATACGAATGATAATAGTGGTATGGAAAAAATCAGGTAAAATATGGAAAGATAAGAATAATTTAATTTAGAAATAAATTAAAACCAACTTGGTGGAAGTGAATAAAAACTTGAGGGCCATAGCTAAGTAGAGTAAAGGCAAGACAGATGGTCTCTGTGAGAGGCAAAGCTGGCATAAATTTTTTAGAATTGTATAAATATGATTCATTTAACTTATTGATAGAAAGTCTATCATCCATCCTTGGGCGGAACTAAGGTAGATAGGCTTAGAGTAAACATAAATCAAATACTGTATCTCAATTTGAACAAAAACTTTTTATTTCAAACTGTTTTATTATTGCTTGGAAAATAAAGGTACATAATCTACTTCTGAAATTTAAAAAATCCACTACTAAAACAAACTAAGATAAATAAACTCAAAATTAAATTTTTTCAAAATACTTGCGTAATGCAATTTCTGAACGTCTTTCTTTTGACCAGAACCTGAATTGAGTCTTAGAAGCCGTTTAATCAATTCCTGGTTTTCACTGTTTTAGGTTCTAATGTCTAAACACTTGATTCATCCATAACTTTATGCGTTCGTTAGGATATTCCCAAAATTTATGGATTAATTCCAAAAAAAAAAATCTAAAAAAGCTTTCGCCTTTAGTTACTAAATAATTTTTATCATTTTGAGTAAATCTATTCTGAATTGTAGTTACGGACATTTTTCAAGCAATGAGTCAAAAATAATTAAAAAAAAACTTTGAATACACAAAATTCAAATTAGGAAAAGCCAAAATTTTGAACTTTTTCCTGTATTTTCTCGGTGTCAAATTTCCATCTAAATTTTTCAAAATCAGTTACGATAACATAAATCGATTGGACTTGTAGTGGGGAAAACCATCTTAGAAGTTTTCTGGCAGATGTAAATGGCGCAACTGTATTTAGATTAGGAAACAAATATTAAAAAAAATATATTACAAGATAATATCTCCAAAAGTTTGCAAATATACGACAAATATCTTCGGCCTCAGCTGCCTGGAAGAACTAAAGGATTTTAAAGCAATTTTTGTTCTCTGGGTAACTTTAGATGGCGTTGACCTTAGCACCATCTACGATAGTGAGTTTTGCAAGATATTTAGCTATAAAAGGAAACCATCATCCATCAGACCTAACTGGCACATTTCTTTTTATCAGCTGCTCTTTTACCTTCAAATAAAAACCCAGTGTTGCGATACACATGGTATTGTATGTTGAAGTAAATTCTATACTGATATGGTTTGAGTACCTCAGATAACAGTGTAAGCGGAATGAATGAAATTTTAAGGAACCCTCAAAGCTCAGACTGCGATTATATGTTTGAAAGTTGAAGTTAAAAAGACATAAGTAAATTGGTAATAAATGTGAACGAAGAGGTGGGATAAAGAAAGAAAAAATTCTATATAGGTAGCTTTGCTTACCTAGATAGAATATTAGTAAGAGCAGTGGATACTGTAAAGATGCAAAAAGCAAAATAACCAAAACGTAGCATGTTTTTTTTCGCAGTTGAAAAAAGCTTGGGAGAAAAGGAAGATAAGTATTGAACCAAGATAAGGATGCTAGTTGGCAAGGTTACGAAGTTGGTAGTTGGTAGTTCAAAGGGTAGAGGAATGTTGACTAGATGTTACCCAGAGGGCTGTCCAATGACACATTTAAGTACTCGTTAGACTAGCCGTATATCACTTAATTCGGTTAGAATTCTAATGTAACAGAGGCAAAGATGATATCTCACGATCTTCGGATGATAGTTGCCAAAAATTGTGCTTTTGGCAATCCAGCTGGGGTCCTTAGGACCCCAAAATGGATTGGTACGTCCTTGTTGGACGGGGGAGTGGTCATAAAAAGAGCTGTGGAGGAGGAGTGTACGCAGCAGTGTTGGTCTCGGGTAACTTAATGCTTCAATAAGTTGTCAGTAGTAGTAGCTGTAAAAATGGTAACATCTTATTAATCAAATATTTTGCCTCTCGCAAAATATTCTGTCAACATTGTCGATCACCTTTTTTTGTTCTTGTTTCCATGAGCCTAATTTTCATTAATATTTTTCTCTATATATTTTTTTCTTTCTCTTATGATTTTTCTTTCATTTGTTTCTTCTCCAACGTAACCACAAATTTTCTTCTCTACACACCCTTTCTACCTTTTCAAT
Source organism: Artemia sinica (assembly GCA_027921565.1). Classification (NCBI taxonomy): domain Eukaryota; kingdom Metazoa; phylum Arthropoda; class Branchiopoda; order Anostraca; family Artemiidae; genus Artemia; species Artemia sinica. The sequence goes on along the minus strand of CM051276.1, from coordinate 19,455,486 downwards.
GCACTCCTGGTAATGAGTCTCTAAGAAAGTTTTCCCCTTCAAAAGGATCCCATTCCTTTAAGTACCCGCCAAGGAACATAGTAAAAGTACTATTATTTTTTTGTGACACGGCCTTTTAAGGGCGATCCCGTTGTCCCAACCTTAGCTGCGAAATCTCTTTCTCAGAAGCCAATGAGGGGTCTACTAGGATAGTACCAGTTAGGCGAATGTTCTGCTGAGTCGTGACAAGGAAAAAAAGGTTATTTCTTAGTTATATTAAGCGGCTTAAAGAATACAACAAGAATATGGCTTGATTAAAGATTTACAGATAGACAAACATCAACAATTAATAAATAACACATACAATCGAAGCAATCTGGTCCGTCCCAAAGCACTGGTTAAAAGTGAACTTACAATAAGCAAAAAGGCGCTCTTTTACTCTTGTCCTCATATTTGATACTCTATCCCCCAACTGTGATTTTGGGCTCCGACGTCAACATTTTTTCCCCAGATTTTTTCCATTGTTTGTCTTTATTTAATGTAAATGTTTTGTTTAAAAAGGCTTAAGAACTATTAACTATTTAATATAAAAGTAGTTGATCCTATTTCTTACAAAAAAAGAATCCCTGCACAATCTAACTTGCCTTTTATTGCAACTACTTTTTTATTCCTTTCCCTCCTTTATTGCTATTGTCATTGATATTAGGTGATCAAATTTCAAAACACAATGCCTAAAAAAAAAAAAAAAAAGTTAAACAATTGCTGTTTGAATTGACATGTAAAATGTTGCATGGAAATTTAAGGTAAATTTTACGTTTTAAACAAGAATGAATACAAAAAAACGAAGGATGTTAAACCGATCTTGTAAATTACATTAGTCGAAGTCCAACAAAGGGCATAAGTACAAATGGCGTATCTAGCGCAACGTCTTTTTTGCATAGAATGTTTCTTGATGACTCTGAAAGTAGTGCTGCACAGCCACATAAAACAATATTTTTTTGGCGAGAAGGGGGCAATAAAAAAAAAAAATAAATAAAACAATCTTGTTTATAATGCGAATAAGAATTTCCCAGAAATTCGGGGAAATTTTGGTTTTTGAAAGGCCCCGAGGTCACCCCCCCATGCGTAAGTGCTCGGTGCTGCGTAACTAAAAAGAATAGAGTTTTTTCTATATTTTAATAGACGTTAATATTTAGAAATATCGAAGGAGAAATAAAACAAAGAGCCAAATAAGGAAAATAAAAAAAATAGTTTCTTCGATTTGACGCAGAAGGGAGTGTTGTCTTCCTTATGTAGAAATAATTTTGACATTCTTATTTCAGACTGGAAGAATTACGGAAATTAAATTACAATTTAGACATTCAACTACGCCGAGAAAGGGAAGACAGACGACGAATTGAACAGCAGATGATGGGGACGTCCACGTCAAGCAGAATGCAGAGTGGCCAGCGTCGGTCTTTGCCTCAGCGTCGGCTCCATAGTGTCACTTCTCCGGCATCTACGGAATTAAGTCGGGGTGCAACTCCTGCCCCGAGTGAAGCTAGTGACTTCAATTTGGAATTGACTTTTGACGAAAGTCAGCAATTTGGTAACATTCTCTTATTTTCGTATCTTTTTATTACTGAATTATTAGCCCCAGTTTTTGGGTGATGATACGAATAAGTGTCCACTCAGCTGAAACATCATACTTTACTTTTTGAATTCTGATTTTCGGTCTGGATAAAACAACAATGATAAACTTTACCCTTAAATTACTTTGGAGCAAATCATGATGATTTTAAGGGGGCAATTGGCAGCCATGTCATCTGTATTGACTTTGGGTTCTCAGTATATTTCTCACTGAGAAGGGAGGTTCTCAGTATATTTGGAAAAAGTACAAAAAGACACATCGATTAAACCCCCTTCTACCTAGCGAAGCAATCAACGCTTTTTCAAATTGATCGGCCGCTCTACCCAGTGTCTGTCCATCTGGCAGAGTATTTTATGGAATACTACTGGCTTGACATCCATGAAGCCATGTCATCCATGTTCTTCCAATGTCGGATTACTAAATTATATGCTGTACCAGTTAAATCGGCCGGTTGCCTAATTTTCGTACCTTGATAGCATTACTAAGGAAGGTGGGCGCAGAGTAGATAAGTTGCAGGGTGCTTTTCCGCAGTTCAAAAAAGCTTCTAAGACTACAGAGATAAGCCTTAAAACTCAAATAAGGATATTAAATACATTTTTAATATCACACTAGCTATACATGACGTATGACAAAGAAGAAAAAATAATAATAAATGAATAATAAAATTAAATAGCCGAGAAAAACTTGGGTAATGTCAACCAGTGTACAGAAAAGAAGGAAAAATAAGCAGGGTAAGCGGAAGTCGAGAAAGACCTCTGCCAAGCCGTCTTCAGTGCTAAGAAAAAGGAAGAAAAATAACCTTTTCAAATAGATTTGAACAGGGCAGAATAAACACTGAATCAAACAAACCAAAAAAAGCCAGAATTAATGAAATACCTTTCACCAATTAGATTGGGCAAGAATTATCTGGATAGCGATTGACTTAGCTTGCCTAATGACTTGATTTTTATTAAAAGTGTGGTGAGATTATCTTAATTTAAATTGAGGAAAAATATTATTTGAATCTTTTAATTTTACGGTAGTGTAAATTAGGTTTACAGAAATATCTCCAGCATGTCTATTTAAAGCAATGTCTCTATTTATGTGTTTTTTTGTTTCAATTGCCTTCCTAAAAGATTGTGGTAAGCCATTTGCTGTAGATATTAAAGTTGCCTCATCAAAAAGCACTAAATGATTTGCATTTTCAAAGACGTGAAGGGCCAAAGCAGAATCAGAATCGTCATTTTATTTTTTTTCACATCTCTGGGATTTATCCATTGAAATCTTGTGTTCATGCAGTCGCTCTCCTAGCTGTTGACGGGTCCTGCCAATGTAAAACTTCACACAAGATCACGGGACTCTATAAACACCATTAGCCAATCAGTTTTATCCTATCCAGAATGGAAAAAAACGTTCAACCTCTAGCGCATTTTTGAAAGAAACAATATTTCTCTAAAATTTTATAGAAAAAATTATGTTTTCTGTAAATTGATTACATTAGAACTGGAAGATTCAAAGAAGCTTTATTTCTTAGATGTTTTAATACTAGACAATATTCCTAATCTTGAATTTTCTATCTATAGGAAACCCGCACACAATGACCATTTTCTAAAATTCTCGTCAAACCACCCTTCTTATGTGAAAAGAGGGGTGGTAATCTTTAGTCGACAAAGTTCTAAAAATCTGTTCATACAATCATGTAGAATTTGAATTAAATTATGTTAAAGATATTTTATTCTGTAATGGTTACCCAATTGATTTTATTGAGAATATCATTGATAGAAGATTAAAAAAGATAAAACAAGAAAAATAATGAACCTATCCCCCTTTCTTTAGTTACTCCGGGAATTGAAAACAAAACCATCGCCACTCTACTATATATTCTGAAACTCAGCGACAAACCTGGAAAAAAATTAAAGAAAACTATGAAAACGAATACCTTTGTTTTTCCCGGCTATTTAATTTTATTATTCTTTTTTTCTCTTATCATACGATAAGGATATTAGAAGCCATAATAATGTCTTTTGTCTAGTATGGGTCTGAAGCGTAGTTGCTTTGAAACACTGACAAATTTGCTAGATCGGACATGTACGCATGATTTTTTTCAGGGAGGGGGGCTCAGTGTGGAAAAAAAAATGATAGTTTGAGTAAGGGATTTTGAGGAAGCGCCTGGACCCAAGGCCATCCCTCTGGTCATATCCCTGTGCTGGATATTCGCCAGAGGATATGCCTTGGTGTTGATATAGGCGCTTGTTTGACCTAGTGTATATGAAAGAATAAATTTTGCACAAAAAAAAATCGTACCACTATCTTGGGTTAAAATGAAGGAATTTTCGAAATGGTTAGGTTCCGTTTTATGGTTGAAGGATCATTGGTCCTTCATGTTGTTTAATAATCTAGCTGGGACCAAACAAAGTACATGATGCCCTCGAATGGGATCGCAAGAGGTAATAAGAAAACGTTAATAGGAAATAGGGACTTAACGGGGGAAAGTGGATAGTGAGCCTCTAAATAAATTGGTTTGAAGAACAAACATTCTCAGCTGTGTTGACAAAAGGCGGCTTACTGCAGTAATGAACTATCATCGTATGGAAAAAAGAAAACCCTAAATATCCAGAGAAAGGGTTTAAATACCAAGAAACAAATGAGACTAGCTGGTCGAGTCTGTTGAGTTGAAGAGATGTGCAATATCCCTTTCACTTTTACAATAAATATCAAATAACATGTTTTTAAATTGCTCTTTAGCAAATACCTATTTTACTCCTTTAAAGTCAATTTGGCTGATTGAAATAGACTGAGTATGCCCGGAATTCTCGCGCATAGAATAAAGTTACTTTTAATGAAGTGTTACATCCTCCATAGGCGCCAGAAGTGGGGAGCTGGAGCAATGCCCCCTCCCCCTTAGAAGCAAGAAAATGATAAAACAGAGGAAAATGGGAGATGCTATAGCTTGGTTAAAATGAAGGTCCTAGTAGCATCTGCCCCCCCCCCCTGCCGGGAATTTTTTTTTGCGGTGTTGATGTATAACTTACCTGCGATATCTAGTTATATCTTCAAAATTTTATGATATGTTTTTAAGCTTTCTTCTATATTCCAGTTGTTATTTACAGAAACTTCAATTTATATTTTTATGTGTAAATTGTTAATGTGCTAATTACTTAGAAATAAGTCGAATGGTGTGATATAAAATTGTATGTTAGTGCTGATTAGCGTGATTAATGACTTTAGTTTTAAAAGATTATATTTGGCTTTTAGTTTCGTCTAAAAAGAAACAGTAGGCGTCATATAAAAGGCAGAATGGACTTTAGCGGTCTCAAAATATGTTATCGATCCTTTTACCAACAGGAAAGGATCTTTGGGATATTTTTGTCAAACTCCTTTTTTTAAGCTTCAGAAGAAACGAGTTCGGTGAAACAAAACCCCACAAAAAAGAATAAGTAACGTCTTTGTTAAAAAAAAAAAAAAAATGCCTGAAGCAAAGGAAAATTTGTCATGAAGATTAAAATTGCAACATTAATTCAAAACTATTCAAACCAGTAGTGTTTCCTTCAATAGGATAACTTTCGAACGTTTTATAAACCATACAAACGTGCCTTCTTATTGTAATTTTCCTTGAATTCAATATGAAAAACAATTAGCAAGAAAAGCCCTATCCCTCCTGACTAGGTTTGTCATGCTCGTCGGGTAGGGGCTTCTAGTTGCAATAACGAAGAATATCCTATTTTGTTTTATAAACAGTTTCTTAAAATATTAAAAACAGAAAATGGAAAAGACAGAAGAGGGTACGCAATATTGAAAAGGGAGGGAGAAACAATCAATAGAGTTTTTCTGGTCTTGTGAGTAGGGTATCCGTCTCTACTTAAAAGAAATGTCTAAAGTCTTTTTGGGTTGGTGCTGCCTTAGTAGGTGTCAATTTAACAGCTTGAGTGGCACAGAAATACTTGACGTTCATTTATACAACAATGGATTTTCGTTAGCAAAGCTTAGCTAGTGCCTCGACAATTAAACAGGTTATTTATGTATATTTGCATGAAGAAATGCATTTTTTAGTTCAAATGTTAAAGTGGCAATAAAAACTTCAATTCACTATATTTAGTGGAGTCTAAAATTCTTTCAAAAAAGTACTACTCAAACTTTAGCCTAAAGAGAGGGGAGTTGAGGGAGTAATAGCCTCCTTCTTATATCGAATAATTCTACTTGTTTTAATGTTGTCCTTAATTTTGATTTGAAAATGGCTGAATTTTTTTACGTTTTATATGAAGAAGATTAGCGTTTCGTACTTCTCTTTCCTTTTTTTGAATTTTCTTTTTGGTTTTAATATATTTTGGTTTCGTTTGTTCTTGATCAGATGACACGGAAAAAACATTCGAGTGGGTTTTAAAAACCCACTGGTAAATGGGGATTCTGGATTTCACTAAGGTTTTCAAATCTTTCATGACTTGGAGGGCTTTTTGAAGCAAACTAGTGTGTCAGGGTCAATTATACAAGAATTGTGTAAATTGAGAAAATATCTGTTTCATACTTTGGTGCGGTGACATCGATTTTATTTTATTTTTTTTATTTTTTTTTTACCATTTTAAGAGTTATTGCTTATAGACTATTTTCTGTTTTAGGTGATTTAAATGATTCTTCGAGATCGTCATCGAGAATTCAACACATATAGTCCGCCATATTGTTCGTGTTGTTGTTTAGGTAGAAACTCGCAGTTGTACTTTTGTACAAATTTGTAATCCCTGGTTGAGCTATCCCTGGTTTATAGCTCACTTTCGATGACAATTTGTTAGTTATTTTTCTTTGTTTTGTTTTAGAACATCGTTTTGCCAAAAAGTAAAAACAAATTTCTAGTAAAAGTTTAAGAACCTTTTTTGAAGTTAAGTAACCATAAATATGAGTTTAAAGATATCATAATAAGACATAACTTACTTTTTTAGTGAGAGCAATTGTGATAATTTATGTAATTATAAGGTAAATGATGTTAATGGAATAAAAATAATGAAAAAAAAATAGTAATCATCGCTTATGAAAAAGAAACATAATTAACCATCTAATTATTTCAAGGGAATTCTGTGTAAGAGTAACTAACTACGAGTTATATTACGTCACTGTGTACATAGTCATTGAAGCCACTGGTTGATGGGACTTGCGAATATTTGCCTGATTTTTTATTATTTTGTTTTTAGTTTTGTTTTTTGGGTAAACAAAGTTTATTTATCTGTATTTGACCGTTTCTTTTTTTATAGTTTTTTTTTTTATTTCTCAAGTAGTAGATTGCTGATAGGTTTCTGGAGACACTGGAAAACTCCAATTCTTCTTTAGAAAGATAGACTGGGGTCAAAACTGGGCTGAACCCTTTGGGGTGGACTAATATCAAATTTCAACTTTGACTTATAAGTGTTTCATGTTCTTACTCAAGAATCGTTCGTTATAGCTATCTAAGAAAATTGCGCATAGGCCCCGTAATATTGTTCTAAGATCCATGAAAATACGGCATAAATGTTCCCGTGTAATACATAGAAGTTCACGATTTTTACGATTGATATTGGTAAGTATCCTAAACGAAGGCAAACAGCAACTCAAACTTTTCGAAATAAGAAGCAACTATAGTAAGAGTATCTACAAAAGTAATCAAAATATTTTCAGTTAGGCTTTCTTGGATTCAAGATGTTGGTTAGCCAAGCAAATGACTTGGGTGTTTTACTTATTTGCCACTCGACATTAACTGTGTTGTTTGTTTGTTTGTTTTTTATATCTAGGGCGCTCAAGCAAAGGACTTGAACGTTTTACTTATTTGACACTCGATATCAACTGTGTTTTTATATCTACACAGTCTTTTGACGACAAAATATCTTTCTAGCTGTCAACCAAAACAAAAAGAACCAATGACATGCCGTCATTTTTAGTAACAAGGCCATCGTTACCAAGCTCAAATCCAAGCTGTGTTCTATTTATTTGTTTTTCTCTGACATTTACTGAGTAATGTTTAAATGGAATAGATTGTAGGAGCTAGACAGCGACGTTGAACTGAGAAATATACATATCTATGCAAGAATTAGCAAAATTACTAGCACATTATTCAAGAATAGTTTAGATTTGATAAATAAGAAGCGATTCTGTTCTTCTGAGCTGAAAATTTCTGCCTGAAATTTTGAGGGAACGTCAGAATAGCTTGCTTAGAAAATCCTAATCCACCATGCATTTCTCAGGCGAAACCTCACAAAAGCGATGGTGGAACAGATTTTGCGTTTTATCACAAAAATGTCATCAGAAAACATGAATACAAAATGGTTGCAAAAAAGGGTTACCCAACCTAGGAAACTTGGCCATCCTGTGTTTCTTCTAAATTAATCTTGGCTGCCCTTATTCATTTGGTAAAGGTCATGAGTAATACTGAAGCGAAATCAAAGAATCTATAGTTCACATTCTGCACATAATTTGAGTTGGGCCATTCAGCTTTGTTTTCGTGATTTGCTTTTGACAACCTTGAAACGGACAACTATGGATGGGGTTGCGATAATTAATTTTGGCTGTGAGAATTCACTATTAGAGGGAAGAAATAGAAATTTTGGAAACTAACAGAGTGAATAAATGGGGTGATTAGGGGATCGGAATCGTAAAACGGTGCTATAGGTTATGAAGTCCAGTCCATAGCTATAAGTGTACCAAAAAGCGACCGTTTGCCGCTTCAGGTTGTAACAGAAAAATCATACCGTGCTACGATTTTGATCCCCTAAATCTCTATATTATCCTCCACAACACGTCCTAGCGTGATCCATTATAACGATAACGTTTCTTGACTTTGGCGGGTACGTAATATTAACGGTTCCGTCAAGTTTAGTTTACCCAAGACCCCGCACTCTCTTCATGCCGGCACTTGCTACCAGTAGCTTTGTTGTTTAATTTTTCATTTTCAAGCTTCGATTCATTTTTTTTTTTTTATATCTTCTTGTTTGCAAAGGAGGCTATTGCCTCCACCCCCTTGCTGGCACTTCTGTATCATATCTAGAAATAAACCCTTGAAATATATTCTCACATCCCCAATAGTGCGTAAGCCCTTGCTTGAGATGCGCTTGTTAAAGTAAAACTCTTGCCTCCATTTAAGCTACATAGCTTAGTAGAACGCAGTATTACATACTTCATTTGCTTAACTATTCCCTAACTCAGTAACGTATCTAGGAGAGGGGCAGGGGGTGGCTGTCCCCGAGTGCAGCCTCTGAGGGGGCGCCAAGCTGAGGTTTTTAGTTTTTGTTTACCTTACATTGCGGTAGGGATGGTAAGGGAGGGGAGGGGTCAAAATCCGACATTGTTTCCAGGCACTGAAAACACTAACTACGCCCTGGGATATTCTGAGATGTTAGATATGTGATTTGACGTCTAAATACTTCATTAATATATCTCATGGCTTAAGAAAAAGAAACAAAGTAAAAGTCAAATATCTAATTTGCATATCAGAGTTTGCTTTCTTGAATGTTTAACACCTATCATACAAATCATTAATAAGTAATGGTAAGCCAAAGAAAAAGAGAAAAAAAAGTTCCTTCAAAGGAGAGGAACATTGTCATCTGCTCGGCTGTATTGGCTGAATACTAGAGCAAATTTACAGGAATTCAAATGGTGGATATACTACCTGCGGATTTTTAAATGTTGGCATAGTTAATATTGATGAAGAAAAGATGAGCGGGTTTGTATTATTTTGGTTAGGCGTATACAGACCCCTGGTATCCCCCTGCTTACTTCTCTCCGCAATTTTTTAGGGGACAATGCAAAAAAAAAATCCAATTTTGCAATACAGCAGCTTGAAAAAGATGTACAAAAATTAATAAACAAAGTGATTAAACGGCAAAGATGAGATGTTTCAAGAAAAATTTCACGGTTGGAAAATATGGAAAATGTTTCGTATTTTACTAGTTTTCTCAGACCTACATATTTCTGGTTTAAGGGAATTTAGTACAGGGAAGATAGAAAAATACCCACCTGAGGTTTTTGGGTGAACATCATTTTTTTCCAAAAAATATTCAACAATATTAATGGAGAGGGTAATCTTGAAGATAGTTATCGTGGAGTTTTACATTCTTTTCTACTTTACTATACTTTATTCCATATGGGTCGAAAACTGTTCAATATTCATATTTTATTATCTGTGAGTATTTTTTGCCATACGCCACGACAAAATTAAGAAATAACATATATTTTGGTAAGGAATTTTATTTATCGTTTTGGCAAAGAATTTTGGAAAATTAACCTGTATGCCGGTCAACCAGATTAATATCGGTCAATCTAACGTAACCCACCAAAGGTATCAAGTCGCACAAAAGCACGTTCCTAGTAATTTAGAAGGTCGACAAACAGCAAAAAGAAACAAATTAAAAGCTGAAATTATACAAGGCTTAGTTCACCTGCGAATAATAAAATCATTGTAAGGCTGTCATCGCATGGACAACTCTTAAAAAAGAAGAAGAATTGTTAAGGCACAAAAAGAAAGAAAAAATGGTTTTAGCCCTTATGCAGTTGGCAGAAAAATGAATAAAAGAATGAAAATTCAAAAAATGTTTTTTAAATTTATGAGTTAACAGTAAAATTAAAAAAAGGAGACGATTCGTAACAAATTAAACTCGATGCATACAAATTTAAAAGCAATTTTAAATTGGTTTTAACAATTTTAATTTAATTTAAAAAAAAACAAATTTAATTTTCAGTCAGTAACTTATCTAAGTCAAGTTATTTTACGGTACTATTATAAAATGTATAGTAACAACTTTTTTAACCTTTAAAATCTAACTCTGATTTGTCAAATTTAAAATTGCGGCACCTTACGAAAGAAGCAATAGCTGAAATAAGCTACGGAGCCAACAAATAGCGCCACCGGATGCGGCTTGACAAACAGTAGATGAAAAACTGCTGAAGTAAATGCTGAAAAAATCGTCACATGTGATGACCTTAACAATGAAACGTTTTACGACTGACATAAAGTTGTAGTTTTCTTAAGCAGTGATACTCGTATATTGAAAACACAAAATATCAACATATCAAAATTCTAGAGTTGCAAAAAAGAAAATTATCGCAAAATTTCGCACCTCACAGACCCTTATTAGCCCCATAGATTACTTCTTAGCCCACGTTTTTTTCTGGTGTTTTCCCTATAAAGTTAGCCGAGTGTCATTGGGAACGAAAAGCCAGGATACCTTCACTTGATGCACAGTTTACTCCACAATTTTCATTTGACTCAATATTCCTGGAAAGAAGACAGTTTTGCATACAAAATCAAATATTTTAGCACAAATAAATTTAAATTAAGTGGGTCATTTATTTTATTTACAGGATTACTATGTAAGCTTCTCTTAAAATAAGAGCTGTCTCAAATGTAAATCTAAGTTTGTTAGCTCAAAGTCAAAAATATGTATCTCATCATCAACTTTCTTAAAGATTAGCATAAATTTCAACTATAGCTTATGATTTATAAGAAGTTCACTTGCAAAACACGCTACACAGTTTATTTAAAAGACCTTGGAATATTATAGACACTAAATAACACTATTTCAAGCCATTTCCATGCATCATTTCCTTGTGGTTAGTAAACACCCCACGGTGTCGTATACTCTTAAGATAGAATTTTTCAATTATATTTAATTGATAAATCTATTGCCAAATGTAAATTCACCTTTTATCAATTGGCTGGTATTAGCAGATTATGTACATGTCACCCATGAATGATTAAACTCGTGTGATGTAATTTTCTATTTTTGAACTCGTGTTATGGAGGAAAATTTGTATATTGTCTTCCATGATTAATTTTGATAGGTAATAAATACCATTGAATTTTTTATTTATATTTGGGTGACATTTGAGCAGCAGTATAGTAGTATTTTGGGACTTGATTGAGACTATTGGATCAAATTAGTATTGAACCTGGTTTGTTTTTAATGTTTCTGGATAAGCTGATATTTTTCAATATACATATAGTTTTATAGCATTGAACAAATATCTAACTGATTTGATCAGAAGTAGAGCTAAAAAAAACAAAAAAACAAAGGCACCTTCATGAAATGACCAGAGAGGAAGGTTGGCCCTCGAGGGAAAAAATCAGACACTACAAACTTAGTAGCACTTTTTGCCTTCTACAATACATAAATTCCAAGCGCTGCTCTTGATCTCAGTGTTACTTGTAAAATAGCGAGCTTCGTTTTAATGTAGCGGCAAACCTGGTATGAATGCCATACTTAATTTTTAACAATTGTATTCTATACTTAAAAACATAATCTTGGAAAAAAGCTCAAAACCAGAAAAGAGCATCCAAAATTGTCACATCTTTACGATGAAATGAAAAAAAAACAAAAAAAAACCATAAATTATAACGTAAAGTAGCTGCATAGTACAGTATCATCGTTTGTTTTCACACCTCTTGTGATGAATAGTAAAGTCTTCTGCATGTACAAAAAAGCTGTTAATGGAGAAAGGACTAAGCTAGCTATGAATTACGAACTACTTCATTATGCTCTCCCGCATCAGCATCATTTCTTCGTGAAGTAACTGGGACGGCTCTTTATCTAATGTAACCATGTCAGCAGTTATACTTGTCTCGACGCAACTTTAGTTCACTTCATTGCAGACAAACAAACGTCCAGTACAAAGCCCAAGAGGGATTGCCCACCTGCCTAAAGTGTTGGGCTGTCCAAAAGTACTATTACTTGCATGAGGGATTTTAACCCGTCTGTTTAAAAACGGGCAAATCATTCTGGGAAAACGGGTGTTTTTTTTTTTAATGTACAGAGCGCAAGTTTCCAAATAATATGATGTTTATAATTTTAAATAAACACAAGGATTTGTATGCTTCAATATTCTGAATTTTTGAAAAGAATCCTAAGAACATACATATAAAGTTAGAAAAAGCAGTAAACATATAATATCCTGACCTTTATTTTATTGCTGATAAATAACATAAAATGTTCTAAGATTTATTCCTCACTTTTTATACAAGTGCTTCTTTATTACCATCATCTTCTTCTTCCGGCTCAGCCATTGGAAAACGTAAAATAGCAGCAATACCAGTAAATTTGGTAAGCTCCTCTCCAGAGAAATGCATAGACGAAAATATTCTAATTTTTCCGCCCGAACTGCTGACACTGTCAACAAGGCTGACATATCTCTGTCTTTCCGAAATGTCTCTTGACCTAAAAAGGCTGTCTGTTACCAACAGCGTGTCAACAGCCAGTGCTTTCAGCAGCCACTGCTACGTGTTTGTATCCATAAAACGCTCTACTTGGGTCTGCACTAAGCATTTGGTTGAAAGCTCTTAGTGATTGAACTTCAGCTCCCATTTTTGTGTCAGAAAGCTTACTTAAAACAGCTGGATCTTGAAGAATATCTTTTACCGAACGCTTAAATCCGGTTGATATTTTACAAGGAACAAATTTACGTTTCGCGTCATGCAAAATATGGTTGTTTGTTCTCATTGCTGTTTCACATAAATAATCATAAAATTTATCCACGAAGCCTGGGCTACCAATTATTAAGGCCCGACTAACTTCAAAGTTTAAATGTGTTAGAACACCATCTACTATGTTTTTGTAGAAGTTTTCTAACGCCTTCTCTCTTTTGGCAGTATTTCCTTTTTGTTTTTGTGGTATTTTTACCTCAATTTTAGTTTTCAAACTTGTCATTGATTTTGTAATTAAACAAATATTAGCCAGTCCTTCTTGCATCTGTACCACAGCCAAATCGGCAGTTTCAGTTGAGTCACACGCGGATTTAAACCTTTCAATTGCAATAATATCCCAGCACAGCTTGGACAGAGAGAATTTTTTGTTTGTTTCTAAGTCGATCGTATGATACGCTCCAATCCTGACATACGGATTCTCTTCTTCATTTGTTCCTTTTACTCGAATAACACATGCCTGTGCATCAAAATCTACAGTTGCTATTTGAATGGTCAGAGTAGTCCGAACTCTATTACTAGATGAAGACCTTGTTTCAGATTCAGTCTGCACCTTTCTTACAGTAGATGCCGTTATAAAGTCTCGCTCAGACAACAGGTTGTAGACTTGCCACATGTCTTCTGCATCTTCAGGAATTAGGTCAACAGCTCCAGGTCCATCAACTTCAATTGATTTTCTGCAAAGCTTCAAAATTAGATGTTTGTGTGTGTTAGCAATATATGTTACTAATGAGATCACTTTAGTTTCTCCATCCTTTTATAGATAGTAAATGACATCACGGCAAATGACGTCACATTGTTTTGGATCAAGATTTATGTTTCAATATGACGTCATATCCACCATATTCAATTATAACTGTCGTCATATTCAATATGACCTGCACAATTTACCGTATATTAGTAAAGGCAAACTAAAGTTTGACCCCAAACAAATTGCAACATAAATGATTTTACACCATGCTGTAGAGAAAAAAAGCTGAACAACAAATCTAAAGTTGCACATTCTAGGTGGACGCAAAACTATTTTTTTTGCTTTTCGTGTAATTTTTTCAGTTTTTCCTTAAAAAAATGAACTGTCGGTAAATGTTCGTTTTTCTGTATATGAAGTACCGTCCCGATGTAAAATGAACAACTTAATTTAATGCTTCAATAACTAAAAAAACAACAAAAAACCAATGGCGAAACTATTTACATAAAAAGACAACCATTACACATTGCTGACTATTGCTTCATACATACTTTGCGTTGGGTCTAAAGACTTCAGGAACTTTTCCCTCCTGGTGGCGATCCCGACGAAGGGGTCATCGAGTCCGTAACGTGCTGAAATCTGGCGGTTTCTTCGCCAGGGGGAAGGCTAAGCAGATATTTTGCAAACTTATAGAACACTGTACAGATTGTTTTTTTTATCATCAAAAGTAAACAAAGACTAGAAAGATGACAAAGCAAAGATATGAGGGGTGGCAAAGGAGTTGAAGATCCGTGCTAGAATGCGGCGGTTATATAGGCATTTGCATAATAAAATCATCCCATATGCTTTTCGGACTTTCTGTTTGAAATCATCCGGGTTGCAGCGGTAGCTAGAAACCTAGTAAAAGACGATCACGTCCAATGTTAAGAGATATAAAAATCCATAGCTCTTAAAAAGGAGTCAGATCAAAATTTATTAGACAGGACCGGGTAGCTTTGAGATTAGACCCAATTGGCAAACCAAGGTAAGTCATTGACGCTGTTGCAGTAACTGTATTACTACCTAGTGCAAATATGACAGGCGCCGACTCCTTCTTACGACAATTAAAGACGACCACCTCGCTTTTGCTGGAGTTGAATTCTAGGCCTATGTTAGAATATTCACTAGACAAAACTCTGAAATTACTCTCTATGCCACTGAAGGATCTACTCAGATTTAAAATGTGATCGTCATAATTAACAAGAGACAAATCAATTCCACAAAAATGAAGCACGTTTTCACCGGCTTCTGAGCCTCGATGATACTGTTATTATAAAGAGGTGGTGATGATAAAGCCCCTTGGCGAATACCTTTCCGCACTGGTATGAGGAAATTGGATACAGTCGGGCTCTGGTTTATTACCACCCTTACTCTAACCTTCAATTAAGATACATGTTCCTATTTGTAGCAATTATAGAACTGCCAAGACCTCTCTTAAACGCAGACAAGCAGATGTGCATGGATACCCGAATCAAAAGCCCTGCAGACGTCGTGGCCTGCAAGTACCACGGTTTCTCCTTTAGCATCTACATCCAACAAAACATTAGACAATAGGTTATGCACGTGCTCGCGGCTAATATTTCTCTTGAAACCGAACAGCGAATCTGGTGTACTACAAACATACTTTATCTCCTCAATAACTAATTATTCCATCAATTTACCCGGATACCCGAATCAAAAGCCCTGCGGACGTCGTGGCCTGCAAGTGCCACGGTTTCTCCTTTAGCATCTACATCCAACAAAACATTAGACAATAGGTTATGCACGTGCTCGCGGCTAATATTTCTCTTGAAACCGAACTGCGAATATGGCATACTACAAACATACTTTATCTCCTTAATAACTAATAACTTCATCAATTAAAAAAAAAAAAAAACGGGATCAACGGTTATCGGGCGGTAAGAACAACATTCTGATGGGTCTTTACCTTTCTTGATGACAGGGGTAAATACACCGGTTCAAAAAATATCTGGCGCTAGACAGCAACTTAAAATCTTTTGGAACATAAGTGCTAGATGTACTGTTATCAGTTCACTACCGTGAATCAGATGCATACCACAAATATTATCTACTCCTTTAGAGTACTTCTTTTTTAGTTTAAGGATAGCCGAACGAATATCCGACACACTCACTACGTGGCCAAGACCCGGTTCCAAAGATTCTAAACAGAGATCAAGATCTCTCTCAAACTTGCACTCCAATTCAGGATCAGGTGAAGCAAACTCGCCCGTGAAACAACTATTCCATTCACTTTCACTAGGGGCGGATTCGTTACTGGGCGCTTTTGCAGATCGATTTTTCTTGATGAATTTCCAAATTTTATTTGGATCGACTCGTAGCGATTCACTGTTTTCATCAATCACACGAGAGCGACACGAGGCAAGACATTTGGAGAACTGTCGCTTTGTATACAATCGAACACTGTTTGCGACGCCTTGTTTAGGATGCCACGAATCAATCCACAAACTATACCACATTTTAGGTTGTTGACACGCATTAACCAAAGTTGGGTTTTCCGACCATCCTGGAACTTCTGACCCAATTCTCACTTTACGGATAGGAACCGCTGGTTTTTTTTTCTGCACAGCGCAAGGCGTGGGTTATTTCACTACAGTAGATATTTAGAAGTATTTGTTTCTAATCACATGCAATCGACGAGCTTTGGCGTAGTAGCTGGAAAGGGACTTTAATCTTTTCCACGATTCCGTTACACACAAACCAGAAAAGGGCTAAATTATCGTTTTGCCATTCAGTCTTCTGGAACCACTTTTTCTCCTTTGGAGCATCATTTGGAGCATTATTCAAGAGGTCATTAATAATGAAGGTATTAGCAACTGAAAGGTGATCAGAAACACTGAAGCCTATATCAACCTCACAGTCACCGCGAGTCCTCAAGTCGGGAAAGCAGAGCAGAAAGTCGAGCGAGGACGTGGAACCGGTATTATGCACATATGTGAAGTCTACTCTGTTTCTCAGTACTTACAGAATCGGGCAGGCTGCGAGCAGGATTTAACTTCTCGGATCATTAGCATCAGAAAGGTTAGAGTTCATATCTTGGGCAATAATACAGGAAAGTTTTTCCGCCGCGCATAATACTATCAGAAGGTAATTATTCTGACATAAAATGATGATCTGAGCCCAAAAATCAAATTAACCTGATGTAGTGTCTACTAGAAAACCCGTTTCGTATTCATCAATATGTACTTTCTCATTTTCATTTGACATGTTTCTTTTAGCACTTATTGTCCACCAATTCGGCGATTGTTGGTAAAAACAAATTGCATCAGAAATGATTTTTACACCATATTGTAGAGAAAAAAAAGCTGAACAACATATCCAAAGTTGCACATTCAAGGTCGACGCAAAGCTAGTTTTTTTTGCGTATCGTGTCAGTTTTTCTCACTTTCCTAACAAAAAACTTAAGTACCGCCAATTGTTCGTTTTTCTTGAACTGAATTGTTGTTCCGATATAAAAAGACGCGATGAGTGCGAAAATCGAGTCAAATTTGGTGTACGGTATATATAAAAAAGTTTCTTAATCATCTATATGAGATCTTTACGAGTCTTGAGGTCGTGACCACAAGACTCACCAGACTATCTTTCGCAGTCTAAATTGTCGGTTTTTGAGATCTAATAACTAGTTAGCCCGAATCTGATCGTCGCTGGCTCCATCACCTGATGGGTAGGCCTAAAAAAACTGATTGCAATTTTTTTATTAAAACATGAAAAATATTAGAAAAGAGAAATCATCTATGAAACTAGTTTTAAGTGGCCGACATTCAAAATCCCTCTTAGAATAAACTATTATGAACACACTGACTAGTCTTCACAACTTATAAAATTATCGAATCAATTTCACAAACATTTGAAAGACAGAATCAAACTCTGACTACTATTCACAACTTATTCTTTCGATTCAGATATCTAAGCTTCAACATTCCCCTCATCGTTATAGCTTTCAATTCTTGGAGAGTTAGAACATGCCGTCCCTTTGCACGTTTTACACGCTGCAAGGTAAGCTAAGGAGTTTTTAAGGCAGCTATATCCCGTTGAGTTGCATTCAAGTTGACAGGAGCACTTCACGATTTTTGGGAGCATACGAGGTGCTCGCTAGACGTCAGTAGTAAATGTATACAAGAAGTCATCCTTATTTTTCCAACCATATTCCTCGGCTTTAACTTCAGAATCAGGATCTTCACTCCATACCTGAACTTGGTTTAAAACCCTGTAACTGGGGAATTTAGCCCCATCAGAGGTTGATGGTAACTGTTGTGGGTGGATGAACGTGCTAGCATTCGTCACCTTATTTTTAAAAACCTCCCTGCGAAGTCATTCAGGTTTCCCCCTTTTGATGACCCATATATCATGAGCAGAGCGTCTTCTCTAGCAACCCTTACTTCCTCCTTCAAAGCTGACTTCAGCATGAAAACTGTAACTGATGTACGAAAATCGGCATCTGTCATTAGCTTCTTCAGAGCATTACCTTTTCCCACACTGTGGATCCGTGAAGTAGAACCACAGCCTAAGATGGCGTGAGCAAAAAGAATCAGATGGCATGTCTCTTGGCCCAGCTTATCTTTCAATTTCTCAATATCCCATATTTGGGGAGCTTTGTTTGACTTCGGCTCAGGTGTAAAGAATAGTTTCTTGCTTGATAGGTCACCATGATAACAAAATAGAACCAAAACATCAGTATCATCTCCAATGACGGCAGTGTCGTAATACAGGGATGAATCAACAGTTTGCACAATTGGGACATCTGCATCACCTGGTACCTGGACTATGACGAAGCCCTCGGAGATAAACAGCCAACGCGCAGGTAAACCTGGCCTTGTTTTTCTTGCAGGACAAGAACTCATCCTTTTTTATCTTCAGCTGCATATCTGCTGTGAAGAAGATCTCATGGCCGATTATACGACTTCTCTTCGACTGGGCCATATCCTTTATGGTAGCTCCTCCATCGTAGCCGTCAAACACAATATTGGCAGAAGGATACTTTCGGTTCATGTCAGTAGCATAATGGTCAAGGATTTCGGAGTATCGTTCATTTTTGGAAAAATCCCCCCTGAACACGTCTGTATACTTCCCAATAACTAATACTATGTATAAACTATGGGCAACGTTCATAGCTTTCAGCCTTTCCCCCGAGGACTCTGGTGGATTAAGTCATCTCAAAGACATGATTATTAGAATTTTCGACTATTGACTATCTCAAAATTTTGATCGGGTGAGTTTGGGAAAAAATGAGCGTGTGAGGGGGCCTAGTTGCCCTCTAATTTTTTGATCACTTGTAAAGGGAAGTTATAATTTTAGTTCGAATGAGCCCTTTCACGATATTCGAGGACCACTGGGACGATATGATCACCCCTGAAAAAAAAAACAAAAACGCATCCCTGATCTTTCCTCTGGCAAAAATTCAAATTTCCACATTTTAACAGATGTAAGCTTGAAACCTCTACAATATGGTTCTCTGATATGCTGAATCTGATGGCATGATTTTCATTAAGATTCTATGACTTTTAAGGGTAGGCTACTGAAGATTCTATGACTGTACTTTATGAAACTTATATATTTGACATCAGCCTAAAAATCTAATTCTTTTGACGTGTCTATTGGTATCCTTACTTGTAAACTAGTAAACCATTTATTGGCATTTCCTCCCGTTATGGTTGAAAGCCCTGCAGAAGATATTCTTAATATAGTAAATTTGAAAGCGTCATTTTAATTTAAAAAATGGCCAGAAGAAAATATCTTCTGATTTGACACGATACTTTTGTCATTTCAAACTACTAAAAGGTATTTTTTTTTCATAATGGCGTATTAATATTGGTCATTTATAACAGTTTGTATTCTATATGTAGTCTAAAATTTGAATTTTGTCCCAATTCTTTAAGAAAGACTTCTGAAACACAAGGTTCTTTAAATTAGAACAAGAAGAAGAACTTTTTAAAAGTACTAAGAAACTTTAGCGTAAAGAGCGAGGTGTTGAGGAGGAGCAACCTCCCTCATTTAAGTAACAATTTCTGTTCATTTTAAGTTTTTATGTTGCTCTTTACCTTCAGTAAAAAAAACACGTTTTCTTTTATTTATCACCAGAAAGCTCCAACTGAGATGAGATTTCCGTTTATTTCACTTCAAGTTTTATTTAAACATTGTCATTTGAGAGAAAGTGAGACAAATCGGCCAGATAGACAAAAAATTCCAACTTCAGTGTCAAACTTTAGATATACTTAAAACTAAATATCGCTCTACAAGCAATTGTTTTGTGCTTTGTTTAGCCACTTTTTTTATCTTACAGTGCACAATGCATCTCTTTTTTATAGATAAAGTGCTTTAAAAAAATCATCCTCATCTTAATGACTTTAAATACAGTTTATATTTTATTTGTTATTATATTAGCACGATGATTAACTTTTTGAACAGTGAATTTTTTTGAACAGTGAGTGCAACAAAATTTCCAATTTTTCAATAGGGTGGCTTAATGAAGATGAACAAGAATTGAAGAAATTAAACGGCAAAGATAAGATGTTTCAAGAAAACTTTCACGGTTGGATAATATTGAAAGTGTTTCGTATTTTACTGGTTTTCTCAGACCTACATATTTCTGGTTTAAGGGAATTCGGTAAAAGGAAGATACAAAAATGTTCACCTGAGGTTTTTCGGGCGAACACCAAATTTTTCCAGAAAGTATTTACCAATATTGATGTACAGGATAATCTTGAAGAGAGTTATCGTGAAATTTTACATTCTTTTTTACTTCACTATACTTTTTTTTCCATATTGGTCGAAAACTGTTCAATATTCATATTTTATTATCTGTGAGTATTTTTTGGAATTAAAACACGTCAAAATCATGAAAATTATTTTGGCAAATAATTTTGGAAAATTAACCTCTGTGCATCGGTCAACCAATGTCAACCATCGGTCAATGATATTCAAATGACACTAAAGTCATCTTTTGACGACAAAAAAGCACGCTCCCAGTTATTTACTAGGTCGACCTAGTAAAAAGAACAAAAGAAACAAACCGACCAGCAAAAAAAAAAAAAAAAAAAAAAATTAAAAGCTGTAATTATACGTGGCTTAGCTCACCTGCGAATAATAAAACCATTGTATGGCTGTCATCGCTTGTACAACTCGCATCTTGAAAAAGAAGAACTGTTTAGGTAAAAAAAGAGGAAAAAGATTGTTTTTAGTCCTTAGTCAGGTGGTCGAAAAATGAATAAAAGATCTATGAATATTGTTTAAACTCATGAGCATAAACAATAAAATTAAAAAAGGATTGATCCGTAACAAATGAAACTGAATGCATATAAATTTAAAAGCAATCTAATTTAAGTTTGAAAATCAAGCACGAAATGTGTTTTTGAACAGGCCTGTTTTTATAAATCCAAGAGTTTTTGGGCATTTACTCATCTTTCCCGACGTGGGCGTCATTCCTCTCCGCCCCCAGTAAATTTTCAGTCAGTAACTTATCTAAGTCAATCTATTTTACGGTATTATTATAAAATGTATAGTAACAACTTTTTTAACCTACAAAATCTAACTCTGATTTGTCAAATTTAAAATTGCGGCACCTTACGAAAGAGGCGATAGCTGAAACAAGTTAGGGAGCCAATAAATAGCACCACCGGATGCGGCTTGACAAACAGTAGATGGAAAACTGCTGAAGTAAATGCTGAAAAAATCGTCACATGTGATGACCTTAACAACATTAAAACGTTTTACGACTCTGACATAAAGTTGTAGTTTTCTTTAGCAATGATATATTGAAAACACAAAATACCAACATATCAAAATTCTAGAGTTGCAAAAAAGAAAATCATCACAAAATTTCACATCTCACAGACCCTTATAAGCCCCATAGGTTACTTCTTAGCCCGCGTTTTTTCTGGTGTTTTCCCTATAAAGTTAGCCGAGTGTCATTGGAACGAAAAGCCAGGATACCTTCACTTGATGCATAGTTTACTCTACAATTTTCATTTTACTCAGTATTCCTGGAAAGACGACAGTTTTACATACAAAATCAAATATTTTAGCACAAATGAATTTGAATTATGTGGGTCATTTTTTTATTACAGGATTACTATGTAAGCTTCTCTTCAAATAAGAGCTGTCTCAAATGTAAATCCAAGTTTTTTAGCCTAAAGTCAAAAACATGTATCTCATCATCAACTTTCTTAAAGATTAGCATCAACTTCAACTATAGCTTATAACTTATGGAAATTCACTTGCAAGACACATCGTGGTACACAGTTCATTTAAAAGACCTTAGGATATTATAGTCATCAAATAACATTATTTCAAACGATCTCCGTACATCATTTCTTTGTGGTTGGCAAACACCTTATGGTATTGTACATGCTTAAGATAGAATTTTTCAATTATATTTAGTTGCTGAATCTGTTGCCAAATGTCAATTCACCTTTTATCAGTTAGCTAGCATTAGCAAATTATATACATGTCACCAAGGCCGTGCCCAGAATTTTTTTCGGAGGGGATTTTACTCAGATTTTTTTTCGGGGGGGGGGGGGGTTACACAAAAAGACCTAAAAAATGCATACAAAATTTGTTTGTATCCATTTTTGTTACGTTCTTACAAGTCAAAAAAACATTTCGGGAGGGGTTCAAACTCCCTAGACCCCCCCCCCCTTCTGGATACGGCCTTGCCTGTCACCCATGATTAATTTAACTCGTGTGATGTAATTTTACTAGTATTCGGAGTCTGGTTAATATACAATCTTTGGCTGATTTCTACACCACTCAACTAACTTTACCAAAAAACATCCAAGGAAAATGCTCTTCTGCCTTATTACATGAAAAATTTATATAAAAAATACTTTGTCTTTGCACTTAGCACTTAACATAATATCTTCTACTTGTTTGAACACTACATCTGGAGATTGAGCTGCATCTACAGCAGAGTGGATACCTCGCTTATTATAGTAGTGAACCAGCGGCTTAGTCTGGGCGTGGTAGGATTGGAGGCGTTTTGTGAGTGCTTCCGGTTGTCATCAGATCTTCTAATGAGTGGTTCACCTGAAAATTAACACTCGTTTTATTGGATATACTTTACAAACAAAATATTCTTGTAATTTGTTTATAGTTCGATAATGCCATAAAATACATACATAAAAATACGGATGCTAGGGACAGAGGAAAATACAAGATAATATGCAGAAATATTGAGTTTTTGCTAGAAATGTCCTTTTGGGAAAATACAAGATAATATGCAGAAATATTGAGTTTTTGCTAGAAATGTCCTTTTTGGGCACTTACCTTAAAAAGTCCACTTTTTCTTTTATAGCTAAAGCAAGATTGAAAACTGATTTTTTTTTTTTTTTTTTTTTTTTTTTTTAATATGATATTTCATAGTGTCTTAAGAGAAGTGCATACTATCAATTAACAGCTGATCTATGTGAGCGTGTCCAAACACCACTTAAATCCTTTACACGCACTATTTACAAAGTCTACACGAAAGACATCGCAAATCTTTGCACATTCTTCGAATAATGTTGGCTGCTTCTTACCGGCATTCTGAGAACTTTCATGCGGTTGCATGTCAAGATTAGCATACATAGCTTAAAAAAAGGAAAAGAAGAGAAGTTAACGAACGTCAACCCCCTTTAATGTGACAAAAGTGAAACAAAACTATCACTTACACTGTTGTTGCCAAAGACCTTACAAGATTCAACATTAACTATATATATATATATATATATATATATATATATATATATATATATATATATATATATATATATATATATATATATATATATATATATATATATATATATATATATATATATATATATATATATATATATTATATATATATATATATATATATATATATATATATATATATATATTATATATATATATATATATTATATATATATATATATATATATATATATATATATATATATATATATATATTATATATATATATATATATATATATATATATATATATATATATATATATTATATATATATATATATATATATTATATATATATATATATATATATATTATATATATATATATATATATATATATATATATATATAATATATATATATATATATATATATATATATATATATATATATATATATATATATATATATATTATATATATATATATATATATATATATATATAATATATATATATATATATATTATATATAATATATATATCATATATATATATATATATATATATATATATATATATATCTATATTATATATATATATATATATATATATATATATATATCTATATTATATATATATATATATTATATATATATATGAGCTCTTTCCTCTGCCCCTGCCCCAAAAGAGAGATCCTCCTTTTTTGGCCTAATAGTGGTGTCAGGGGGGGGGGACCTTTCACAAGTTTGCCTACCAGAACCGTAAGTGCAAACGTACTGGAGGTGACCTTGAGGAGTACTGCTCCTGGAGAAATTATGATCTAGTAAACGCCAGAGCATAGAAACTGGATTTTGATTAATAGATAATTCTTCTATTTTTGTTTTTGGTGGGCACTTGTGGGCTGAATAGATCATCCTTAGCTAAGTTATCTACTATGGGTTTATCTCCCTATTGCAGTATAATGTTTGAAGATTGAAAATGTAATGAGTCGGAGGTATTAGGCTTGAGATTGCTTGTTCAGGACGTCATCTTTTATTGGTGCAAGATCATCACCAAGCGTGGAAAACCATATGGTAACCAAGATGGGCCCAGGATTGCACAGAGCCTCCATTCAACTGGAGTCAGGTTCTAAGGTTTAGTTCTTCGTGTAGACTTGAGAAGATGTATTATAACCCTGATCTGCACTGTTGGGACCCATTGCTTTACCTGAGTCCATAAAATGTCAATGATCTAAGTAATGTATTATGATAGAATTCTAGTTTCTCATTTTACGACTATAAAGTGAAGGCATAGTAGCATATGCCCTGGTACAACTGACTGACAGAGATAGTAGTGACTCAGACGAGTTTTTACTTAGTTTCAGGAGCAAATAGACAGGATCCCAGTTGGAAATATAGTGTTTTCATTAGTGAATATTAATGCCTAGGTTGGTGTCATTAATATTCTACACAATATATTTCGTGTAGGACAAGAAATAGCAACGGTTATAGATGGCTTCAATTTTGTAGGTATAACTATCAGTTATAATCAATACAGCGTTTTTTAATAAAATGTCCCTCAAGTTAACATGGTACTCACCATGATGGTAAGACAGGCAACATTGTTGATAATGTTATTGAAAATCTAAGACTGCCAGGATTGATACACGAAACTAAGGT
This sequence comes from Artemia sinica, assembly GCA_027921565.1. Taxonomy (NCBI): domain Eukaryota; kingdom Metazoa; phylum Arthropoda; class Branchiopoda; order Anostraca; family Artemiidae; genus Artemia; species Artemia sinica. The sequence continues at coordinate 19,430,415 of CM051276.1, read as the reverse complement.
GTAAAAGAGTGTTTTTATGTTAAAAGTAAGGTCATCATTTAGTAGTATCTAAAGTTAATCTAAAGCTAAAATTCAGGAAGTATAACTACCTTCCGGATAAGTTATGGCGTTGGTAGACTCCAGGATGAGAATTAAGAGGAACTCTCTAGGAAAAGTTGAATGTGAAAATGGAGAGCCTAATATTTGACAATTCAATAGATGGAACAATTAGTGAAGTAGTAGATGGTGTGTTAAGAAGGAAAGTTAAAAACACAGTTAGCAATACTAACGACAACATTTTAAGCTTGGTAGAAAGAAGATAGTTTGTAGAAGAAGTATTTGAATGATATGAGGATAAGAGAAATGTAATGGAAGTATAGAAGCATTAAAATATAACTAAGGAGGTGTGAAGTTAAGGCCATGGATAAAATTGCGAAAGATCTGAAAGTTGCTGCCAGAAGGCATAATAGTAAAATATTGCATTGGCATGTTAAGAAATTGAGAGGGAGAAGTCAATCCAAGTTGTCCCAGTTAAATATAGAAACCGTTCCTCAATTATTGACGAAGAATGTGTTAAAGAGAGATAGGCAGAACATTTTGGGAATGTGTTAAACCATGAAAAATTACAGGCAATGACACAGAAAAGAATGAAAACTTGGACAATTTGGAAGTGAAAGAAGATTTATTTTGCAAATATAAGTTAGAGACAGTACTAAAAGAACTAAAATAATAAGGCCCTATATGACGATAGTGTGGTAAATGTGTTTTTGAAATATGGTAATTGAGAAGTTCGAGATAAATTAGTGAGGATTATGAATATAATTTTTAAAAAGGGGGAAGCATCAAGCGATTTTAGAAAACGTTAATTAAGCTCTTTTATAAGAAAGGTGATAAGAGGGAGAGTAGTAAGAAGCATTAGCTTGGTTTCTTTGGGATGCAAATTACTGAGTATGGTGAAACTTTTTAGACTTAGAGATGCTGTAGGTAAAGTTTTAAAAGAAAAACAATGTGCTTTTGGAAAGGGGAGAGAATGCGCTGACCAAATTTACACTCTTAGATTACTAATTGAGAAGGGCCTGGATCATTAGACCCCTTCAGTCTTCATTTTAATAGATTAAACTGGGTAACAAAAAATATTTTTTTTTTTAATCGTCCAGGGTCTTCCAATTGAATTAGACAAATTTTGATGCTCTGAGTCTGAAAATGAATTGGTTTCGCTCAATCAGGTCAGGATTTTTTGCTACAGAAATTTTTAACAAATTTATTTTTCGTATAAAAGAAACAAATTTTCTGCGGATCATCAGCTGAGAAACCCCTGGAGATTTTTTCCGTTTTCCTCAGGAAATAACAGTCAACGCATCCAAACTCAAAATTTTAGAGTTCCCGGCATGAGTCGGCGTTTCTTTGATTCCCGTGTGTGAGTAGCTGCTGGGTTGTCTCTTCAGCAACCAGCAGTAGTCCACCATCATGACTGCGTCCCACCTTCCCTAGTACCATCTCCTTCATTTGGCACATGCTCTGATGGAACCTTTCTCCCTGCTCGTCACTCATCGCCCCAAGGTTTTCTGAGAACAGGAAGTCCATCTTTATACTCATCAACACCCGAGTCATTTGAAGGCCTCTATCCTGTTGCTGACGAATATGGCGTGGTTTGCTGCCTTCGTGTTCCCCAGGAAGTTGTTCACCACCTGCACAACCGATTTCACGTGGAGTACTCTACCGTATTCATTGACTTTTCGAACCCTGTGTCAATTACTTTTCGAACCCTAGCTGTCGTATCTGTGGGCCTTCGAAATGCCGGCCTTCAACTTCTCAATGGTCTGTCGAGGAAAGGCTCGGCACAGGTAGTTGAAGCACCTCCCATCCTTGTCCAGAACGTGCGTGAACTACTTCATTAATCCAAGCTTCATGTGTAGGGGTGGGATGAATATTTTCTCTCAGTCAACAAGAGGTTCGTTTACGATATTCTCGCCCCAGATACTAACTGCTCTGGTGTCAACCACTCTTTCTTTACATAGTGCTGTGATCTTTCTTGACTGTCCTTCATACATATAAGGCATGGGTTCTTCGTGAACCCGGACTGCTGACCAAATAGAAAGTTCACCGTCTTGAAGTCGACACAGATGATCCACTGATGCGTCTCATATTGGGTTTTGTCCAGCATGTGCTTCACTGCTTTACATTTTTCTCTGAGAGTTGTGGAGTGTACAAGAGGGATTTAGGCGAACTGGTTCCCGTTATGGAGGAGCACACTTTTCAAAAAACGCTTGTTGCTGTTAATGAAGAGCTGCCAATCTCTCGGATCGTGTTGAGAAGCTTCAAGCTTACCAAGAAGACCGGCGACATCTCGGTAGTACACATGGTCTGCCAGAAGTAGTCCATATAGTCCTCATGCCTTCTACGAAAGAAAGTGATACGCACGTCTTCACCAAATTATTTTCTCTTCGAGTCTGAAGGCCAACAGATTGGAGGAAGCCTTCGACAAGCTGACATACCAAGCCAAATCATCAAGCTCAAATTGTGAAAAGGGCTGCACCCCATTTTGTGCTTTATACTCCTCTTCTGTATATCCTCCCTCGTCTGCACTGGTGGCCTTATCGTCGCTGTCGGGAAGCTCTGTGAACGCTGACATAGGAATTTCTTCACAGTGAGCAACTGGACGGCGGGCAGATGGAAGGATCGGGGCACTGGAGGCTGTTTTGATTCTTCCGGTTGATGCCAGTAATAATAATGGCGCAGAAGTAACAATCTTACGTATGGTCTAACGACTCCCTCCAAACCATCGGAATCCCAACAATCAGTAAAGTTTTCGCACCCTTTGTGCACCGCCGGAGGTATTCCACATTTGTCCTTACACATCGTATGCGATTCTCAAGACTTATTCACCCAGTGTGATGTTCAAAGTAAGCCTTGTAGGTGCGCTTTGCAAATCCTGCGATGTTCCTCATGTCCACTGACAGCGTGTAATCTCCGCAGATGTTGCAGAAAACGTCAGGATCATTCCTACATGACCATCGCACCGAAGCAATATCAATAAAGTGAAAGAAATAGAAAAATGCACGTTAATGTCAAACAATGAAATTTAGAATCGATTGGATTGGCTAAGGGTCAATGAAGTAACCTTGCAATCACGCATACACGTATGCAGCTACTTTAGAGAAATGACATAATGTTGTAATCAATATATTCTTTCAAGAAAAATACGATTGAAATCAAAACCCTTGATATTAGCATATGTATAGCTCGTCAGGTAGGCCTATGGCTGTATCTCAAAAAGTTGATCTGATACAGCAAAATGAATGCAATATTCGGATTCAGAACACCAAAGTTAGTCTAAATCTGCTGAGAAACCTCTGGGGATTTTTTGGCAGTTACCCAGTGTTATGAATAAGCATTTGATTCAAAACAACAAGTAGGACAATAGGAATTTTTGCAAGACTGCGGAATGCAAACTTCAAATGAGTACTTCGACCTATATGTTCGAAGTGAAAAAAGGCGATTCATTCAAGAAGAATAAAAACAGTTAAAAACAAGCTTTCAAAGCTAATCTTGCCTTTTTGGAAGCCAGCCAAGAAGGTCAATCCGTAACCGGTTGAGTGGTATTATTTGCTGGTTTTTAAATATAATTTGTTAAATCATTTTGAATTATATATTATGTACAAGGCATTATGAGAGTATACCCCCAAATCCCTATTTAAAGAATAATTACTATTTAGTTTGATTCTAACTTCGCTTGATGTACAAGTCCTGGTTGAACTTTCCTGAAGTAATGATGTTAGGACTGTTTTGAAAAGATTTTAGTTTTAAAGATCGTATTTTTATGTTAGTATTTTTATATTTTCTGTTTTCATTTGTTTTGCTGGGGACGGCCCTTAGATATAAGATCGAAATATTCATTTTAAGCTTGCATTCCACTGTCTTGTAACAAAATTTCCCTATTGTATAGAAAGGCAGTGTGGTTTTCGTCGCTATTTACATTTGATTCAACCGATGGAAGAGCTATAATGAAGGTCCTATTCTTGCATGGTATGCCAGATAAAAACATTAGAGCTGTAAGTGCTATGTATAGAAACAATATTGCAGCGGCTAAGGTAAGAAACGAGATTAGTATCTGAGTTTAAATATTGAATCAGGTGCTAAGCAGGGTTGTGTTCCATCCCCATTTATATGAATTCTTTTTATGAACTTTCTCCTAAGGAACACGGCAAAGGCTGTAGGAGAGCATGGAATCGAATGGGAAGGCAAACTCCCCCAGACTTGCACTATGCAGATGATTTGAGTATCAAAGAAAAAATGTTAGAAAAAGGAATGACTTTTTGGAGGTTTTGAGAATTCAGGGTGCAAGAATATGCTTGAAAATTAACTTTAAGAAGACTAAGTCGCTTAGATCAGGAATACATGAAGGTGAAGAGGTGATGTAGGGTAAAACGAAGATCAATCAAGTGGATAGCTTCCCTTACCTAGGTAATATTATTAGTAACAACGGTGAAAGCAGTGAAGATATAAAAAGTAACACAGCCAAGGACCAGTGTGTTTTTTTCACAGTTGGAAAAATTTTGTAAGAATAGGAAGATAAGTCTGCAAACCAAGATGGGAATATTGGAAGCTACAGTGATGACAATGCTCAAGTGTGGTTCTGAAACGTGAGCGCTTCAGAAGATGGTGGAGGATTTGTAGATGGTTTCCAGAGGAATTGTCTACGGATAGTTCTAAGAGTAACCATTTGATTACGGTATTTCAAACAAATGCTGTATGAAATATGGTTCTATCCAACTTTTTAGGAACATAATGAGAGAAAGGCTAAAGTGGCTAAGAACGTTTTGCAGATGAACGATAACAGATTGACAAAGATCATCCTTTTTGGCCAACCATCTAGGGTTAAAAAGTAGGAAGTCCCCAAATAGAATGGGAAGAGGTTGTGAGAAAAGATTAAAAAGAAATTTGAACTCCTTGGGTAGTCTAAAGAGGAAAACTTTGAATAGATCCGGGATGGAGGACAAGTGTGTGCAGCTGTGTCGGCCTCAGAAGGCTTGATGCTGAAGACGGGTCAGACGGCATGTCAAATCTCAATAAATTGAATCTTGATAACTCAAAATCCTCGATATCTCGAATTATTTTCAGTCCCCTTGGAAAAACCTGTCTAAGTCGCATAAAAAAGCATGCTTCACTAGAAGTAGTTTTGCAGTTATATTTTTCTTTCTATAAGTCGAAATGACGCCGAAAACTACCTCTATAACCCGAAATTAATTAGAAAAGTCAAATTTAATTATTATAAGTCAAAGTTTACCTCTGTATCTCGAAGTTTTTTTCAGCGGACATCTTTGAGTCGAGACTCCGGTGTGCAGATTGCAACGAGTCGGTGAATCACATCCACTAAAGCGTATATCAGTGTTGTCACAGTATTGAATATTACATTCAATTGCAGAGTGCGTGTTGTCTACATCGGTAGTGTGGTGATTGTGCGACAGAATTCGAGTGAAAATGAGTGCGAAGAGACAAGTAAAAACATTGACGATAGGTGAGAAGATAGAGATAATTAAGATGGTGCATGAAGGGACGCAAGAGAAGCAAGACACAGCAGCTATGCACAACATCTCAGGAAGTACACTTTCAAATATTTTAAAAAACTGGATAGAAATCAAAAGTGAGCTAATGGTGGTAACATTAAATGTAAGAGGAAGAGATTATTTGAGTTTCCTGATGTAGAAGAGTGCATGACTAAATGGTTCAAACAACGCAGAGAAAAAATCATTCCTCTTGGAGGCTCAATTATTAGGCTAAACGTTTCGCCAAATCTCCAGGACATGATAATTTTAAGGCCAGCAACTACCAACTTCTAGAGGTCAAGGAATTTGCAAACAAATGCTGGGACAACATAACTAGCAAAAAAATAGTCAACTGCTTTAAGTCGTGTGGATCCAAACTGCCAGAAAATCAAGCTGAAACAGAAAATGGGCCAAAAGTGGAACAAGTGGAAGAGCAGCCATGAGTGGAACCTGAAGAGGAACTACCAAAGGTTGACATCGAGGCGGAGGTGACAATGCAGCTGTTATCAGAGAAGATACCGTCATTTAAAAAATTTACACTTTTCGACAAGGGAGTAGCAGTAATCGGCACATTAACTGATGAAGAAATTGTAGAATCCCTAACCACCGATGAGAGTGCTCCTTCTGATAGACGAAAACGAGGAAGCGGGGCCAGCAGACATTACACCTAAAGAAGCCAAAGCTGTAGTTTCTATTTCCAGTATATTTTTAGAGAAAAAAAAACAGTAATGTACCAGATAATGTTTTTTCATAAGTTGTTTCAATAAAAAATGTGAATGACACAAGTATGGCCAGTAGTCTTAAGCAGAAGAAAATTAGTGGTTTCTACATGTTTCTTTCATTATGTATACTGTGAGTATTTTTTATAAATACAGTAAATAACTTGAATTCATATTAACAAAGTTAATCTTAATTTTGTAGTGGCACTTTGAATGAAATTAACAATCTTTTTTACCTCTGTAACTAAAACTTTCATTTGTTTTACCTCTACAGCTTATCACCTTTAGAACCGAATTTTATGTAGAATGACCTCTATAGCTCGATCTATGCCTAAGTTGAACTATAGGTAAGTCGCGTGGCCCCGTGAATTTTGAGTTAGCGAGAGTTTCTGCATATATATATATATATATATATATATATATATATATATATATATATATATATATATTATATATATATATATATATATATATATATATATTATATATATAGCGTTTCGATTCTGTTGATAGAGGAGCTTTAGTAAAGGTTTTATCCTTGTATGGTATACCAGACAAATACATTAAGTGATTAGTGCTATGTACGAGAATAACACTGCTGCGGTTAAGGTAGGAAATGAGGTTAGCAGCTGGTTTTGTATTAAATCAGGAGTTAAGCAGGGTTGTGTTCTATCCCCCTTTATATGGATTATTTTGATGGACTTTGTTTTAAGGAGCACAGGAAAGGCAATGGAGACCACGGAATCAAATGGGGAGGAAAAAGTCTCCTGGACTTGGATTATGCTGATGATTTAAGCATCCTAGATGAAAGTGTGAGCAAAATGAATGAAATTTTAGAGGTTTTGCGAGTTCAGGGTGCTAGTATTGGTTTGAAAATTAATGTTAGGAAGACCAAGTCACTAAGGCTAGGAATAAGTGAAGATGAAAGGTGACGTTGGGTAATGAAAAGATTGATCAGGTGGGCAGTTTCACTTACCTTGGTAGTATTATTAGTAAAGATGGTGGGAGCAGTGAAGATGTTAAAAATAGAATAGCCAGGCTCAGGGTGTTTTTTCACAGTTAAAAAAGTCTGGAAGAATAGGAAGATAAGTCTGCAAACCAAGATTAGAATCTTAGAAGCTACAGTGATGACAGTGGTCAAATATGGCTCTGAAGCATGGACGCTCCGAAAAGCGGATGAAGATTTGCTAGATGTTTTTCCAGAGAAATTGCTTAAGGATTGTTCTGGGTACCCGCTGACTGACCGTATTTCAAACAATAGGCTTATACGAAAAATGTGGTTCAATACCGCTTTCTAGGTCTATAATGAAAGAAAGGTTGAGGTGGTTGGGGCATGTTGTTCGGATGAAGGATGACAGATTGCCGAAGATTTGTTTCTTTTCGGCCAACCATCTAGGGCTAAACGGAAAGCAGGTCGTCCCCGTCTGGGTTGGGAGGACGTCATAAAGAAAGATTTTAAAGGAAATGGGAACTTCGTGGGCGGGTGTAAAAAGGGAGGCTTTGAATAGATTGGGGTGGAGGAGGAGCGTGCGTAGCTGTGTTGGCCTCAGGCGGCTTGGTGCTGCGATGAGTTGTTAGTAGTAGTAGTAGTATAGTATATATATATATATATATATATATATATATATATATATATATATATATATATATATATATATATATCTATATATATATATATATATATATATATATATATATATATATATCTATATATATATTATATATATATATATATATTATATATATATAATATATATATATATATATATTATATATATATATATCTATATATATATTATATATATATATATATATATATATATATATATGTATATATATATGATACAAAAATTGAAAAGATCAATGTTGCCTTTGAAAGGCTATCTTTTAACTTGATAAAACCATAGGACTGACACAGTCCTTTGTTAATAACAGTGCTTTCAAAACTGGATTTCATGACAGCCAAAATGGGAAGTGTTTCACTCTGAGTATCAGATTGATAGTGTCACAAGAAACCAATTAGAACTAGTGTTCCGCATATTCAATTTATGGTATAAAATAGTGATATCAGATATTGAAACGTCAATACAGATATCGAGAACGAAACATTAAAAGTATCAAAATACGTAAAATTGTCCAAGTATTACTTAAGCGCTTCATCTTGAATAAAAACAAGTGTTTTTAATATTAAATTTGTCTGTCTTAGATCCCTCAATGACTGACAGTAAAGCAAAATTTTTGACAATCGTAAATTACTATGAATGTTTGAGACACTCCAAAAATTAAAAAGATTTTAATAAAAGTTCAAATAGGGATAAAATCCTTTTAATAGATAGTGATGATGATAACAGTGATAGAAATTCACAAAAATACCAGATATTTCGGTCACTGCATATCTGACCAAAATATCTGGTATTTTGGTGAATTTCTATCACTGTTATCATCATCACTATCTATTAAAAGGATTTTATCCCTATTTGAACTCTTATTTATCGTCATGGAAAGGCAGTGTGGTCTCCAAAATTATCTACGTCAAAAAGATTTTTTGATCAAAAATCTATAAGCATAACTAGAAACTAGTAGGATTTAAGTGATAAACGGACACTTTACCCTCTAACTCTTAAACCCTAATCACCTGTATATCATCTTTCATAGACTCTTTTGGTGGAGCAAACTCTTCATGATAACTCCTCCCACTAGGAACATGAATGAGTCTTCCACATATCCGTCTCACAAGCAAACTGTCATCAATTTTAAACTCAACAGTAGAATCAAGTTTAGTATGTCTCTTGTCCAAGAGTTTATCCAACTTCTCAGCTTGTACAACAGTTCTTGGGAACCCATCAAGCAAAAAACCGCGGAGGCACTCAGCTTTATCAAGATTGGCATCAATGAGACTGACAACCAGCTCATCACTGACGAGTTTTCCAGCATCCATTACTCCTTTTAAAGTTTTACCAAGCTCTGATCCAGAACTTACTTCAGCTCTGAGCATGTCCCCTGGAAAGAAGAAAACCACTTGACTAAAACATTGCCATCCAATCTAGTAAACAGTTATTCTTTTTTTTTTGCCATTAAAGGATAATTATAAGCCCTATTTTATAACATAAATATAACTAGACGTTGGCTTATGCATTATAGTTCAGTCCTCCAGCGCCTTATGGCGCATAGGACAGCCACACTTGACCTCCATGTTGGAAAATCCTGAGCTAAAGGCCACAGCTTGTTCAGGGATAAAAGTAGACCTATACCTCAGCTTCTAAGGAGCAACCAATGAAGGTGGTTCTTCTCAACTTTCATGTAAATATTTTTGAATTGTCCAAGATTGTAAAGAATTAAACACCGTCATTTTGAGGAAAATAATTTATTACGAAAGAAAATTACAAACAGAAGAGTCTAACTCCCCTCCCTTAAGAATTTTGAGGAAAGTTAAAGCTTATAGAAATTTTTTAGGCCTTTAACCAAAAAAAAAAAAAAAATCATTCGTTAGCTAAGAAAAAGGTCAAAGCCTACATCTCTTTGTATATATTCTGTTAATGCTTTTATCCTATGTACTGAACTAACACTAGAAAATATGCAACTGGAGATAAAGATGGTGACTAAATTAGTTTCAAAAAAAAAAAAAAAAAAAGTTACTGACCAAGTGGTACCAGTAAAAGTGTTCAGGGTTAGGCCAATTAGGGACAGGGGCTAGATATTTTTTTTCCAGAAAGAGGGGCGGGGTCTAATATACAAAAAAAACGTTTAGGCCATTATTCTTCTAGGAGGGTCTTTTGTACCAATCTCTTACACAGGATATTTTACAGTCTAGTTTAGCCTCTGGTAATAACAATATATTCAGAATCCTTATCACAGCAAAAGAGGGTGGTCTACTTATGAAAAAAAAGTAATTCAAGGCGAATAGACAATATAACAGTTATAAGTTTATGTAACTTGCTTGATGGGCCTGGGGGATCTTGACCCCAACTAAGCCCTTGCCATAACTTTACATTTGGAAGATTGTTTGTTTAATGAAAACAGATACTATTCTATTTTCAACCTATGCCTGTGAGCAAAAGTGCAAATATATCCAACTATCAGGATCGTGTCAGAGGAATTTTTCCAGTGGATGTTACACTACGAACTCCAAAAAGAGTGTTTTGATACCAAATTTAATTAATTTTGATGAAGTAGGGGAGGGGGAGTTTCTTCGACCAATTGTGCTTGCGTGGTCCACAACCTATCATCCTTTGTATTCTAGTCATAAAAGCTAAATACAGGATCAGGCAAAAACAGATTTGGCCCGTGTTACTAAAAATTTTTATCATACATATTCTTTATTTCAGGCATATGGCATGAGCTGTTTTTGAATATGCAGGATACAGATTGCAGCATGCATTTGTGCCCTCAAGCAATTTGTTATAAATTGTCACCCTTTTAATTTAGAAGCTGCTCTTCTCCTTCAATTAAGGGTTAAGAATTACTATGACTTCTCCTTGCAGGCCTCTTATTTAGCCTAATCTTGATTCACGTATGATAGGAATAGCATCCAACCGTTTATATAAAAGGCAAGAGCGATCCCTATTATCTCCAAACCTTTCATTACTTTTATAAGAATCTTGATTGACTGGGCTTTGAAAGCAATCTGTGGAAACTAAAGGAGTGTCTCCCTGACCAATGAAGCATGAAAATCTTCTACATCAATGTTTAGAATAATGATAAAAAAAAAGAACGCAACGAGTTCGCGTGTCCTTAAGAGCCATGCTTCAGACGAGGCAAAGGCTGCCTGGAACAGATATTGACGATTTGCCTCATTCTACAGCAGTACAGCATTGTTTATCTATTTTTTCTCATCACCTTTGTTGACTTTATAGCTACCTTTGAGTTTTTCATTAGATAGGGGCTATGTAGAATTATGGCTTAAGACTGAACACCACAAGAACTCATCGAATTACAAGGAAGCGTGTACAAAGACACCAAGACTTATGTACAGGTAGCATGGAATTGTCTTCACATCAACAGATGGTTTTCTGACGGATCTGGTTTATGCAGAAAATATTGTCTTAATGGAATCAACCACTCTCGGCCTAAAATGCATAATCGACTATATATCTAAGGCCTCTTAACCCATTGGACTCGCAATTGGTGGGCTTAAAAATAAAGTGATGGTTCTCAGCCAATCTTATTCTAGCCAGGTTAAACTTGGTGCCAAGCCAAAAGAAAACATAAAGGAATCAAAATATCTTGGTTTTATTATAATGCCAGATGGTGAATCAGAGAGAGGAATTTACACCTGCATAGCAAAGACTTCGGAAGTCTATACTTCTTTAAAAAAAAAAAAAAAAAAAAAAAAAAAAAAAAAAAAAAAAAAAAAAAAAAAAAAAAAAAAAAAAACACAATGGAGCAGGTGACAGATCTGAACCAAAGCAAAACTATGAGTTCCAGTTGCAACTCTCTGAACTGTACTACTGTATACTTCTGGGACGTGGCTAATAAAAAGCAGAAGAGACGAGAGCCTTGGAAGTGTTCAACCACTACTGCCTGCGTCATTCTCCCCAACAACAAATGGAACCAAATCTCAAATAGCACAGTAAGGAAGTATTGTGGCCAATCAGAAGAATCTCACTCAGTATCACAAGACGTCACCTAAAGCTCCGTGGCCCTCAGTTTATGTCAAAACATCCTTGTTTGCGAACCAGTACCCTCTTAAAAACATTAATCAGATCAAAAGAAGAACCCATGACAAAAACTCAATAACAAACCTAGTTCCATTACTCTGATTAAATAAAAAAAAAACAAGTTTTTTAAACTGAAAGTAAGGAGCGACAATAAAACTTAAAACGAACAGAAATTATTCCGTATATGAAAGGGGCTGTCCCCTCCTCAACGCCTCGCTCTTTACGCTAAAGTTTTTTATTGTTTTAAAAAATAAAGTTGTGAGACAGAGTCAAACTTTAGCGTAAAGAGCGAGGCGTTGAGGAGGGGACAGCCCCTTTCATATACGGAATAATTTCTGTTCGTTTTAAGTTTTATTGTCGCTCCTTACTTTCAGTTTAAAAAACTTGTTTTTTTTTATTTAATTTTTGAACGTTTTTGAATAAATGCAGGTTTTGATCTTGGCTCACCGTACATGAATAATTAAAACAAAATTTTCATATTAATTTACTTTTATTTAGTTAAATGGCTTTCTCGAAACTTGTTTAATTATATTTACGAACGTTTTTATTAGTAATAAATATACGTAACTTACGAATTAACTTACGTAACGAACTTCTATATTCATATATTTTTAATTTGTTTATTAGGGGGTTCGCCCCCTAGTCAATACCTTGCTCTTTAAGCGAAAGTTCGAATTTTGTTCCAATTCTTTAAAAATGACCGCTTAATCACAAAGGCCGTTAATTAGAATAAATAGCTCTTATGAAAGTACTAAAAAAATCTTTGGCTTAAAGAGCGAGGTATTGACTACGGGGTGAACCCAATCATATATATAATATTTTCTGTTCGTTTGAAGTTTCGATGTTGCTGCTATTGCAGTTGAAATAGTTGTTTTTTTATATTAAATTTCTGATCTTGCTTTAAATAATGCTGGGAAGTCCGGCGTCCCCTTCATAGCAATGTCCCTTCCCCCATGAAAACTTCCTTCATGGAAAGATCCTCCCACATAACCCCCGAACCAGCCCCCCCCACTACCAGGAAAAATCTCCCGTGAAAACGTCTGTATACTTCCAAATAACCAATACTATATGTTAACATTGGGTAAAGTTCATAACTTTCAGCCCTCCCCCTGGGAATTTCGGGGGATTAAGTCACCCTAAAAGACATACTTATTATATTTTCGAACATTCTGAACAAAATGGCTATCTCAAAATTTTGATCAGGTGACTTTGGGAAAAAAATGAGCGTGGGAGGGGGCCTAGTTGCCCTCCATTTTTTTTGGTCACTTAAAAAGGGCACTAGAACTTTTAATTTCCATTCCAATGAGCCCTCCCACGATATTCTAGGACAACTGGGTCGATACGATCACCCCTGGAAAAAAAAAAAAAAAAACAAATAAACACGCACCCGTGATCTTTCTTCTGGCAAAAAATGCAAAATTCCACATTTTTGTAGATGGGAGCTTGAAACCTCTACAGTAGGGTTCTCTGATACGCTGAATATGATGGTGTGATTTTCATTAAGGTTCTATAACTTTTAGGGGTCTTTCCTCCTTTTTTCAAAAATCAGCCAAATTTTCTCAGGCGCCTAACTTTTGATGGGTACAATTAAACTTAATGAAACTTATATATTTGAAATCAGCATTAAAATCTAATTCTTTTGATGTATCTATTTGTATCAAAATACCGTTTTCTAGAGTTTCGGTTACCATTGAGCCGGGTCGCTCCTTACTTACAGTTCGTTACCACGAACTGTTTGATATGCAGTAAATTCTTGTCTATACTTTCTTGTTTTGAAATAAATTCCTTTCAAATATAAATTAAAAAAAACTTTTTCCACAAAGTGAATTTTTCAAAAAAAAAAAGTAATGAACTCCATTAAACCAAAAATGAACAAAAATAGAATAAAATAATCTACCAAGCATACAACTACCACAAATCAGTATAAATAAATAAATGAAACCCAAAACGAGCAGAAATTAAAATACATAACCGAGTAAAACTCAAAACGAGCAGAAATTAATATGAGTACGGTAAAAAACCCTTATGCTTTCTAAAAGCCAGAATATAATTTGTACTCTACTGAAAAAACTCAAATGAATGTGCATTGTCAGTTTAATAAACATATGCTAATATTTATTCCTTCAATTTTAATTAATTTTTGATTTCTTAAAGTTACAAAAGTGAAAATAATCAATACAATTTTTTTCAGTAAAGTACAAATGATATTCTGGATTTTAGAAAGCACAGAGCTTTTGAACCCAACTCATATTAATTTCTGCTCGTTTTAAGTTTGACTAGGTTATTTATTTTAATTTCTGTTCGTTTTGGGTTACATTTATTTATTAATACTGATTTGTGGTAGTTGTATGCTTGGCAGATTATTTTATTCAATTTTTGTTCATTTTTGGTTTAATGCAGTTCTTTATTTTTTTTTAAACTTAATTTTTGGAAAACGTTTTTTGAATTATTTTTTGTTCGTTTCATATTGACATAGTCTTTTTCGAGGAAAAAGAAAATAATAGTTTGAATCTTTCCAGTTTTCCTATAAGAATTTATAGTTTAACCTGCTATTTATATGCTGGAGAAACTCTTTTAGCGATTTTTAACAACATAAACTCTTTTGAAAACCATGACACAAATAGTAGTGTTTAATTTAGTCATATACATCCTCTAGTTGACCTGATAAATAAAAGTTAATACCATTCCCAAAAAATTATATCTATGCTCTTTCACAGCCTGGATACAATTACACTCTTTTGATTTAGTAAAATTTTAAGAGCAGAAGTAGTAATAGAAGTAGCCCCAAAAATTTGAACTTAATACCCTCAGTTGTTCTTGCGAGACGTCTTATCGTTAGTATCGTTAGTTACAGTAACCGTAGAAGCAGCGTTAAATGAATACACACAGTGTCTTCTGGCTAGCTCAAAATCCACAACCTATGAAGGTATGAAGGTGAAATTTTCAGAGAATATTTCTGTTGTATGGATGACAACCTGCCATCTGTATGCAGGTTGCCAAAAGAGCATATCAGCAATATCTTAGGAACAGTTTCGTGTGTGAAATTAAAACTTACAATGCTTATTGTGGGGATGTTGAATTGACGAAAAGACAATATTTACATCATAATACTAATGCTTCTACTCCTACAACTACTGCTACTACTACAACTAATAAACCTAAGGGTATCAAGGCAAAAATTTTGGGCAATATTGTAACTGAATTGAAACTAATCGAAACACACTATGCCCGTATAGGTTGTCAAGAGGACGTATCAGCAATGCTTCAGGACCGGTTCATGGTATTAAGTTAAAAATTTCATCGTGCGTTGAAGAGGATGTTGAAAAAAACATGTTATTTGCACACTGCTACTAATACTACTAATGCTACTACTGCTATTACAACTATTGCTACGCACAATTACTGAACCTTTCAACAATGCTGAAAAAAATTGATGTCTCAAAACTAGTCTGAATATTTGTTATGGGAAATGATGGGCGTGGAGGGGGGGGGTAGATTTCTCTTAAATCAAATTGACTCTCTAAAAAGGGCAGGGTTCCCTCCCCTGGGATAATTAATATGCGTTGATGCGTTGAAGATAACTGAATATGAAACTTGGATACATCTCCCACTGAATACAATTTACCGGAAATAATTGTCGATTCCCATGAAGAATAACAGCTATGAATAGGGTTACTGGACAAGGGTTTGGGTGCCTGTAAAAAAAAAAAAACACAATGGAGCAGGTGACAGATCTGAACCAAAGCAAAACTATGAGTTCCAGTTGCAACTCTCTGAACTGTACTACTGTAAAATTCTAGGACGTGGCTGATAAAAGCAGAAGAGACGAGAGCCTTGGAAGTGTTCAACCACTACTGCCTGCGTCATTCTCCCCAACAACAAATGGAACCAAATCTCAAATAGCACAGTAAGGAAGTATTGTGGCCAATCAGAAGAAATCTCACTCAGTATCACAAGACGTCACCTAAAGCTCCGTGGCCCTCAGTTTATGTCAAAACATCCTTGTTTGCGAACCAGTACCCTCTTAAAAACATTAACTAGCAGATCAAAAGAAGAACCCATGACGAAAACTCAATAACAAACCTAGTTCCATTACTCTGATATGCAGTAAATTCTTGTCTATACTTTCTTGTTTTGAAATAAATTCCTTTCAAATATTAATTAAAAAAAACTTTTTCCACAAAGTGAATTTTTCAAAAAAAAGTAATGAACTCCATTAAACCAAAAATGAACAAAAATAGAATAAAATAATCTACCAAGCATACTACTACCACAAATCAGTATCAATAAATAAATGAAACCCAAAACGAACAGAAATTAAAATACATAACCGAGTAAAACTCAAAACGAGCAGAAATTAATATGAGTACGGTAAAAAACCCTTATGCTTTCTAAAAGCCAGAATATAATTTGTACTCTACTGAAAAAACTCAAATGAATGTGCATTGTCAGTTTAATAAACATATGCTAATATTTATTCCTTAAATTTTAATTAATTTTTGATTTCTTAAAGTTACAAAAGTGAAAATAATCAAAACAATTTTTTTCAGTAAAGTACAAATGATATTCTGGATTTTAGAAAGCACAGGGCTTTTGAACCCAACTCATATTAATTTCTGCTCGTTTTAAGTTTGACTAGGTCATTTATTTTAATTTCTGTTCATTTTGGGTTACATTTATTTATTAATACTGATTTGTGGTATTAGTATGCTTGGCAGATTATTTTATTCAATTTTTGTTCATTTTTGGTTTAATGGAGTTCTTTATTTTTTTTAAACTTAATTTTTGGAAAACGTTTTTTGAATTATTTTTTGTTCGTTTCATATTGACATAGTCTTTTTCAAGGAAAAAGAAAATAATAGTTTGAATCTTTCCAGTTTTCCTATAAGAATTTATAGTTTAACCTGCTATTTATATGCTGGAGAAACTTTTTTAGCGATTTTTAACAACATAAACTCTTTTGAAAACCATGAAACAAATAGTAGTGTTTAATTTAGTCATATACATCCTCTAGTTGACCTGATAAATAAAAGTTAATACCATTCCCAAAAAATTATATCTATGCTCTTTAACAGCCTGGGTACAACTACACTCTTTTGATTTAGTGAAATTTTAAGAGCAGAAGTAGTAATAGAAGTAGCCCCAAAAATTTGAACTTGTAACCCCTCCACTTGTAACTTCCAATTTAAAATCAAATGAGATCCATCTGAATTTAATACGACCACCCATTCCATAAAAAACTTATATACCCTGGGGGCATATAAGTACTTATAGCCCTAGCCTCGGGGTTCGCTGTATTCTGATCCCTTTGACTCTTAAAAAGGACACTAGAACTTATGATTACCTATCCAATGAGTCCCCTCCAAAGCATATACGACCTCCCTTTTTATAAGAACCTTATGTCCCAAGGGCATAACTTACACCCCTTTCCCAAAGAGCTGTAGGGGGATGTGTGTCTTCCTCAGACATAATTTCCAAAGCCTTCAACTACGCTGAATAATATTGTTATCTCCGAATTTTTATTGGAGGTGTTAAGGCAAATGCGGAGCGTGGAGGGGAGAGTTGTTTCCTCTCAAGTCACTTTGACTCTTAAAAAGGGCATAATAACTTCCAATTTCAAATCAAATAAGCCCCACCTGATGTTTATAAGACCGCCCATTCAATAAAAACCTTATATGCTCTCGTAAAACAACTTACAACCCTATCCCCAGGGTGCTGGGGGATTGTGTCATCCCTAGAGACATTATTATATGTTCTTTGGACTATTTTGAAAAAATCACTATCTCATAATTTCAATCAGATGTCTTTGGTGAAAGGAGGAGTTGTAGGAGAGGGGCGGGGGCTAAATGCCGTCCATCACTTTTGACGCTTTAAAAGGAACAAGAACTTCCAATTTTCAACCAAATGAGCCTCTTCTAAAGTTAAACAACCATCCGTTGCATACAAACCTTAAATACCCCCTGGACATAAATTACAGCCTTTGCCCCTAATCTCTGGGGTTTCAACCCCAAAAGCATTGTTATATGATATTTGGACTATTTTGCATAGAAAGGCTATGTCAGAATTTCTATTCGATGCATTTCGGGACAATATGTGTGTGTGTGCGTTGGAGGGGGGGGGGTTTAGCTGCACTACGATAACTTTGACTCTTAATAAGAGCACTATAGCGTCTTATTACCAATTCAATAAGCCCCCTCCGAAGTTTATATGACCACGGTTTCTATAAAAACCTTATATGCCCATAGAGCATAACTTACAACCCTTGCCCTAAGGGCTGTGGGGACTTTTTTATCCTCAAAGACGTAATTTCCAGACCTTTCAAATACGTAGAACAAAATGGCTATCTCAAAACTTTGATTGGAAGTGTTTGGGATGTGTTGGGGAAATGATTGACGTAGGGGAGGGGGACCTGATTGCTCTTCATGAGCTCATTTGAAATTCCTATGACATTTCTTTCTATTTGTTTTCAATGGGTGTGGGGAGGGGGGGGGTCATTTGCCCTCTGATCACTTTCGACTAATAAAAAGGCACTTGTCCTCTTAACTTCCAATTGAATGAGCCCTTTTTGAAGCTTAACGACAAAACTTTCTATAAGAACCTAATATGCCTCAAGGGCATAACTTACGACCCCTTGTCCTGAGGGCTACGCGGGAAGGGATGTCATCCTCAAAGACACAATTTCCAGACCTTTCAACTACGTTGAACAAAATGGCTATATCAAAATGTTTGGGAAATGATGGGCGTGGGGGAAGACGATGATACTCCCTCCAATTACTTTCGACTATTAAGAAGGACAATAGCCCTCTCAATTTCCAATCGAATGAGCCCTTTATAAAGTTTTTACGACAACACTTTGCAACCCCCCCCAGGGCATAACTTATAACCTTATCCCTGAGGGCTGTAGGGGGTGGGGTTTCATACTAAAAGAAATAATTTCCTGATCCTTCATCTATGTTCAACAAAGTGGCTCTATGAAAATGCTGATCAGAAGTGTTTGGGGAAATGGTTGTCGTAGGGAAGGGGGACATTAGTCCTCCATACGCTTTGACTACTAATAAGGGCACTAGCCCTCTCAATTCCCATTTGAATGAGCCTTTTTTGAAGTTTCTATGACAAAACTTTCTATAAAAACTTTATATACCCCCAGGACATAACTTACAACCTTTGCCCTGAGGGCTATGCAGGGTTTGTCATCCTCAAAGACATAATTTCCAGACCTTTTAACTACGTTGAAGATAATATCTATCTCAAAATTTTGATTGGATGTGTTTGGGGAGATGATGGGAGTGAGAGGGGGGTTAGTTGGCCTCCAATTACTTTCGACCATTAAAAAGGACATTAGTCCTTTCAATTTCCAATCCAATGAGCTCTTTCTAAAGTATCTACGACAACACTTTCTATAAACACCTTATATGCCCCCAAAGCATAACTTATAACCCTTACCCTGAGAGCTGTGAGGCGGATGCCATGCTCAAAGACATATTTTCGGGACCATTCAACTGCATTTGAACATATTGGCTATCTCAAAATTTTGATTGGATCTGTTTAGAGAAAAGGAGGGCATGAGAGTGGAGTTCGTTGTCCTCCAATCACTTTCAAATATTAAAAAGGACACTAGCCCTTTTACTTTCCAATCTAATGAGCTTTTTTTGAAGTTTCTACAACAACGCTTTCTATAAAAACCTTGTATGCCCCTCGGGTAGGGCACAACTTACAACCCTTGCCCTAAGGGCGGTGGGGGGATGTCATCCTTAGAGACCTAACTTGCAGAATTTTCAACTAAGTTGAACAGTGGCTATCTCAAAATTTTGATTGGATGTTTGGGGAAATGATGGGCGTGAGAGGGGGGTTAGTTGCCCTCCAATCACTTTCGACTATTAAAAAGGGCACTAGCCCTTTCAATTTCCAATCGAATGAGCCCTTTTTGAAGTTTCTACGACAACGCTTTGTATAAAAACCTTCTATGTCCCCAGGGTATAACTTACAACCCTTGCCCTGAGGGCAGTTGGGGGATTGTCATCCTCAAAACATAATTTCTGGACCTTTTAACTACGTTGAACAAAATGCCTATCTTAAAATTTTGATTGGATGTCTTTGGGGAATTGATGGGCGTGAGAAGGGGGTTAGTTGCCATCCAATCGCTTTTGACTATTAAAAAGGGCACTAGCCCTTTCAATTTCCAATCGAATGAGCCCTTTTTGAAGTATCTACGACAACACTTTCTATAAACGTCTTATATGCCCCAGGGGCATAACTTACAATCCTTGCCAAGACAGCTGTGAGGCAGTTGTCATCCTCAAAGACATAATTTCGGAACCTTTCAACTACGTTGAACAAAATGCCTAGCTCAAAATTTTAACTGGATATGTGTTTGGGGAAATGGTGGGCGTGAGAGAGGAGTTAGTGGCCCTCCAATCACTTTCGACTATTAAAAATAGCACTAGCTTTGGTTTCAATTTCATTTATCTTTATTTAAATCCCTTTCAATTTCCAATCGAATGAGCTCTTTTTCAAGTTTCTATGACAACGCTTTCTATAAAACCTTATATGCCCCCACGAAATAACTTACAACCCTTGCCCTGAGGGTTGAGGGGTGAGTGTCACATATGCCCCCAGGACATAACATACAACTCTTGCCCTGAGAGCTGTGGGGGGAGTGTGAGGGTTGTGGAAAATTCAGAGGGGGATGGAAGATGCCTTTGAAGGCCTGGAAGGTGTCTTCATCATAATTGATGACATTACTGTGCATGGCACAATGCAAGAAGAGCAAGATGAACGTCTAGCAGCTATACTCGAACGTGCCCTAGCCAGGGGGATCCGCTTCAACGAAGATAAGTGCCAGTTCTCGGCCTCCAGTGGCAGGTATTTCAAATACATATCAGCTCCAGGGGGGTGCAGCCAGATCCCGAAGATTCGCACCATAAACCAGATGCCAAACCCATCATGTCGAGAAAAACTCCTAACCCTCCTAGGGATGATCAACTATCTTGCCAAATACATACCAAATCCATCCAAAAAAAAAAAAAAAAAAAAACAAAAAAAAAAACACTCTGTGACCTAACCAAAGCAGACCTATTCGTCTGGTCTGAAGAACACACAAAACACTTGTGGACCTGAAAAGCTCTATTGTGTCAAACACCCCTTTTTTCAACTATCAGAGCAAGAATTTAAAACTCATTGTTGACACCTCAAGCCATGGGCTTGGCACCCACCTTGTTTTGGAAGGGCAGGTTACAGCATATGCGTCAAGATCGCACAGTAAGACAGAGCAGAAGTATTCGCAACTCGAAAAAGAGCTACACGCCATCGTGTGCGGCTGTAAACACTTCCACCATTATCTATGCAGTCGCCATGTTGATGTCACGACTGATCACTGCCCACTCGAAACCGTTGTAGTAAATCCAATCCACGACACCCCACTACAAGTGCAACAATTAACGCTTCAGCTCCAGCCTTACAACCTGAGTCTGGGGTTCGGACCAGGATCTGAAATCACAGTTGCTGATGCTCTGTAACACCTCTATCTTAGCAATACAGATCCGAAACTGGAAGAACATCTGGATATCTATGTACACCACGTAGTATGGAACCTATCAGCCAGCGATCAGAAGCTTGAGCAGATACGGATGGAAACAGCACAAGACAAAACCTTGAGCACCCTAGTCAAAACTGTTCAAGAGGGTTAGCCGACTACTAGAAAAGACTGCTCGACTAATAACCTAACCTAATGGAATGTCCAACACGAGATGACCTTCACCCAAGGCATTCTTCTGAAGGGAGAAAGACTAATCATTCTGAAGAACCTACAGTTAGCCACACTCCAGCAGTTACATGCAGCCCACCTTGGAACCAAGAAAACCAAACAGTAAGCAAGGATGCTAGTGTACTGGCTAGGCCTCAGCATTAAACAGTACATAGTAAAATGCCAAACATGCGCCAAGCACATACCAAGCAACTCGAAGGAGCCGATGATAAACCACAGTATGGAAACACTCCCTTGGCAAAAGATAGCTACAGATCTGTTTGAATCGAATGGCCCCAACTTCCTAGCAACCGTCGACTATCACAGCCGTTTCTTCAAAGTGGACAGACTTACTACAACACTGTCCAACATGGTCATAACAAAACTTAAAGCCCACTTTGCCTGGCAAGGCATACCATTGCAGCTAATTTCTGACAATAGCCCTCAGTTCACCTCCAGAGAATTCCTCAGCTTTGCCAAATCCTGAGGTATATCACTGAGCACATCCAGCCCTGGATATACCAAATCCAACGGACTCACCGAGAAGGCTGTGCAGATTATAGAAAACTTCATGACCAAGGCAACAGAAAACAGAGAAAACCCCTTCCTAGGTCTACCTGAATACCAATATACACTGGATGAGGGATTTGCATCTCCTGCTCAACTCCTTCTGTCCTGCCAACTAAGATCCATCCTACCATACACCACACATCAATTAAAGAAGAAGGTCATCCCGACTGGACAGTTCACACAGCAAAGAACTGAAATGCAGAAACGCCAGAAAATTCAACATGACAAATCAGTCAAGGCTTTAAAGCAGCTTAAGCCAGGTGATGCAATCCACGTTCAGAAAATACCAGACAGACTGTGGAAACTGGCCATTCTGCTTACTCAAGTCAAATAGCCACAATCATACCAAGTGTAGACAAATGAACGTAGATTATGCATAGGAACCGCAAAAACCTATCAGCTTGCCCACATCAAAGCCTGAAAGGCTCGAGTTTGGTCTGCAAAGGATTTGACAATGTCATACTGCCAGATATGGCTACCAAGTCACCACCCTCTCCATTACAGGTAGACCATTTTATGTCCCTGTTGCCAATCCAGGATTGGAATCAAACCCCTAACAACTCCCTGTTCCCCTAATTCTGCCTCTGTTGCTGACTTGATCCTGCAGAATTATTAATATATTTGTATGCTATTAAGGCATGCGCGCCCATAGGCTGATTTTTTTTTTTTTTTTTGGGGGGGGGGGGTGTATCTGGTCTAATCGGCACTTCCAATAATGTATAATTAAAGTCTCAAGATAAAATATCATAGGAAGCGTGACAGCGCTGCCTAATTAAAGAGCAATGTGGGCACAATATATTGTATTTTTTTTTTAGACCAGGGCATTTCTTATAGAAAGAAATGTCATAGGAACTTCGAAAGAGCTCATAAAGGCCAACCAGCCCCCCCACGTCAATCACTTCTCCGACACATCCAATCAAAATTTCTAGATGACCATTTTGTTCAGCATAGTTTAAAGGTTCATAAATTATGACTTTAAGGATGACAACCCCCTTCCCCCGCCCACAACCCCAAGGGCAAGGGTTGTAAGTTATGCCCTGGGGAGATATAAGGTTTTTTATAGAAAGGGTGGTCATATCAAACTCGAAGGGGGTTCTTTTGATAGGTAGTCAGAAGTTCTACTGGCCATTTTAACAGTCAAAAGTGATTGGAAGTCAACCAGTCCTCCCCCCTGTACACCAATCATTTCCCCAAACAGCCAATCACAATTTTTGAGATAACCGTTTTGTTCATTGTAGTTGAAAGATCCAGAAATTCTGTCTTTGAGGATGACCCCTGCACATAGCCCTCAGGGCAAGGGTTGTAAGTCATACCCTGGGGACACATAAGTTTTTTTTTTTTTTATAGAAATGGTGGTTGTATAAACTTCAAAGAGGGCTCATTGGATTGGTAATCAGAAGCTATAGTGCTCTTCTTAAGAGTCAAAGTGATCAGAGGGCAAATACCCCCCCCTCCCACACACACACACACATATTTTCCCAAAATGCATCTGGTAGAAATTTTAAGATGGCCATTTGTTATTGTAGAAACTTCGAAAAGGGCTCATTAGGTTGGTAGGTTAAAGGGTTAGTGCCCTCTTTATTAGTAAAAAGTAATTGCAGGGCAACCATCGTCTCCCCCCTTCCCCGACACCCCTCATTTCCCCAAACACTTCCAATCAAAATTTCGAGATAGTTAATTTGCTTGATGTAGTTTAAAAGTCCAGAAATTATGTCTTTGAGGATGAGAATCCCCTCACAGTCCTATGGGTAGGGGTTGTAAGTTATGCCCCAAGGACATTTAAGGTTTTTATGGAAAGGGTGGTCATATAAACTTTGGAGGG
Source organism: Artemia sinica (assembly GCA_027921565.1). Taxonomy (NCBI): domain Eukaryota; kingdom Metazoa; phylum Arthropoda; class Branchiopoda; order Anostraca; family Artemiidae; genus Artemia; species Artemia sinica. Next base: position 19,406,380 of record CM051276.1, on the reverse strand, counting down.
GGCTCATTGGATTGGAAATTGGAAGTCAAAGTGGCATTTTTAAGAGTCAAATTTATCAGAGGGCAGCTATACCCCCCCCTGTGTCATATTTTCCTCAAATGCATCCGATAGAAATTTTGAGATAACCACTTGTTCAAAAATAGTCAAAAGATATCATAATACGGTCATTGGGGTTGACACAACCCCCACAGTATGGGGCCAAGGATTGTAAGCTATGCCCCAGAGACATGTAAAATTTTTATGAAGAGGTGGTCTTGTGAACTTTAGAGAAGGCTCATTTGATTCGAAATGCAATCAAATGCACCCAAATGCACCAGAATAGTCCAAAGATATCATTACATGGCCATTGGGGTTGACACAACCCCCACAGTATGGGGCCAAGGATTGTAAGTTATGCCCCAGAGACATGTAAAATTTTTATGAAGAGGTGGTCTTGTGAACTTTAGAGAAGGCTCATTTGATTGAAAATGCATAGCATGATGGAAGCATGATGGAAGGAAAATAGAACCCCTCCCTCCCTGATATCCTCTTTTCCCCAAACACATTCAATCAAAATTATGAGACAGTCACTTTGTAACCAACAGTCCAAAGAGAATATATAAACGTCTTTAGTAATCAAATATAAGAAATATTTAGGTGGACATTGAACTAAATCAAAGCAAACTATGAACATGTGGACTTTCAAAAAGGTGACAAAGCAATATCTCAAGAACAAATTATATTATTAAGTTAGGCCTTTAAGAGTAAGTTGTGGTGGATTTTGAACTAGCTAGAAGGAACTATGTGTATACTTTTAATACTGCAACTACAGTTACTGTAACTAATGATGCTAAGAGTACTAAGGTGAAACTTCTAGGAAGTGTTTAGGGGGGCAAAAGGCATATAAGCAGTATCATAGGTAGCACCACTCTATAATAGCAAGAAATATCATTGAAAGATTTAAAGAAGCTAATTTGATTCAAAATTAAAAGTTCTAGTGTCCTTTCTTAGAGTAAAATGAGATTGGAGGGCAATGAACCTGTCTCTTGAGCTGATTTATTTCCCAAACACATTCAGTCAATATTTTGAGACAACTATCTTGTTCAGCCTAGTAGAATGGTCCAGCAACTACGTCTTTAGGGATATTGGGCATGTCAACCCCCAACAATTATGCCATTGGCCCATTATGCTATATAACTAAATGCTACTTTAAAACTAAATCAAAAGGCATTGTGTTTGCAGTTGCCAATAAGACACTTCAGCAATACATTGAGAATCACTAGGAGTATTAAGTTGAAGGTTTTGGGGCTACTACTATTACTACTTCTTCTCTTACATTTTCTATAAATAAATAAATAGATTGTAAGTGTATCTAGGTTGTCAAAAAGCATAGATAGAATCTTTTGGGAATGATATTTCAGGTCAACTTGATGGGGCATAAAATTAGATGAAAAAATACTATGTGTCAGGATCAAAAATTGTTGAAATAGTTTCTCCCAACATAGAAATAGCAAGCCAAACTATGGATTCTTATAGAAAAAAAAACGAAAAAGATATAAAATATTATTTTTTCCATAAAAATGACTTATGTCAAAAAAAAAAAAAAAAAAAAAAAAAAAAAAAAAAAAAAAAAAAAAAAAAAAAAAAAAATTCCACAAAATTAGTTTTTCAAAGAAAAGTAATGACCTCCATTAAGCAAAAAATGGGCAGAAATAAAGCCAAGTAATCATCCAAGCATAAAACTACCACAAATCACAACAAAAAAATAATTGAAACTCAAAACAACCAGAAAATAGAATAAACAGCCGAGTCAAATTCAAACCAAGCAAAAATTAACATTAGTAGGGCTGATAACTCCCATGCCTTTTCAAGTCCAGAACATAACTTGTGCTAATCTTTTGGGAATGATATTTCAGGTCAACTTGATGAGGTATAAAATTAGATGAAAAAATACTATGTGTCAGGATCAAAAATTGTTGAAATAGTTTCTCACAACATAGAAATAGCAAGCCAAACTATGGATTCTTATAGAAAAAAAACGAAAAAGATATAGAATATTATTTTTTCCATAAAATGACTATGTCAAAAAAAAAAAAAAAAAAAAAAAAAAAAAAAAAATCTAAAAAAAACTTTTTCCACAAAATTAGTTTTTCAAAGAAAAGTAATGACCTCCATTAAGCCAAAAATGGGCAGAAATAAAGCCAAGTAATCATCCAAGAATAAAACTACCACAAATCACAATAAAAAAATAATTGAAACTCAAAACAACCAGAAAATAGAATAAACAGCCGAGTCAAATTCAAACCAAGCAAAAATTAACATTAGTAGGGCTGATAACTCCCATGCCTTTTCAAGGCCAGAACATAACTTGTGCTTTACTGAAAACAAAATATGTTTAAATGTTTTCACTTTTTTTACTTAAAGAAGTAAACAACCTCTTTCTACTCACTTTTAAGGAATAAACATTCAGTAATAAATAAGTTCTCATAAAGCTCTCACTTATATAGTAATAATAAAGTTCTCATTTTAAGGAACACTTTAAGGAATAAATACCAGTATGGGTAAATTAAACTGACAATCCATGTTTGTTTTCATAAAGCCTAAATTATGTTCTAGTCTTGAGAAGGCATGGGGGTTGTCAGCCCTAGTAATGATAATTTTTGGTCGTTTTGAGTTTGACTTGGCTATTTTTTATAATTTTTATTTGTTTTATGTTTCATTCATTAGTTGATAGTGATTTGTGGGGGGAAGGCCCTATACTTAGGACACCTTCAAACTTAGGACAGGCTTAACATACAGCAAAGCCATCAAGCAAAAAATTTCCAAATAATTGTAGGGAAGTACTCTATCAGATGGCATCTGCAGAAGTTTGAATTTGACAATAGCCATTTTGTTTTCTTGTGGAAGGATCAAAAATTTCAGAGAAGACATCAAAAATCTTTTGTGGAGTTCCATGAACTGTCTTGGGAAATGTTTGATTTACAGTAATTATTTACTGGCTCTGGTTTGTTGATTAGTATCTTTATGAACTAGAATCAGTGTTTTTGTCATAATTGTTGAAAAAAATTACGTGAATGCAGTGACATATAAGGTTCCGTGTTCGGCACTATCCCAATTATTAGTACTTGGGACATGTTCCATGCCTGGGCATAGGCACAGAGGGGATACTTATCCCCTTCCCCTTTTTTCTAGACTTCCTGAAAAATTTTGCATTATGTATTCTGTCTCTCTTAAAAATGATGACATTTTTGTCAATGACAATTTTTCACCATCAGTTGTCACCAATAGACCACTGAGTAAGCCTGCATTGCAACCCAGAGATGAAGACTTGCTATCCTCAAATCAGAAGAGGAGGGTGGAGCCCTTCATGATTCAGGAATCACCTGCACTTTAACCCAGAGTTTTTTGCCTGCCATAATAGAACCACACCCTAAAGCTTGTCCCAGAAAGGCCAAAACAAGAGGCTGATCAAAAGAGGTCTACTAAATAACAGATAGAAACTCCTAAAAAGAAGAAGATTGAGGAGGACGCTTTGCTTCAACAAACTAGGAAATCTAAGGGAGCTCTCAAAAACCCTTGTCAAAAAAGTAAAAAGCCTAGGCAGTCCTTTTTCACTGAAAGCCAAAGTAGCTCAGAAGATATTTCAGACTTGACTGAGCCAATCAAACCAGATGCTCACGAAGGATCTTCGGTGGAGAGAAACCCACAATTTGGTGCTATGAACTCAGGAGAGTTTGTCTTAATGCTTGAAAAGGACACCAAAAAAGGAAAATGCCACAGTGATGGTGAAATTGTTTCAGAAATGGCAGAGGAAAAAGAAGCAAAGGTTCTGTATTTAAAGAGGATTGCTCCATTCTTGAAATTCATCCCCACTGATGCTTCATATTGGTATACTTCTACCAAAATTGTTATGATCTTGCCAAAGCCTGAGCCTTCTGGAAAGACTAAAAGACAGGCTGGACATTTTGTCTTTCCTCTCGATTTGTCACCATTTAGTATGTTATTAACAAGTGAAAAACTTCTGGTTTAAGCTTGTTTTATACAGCTGTGCTTTGTTCTTCAATTTTCTATGTTATCTCTATTAAATAACTGAGTTTTGCATCAAATAAACGTTTTTATTGTCTGTCCCCAGTATGGTTTCCACTTGTCCCATCTATTGTGCCCAGTTCCATACTAAGGACAAAATGGGTAGTTGTCAAAAGAACATATTTTCTTGAAAACAAATTGATTTTACAACTTGAAAACATCTTTTTTGATTAATGCAGATGATGCTGAGAAATTTTTGTTTCTGAACTGCAAAGTGTCAAGGAGTAAGACCACAACTACTACTGCTACTATTGTAGCTGCAAATGAGATTGGTTGAAACTGCAAATTGAACTACTTCCAGCTGTAACTTCTTGCAACTGCTACTAAATATGCTTTTGCCTACTTTAAGGGAATGTTGAAAAAAAAATCACTTTGATGTTTTGATACATTGATGTTGAAAAACTTGGAACTAAGGCAATCAAAAACAAAAACAAATTAATGAAAAAAAAACTTCCCAAAAATAAGTTTTTCAAAGAAAAGTAAAGAGCCATATTAAATTTAAGAACAATAGAAATAAATTCCTACAATAATTCAAACTAAAAACAACCAGAAATTGAATTAACAATTTTAGCAAATAAAAACAAACAGCAGGTACTAATATGAATGAACAAATAAATCTTAAAACAAGTAAAACTTAAATCAAATACACAAATCAAACTTAAACCAAACAAAATCACAACAAAGAAGAGTTTGGCAACTGCCCCCTCCCCTAACTGTAAAAATCTAAAGCCTACTGTTTCATTTGCACTTTAATGAATACAAATTATACTACAAATGTTTCCTTTTGTGCATACAACATTGAAAATAAAATTACAGTGAAATAAACTCTTGGATTGCTCAGCTTTCAGCAATTAATATCTGCATATCAAATATTCCATTTAATTTTATTAGTTCTTTCCAAGGACTGTTTGAGACACATATAGTTTAAAAAAAAAACATAAATCATCATCTACCAATTTCCCTCTACTAGTTGCACGTGGACAATTCCATCTGTCTATCCAACCACTTTTCAGTTGGTAAATTTTTTACATTTAACATAAATCTGAAATTGAACCCTGGTCTGCCTAGTGAAAATAAATGGCATCAGGAAATTATGAGGGATAAAATTAATGCCTCCTTGTACCAGAATGTGTTTAATGATATCTAGGCTAGAATTAATATTGCTGACCAATTGCTCCACAGATCATCTATGGTTACACAAAGTGATAGGCAAGTCCAAATATTTTTTTGAATTGGGATGGAGGAAGAGTCTGTGTAGCTGTGCTGGCCTCAGGTGGTTTGGTGCTGCAGTGAGTTAGTTGCAGTAATATATATTGTAGCAAGATAGTTCATACCCAGCAGTGTGCTGAAAAGGCTTGAGTTCTGGTGTGTCATGTTCAGGCTGGCTTGGAAATACTCCAGTGGTCTGACAATCAAGATTTTCTTAATGCTTATACAAATACAAATTTTGGCTCCAAATGGGGATTGAAAATGGTCAACAAAGGCATGGTATAGTGAGTACTATCAATCATATATCAAAGAAAGTTTTGACAAGACCCTTGCTATTCATTACTGCTTGATTTAGACCCTAATCTAATGCAGAAAATTTAAAGTAGAAGAAACATAATAAATCAGTAGATGGTTTTCCCAGTGAAACAAGTAGGTTGACTATTTTATGCTGGAGTTTGCACTGTCTGATTCTACACTTGAAGTAAGTTTTCCCTTTAGCTTGATTTAAGTGTTGCAGAAAATTATCTGGAAGTTGGTTTTCTTGTGGCCAATTCTTCAGTCCCTGAGCCACTCTCAGGTCTAAGAAAAGATGTGTTTATGGGGAGTAGATAGCCTATATGGGTAAAATTCTAGACAAACTACTTTTTCCTATCTTGAAAAGGGGTTAGGTTGGGAAAATGAAACTTCCAGTTATGAATCCAGGGTCAAAAACATAACACAGGAAGGTATTGCCAATGTACTATGTTAACCCTCTTCTGATTTTGGAGTCTAAGAAATTTACCTACTTGACAGGTCTATATCTATTGGAATTTTACAAAACAGCATTATACCTTAATTTTCAGTTTCTGTTTCTCTGGTTTTAGTTTTAAAAATGTAATTCATGTTATATGAGTAGAATTTTAAAGTATATCAATGTTTTTTTTTCTAAATATAGGGAATGTATGTGTAGATCTCTGAAACCTCATAAATTGGGCTTCAGCAAAGTTGTGAAGCTGAAAATACTTTTTTTGTACTTTATTTAGGCAGAAGATCTATTTTGCAAGGTTTTGCTTTGATAATGAAAAGATTTTTGGTAATTTTTTTGGCAATTCATAATATTGACTTAAAAATAAAGTACACATACCACTTGATGCCTTTTTATGCTCTTTCCAAATATGATAGGGTAAGACACCCAGTAGTCGGCCACCTGCCTATTCTCGGACAGAATGTAACTAACAGGGAACCTAGCTCCTTTATAGGGAACCCAGGGAACCTAGCTCCTTTTTAAAACTTCCTTTATAGTATTATAGTAGTGCATAAAAACTTTCTAAGCACATTAGCCAAGAGCTAGGTTCCCTGTTAGTTACATTCTGTCCGAGAATAGGCAGGTGGCCAACTACTGGGTGTCTTACCCTAACCATTTTTGTTGGAAATGAATTTTACCCCCACCCCTATGTATACCAATTCAGGGTATATATTTGCAAATTAGAGGGGGGGGGGTAAACTTACCTCTCATATTCATCAGAAATAAAATTTACCCCACTAGGCACATCAGAAATAAAATTTACACCAAGCCTAGGCACAAGTCTCTTATAAAGTGATTTCTAATACTGGCAGTGTTCCTGGCCTATTTTGTATACATATAAGTACTTGGGTCCTGAAAAGGGGAAGGATAAAGGACAGTGCTCTTCTTACTGGCCCTCACTGTATGCTGAATTTTGTAGTCCTAGCCTATATATCTACCAAAAACTCACCAAAAAAACTTTTCCATAAAAAAATCATCTAGCATAGGCCTCATTGAAAATAGCATTAAGCTGCCAATATTTCAATACTCTGACTGCAAGAAATTAGCCTAGGAAAGATTGATGGGACTACATGTATTTTAGGCTATTCTATTGTGTGTGACAGTCTAGCCTTCTTACCAGTAGATAAATGGCAAACTCCAAACTTTTCTTTTAGTTTAGGAGCCTGAGTTCCTTTCCCAGAGCCAGGAGGACCAAGTAATATTGCATTTATTCCTTCATTTTGCTGCAAAATAGGAGCCATTAGGACTCTGGCTATTATGGATTTTTATATGAGTTTTGTATAGGCTACAGGCTATCTCTATTTTTCTCTCTGTACGCTATTGCCAAATATTAATACGGTAGTTCACAAATAATAAATGTCATTTGCAGAAAAAAGCAAGCGAAATAGTTTTATGAATTTCCGCTGTAAAAATTTACGTTTTTTCTAGACAGACAAGGATTTATTTACCTAAAAATGTGACATATTAAATTACAATCCAAACAAGTAGCTTAGTTTTAAAGGATAGGTAAAATTGATACAACAAACACAACAGAAACAAAGATACTCTGTAAAAAAGAATAAGGGAAATAAATTCACTTTAAAAAAGGAACGGGGGCGGTTTTACTTGCGTATAAACTTGTTGACCACTTTCCCTTTTATCTTGGAAAAACAAAGTAAGCTAATCAAAGTTTCAACGTAGAAATTTATGCAGAATAATTGTGTTACCATGAGAATGAATACAGGTGGTAAATATCTGAAAATTCCAATAAAAAAAGCAAAGTATTGGCAATGTGACATCATGATAAAAAAGTGTGGGAGCGTCAAAAACATGATCGAGCATCCGGGAATAATAGAAAGCTGGTAAACTCAGCTTATTCTTGCACAAAAAAAAGACAGATTAGTCAAGCTAAAAACATGAAAACGTCGCAGCATAATTTAAGAACCCAGGAGAATGGCTTCAAATTATAAAAATCCCAGAAAACTGCCTTTTAAAGACTTTGTAATTATGCTTTACATTAAAAACTTTATTGCAGTGCAGCCCAACCGACACATTAGGCACCTGCGAAGGTTGAAGGGCCAAGCCTGTTTTTGAGGGTCAAAGAACTGTAAAGCTGATCATAGTTAACTAAGTAATCGGAGAGGGTTAAAAAAAACCCTACACATAAGGTTTTTCGCCAAACATAAAGCTGGGTCTTTTGTTAGTAAAATATGCATATAGTACATTTATATTATGTGCACTTTGTGTATATCATGCATTATATGTGTATTGTATTGCACATATATATTGTCCATGCTGGCAAAACCCGCACTTGAGTCTGTTGAACACTATCTACTTTTTCCGCCAGTATTTTTAATGATGCTTAATTTTTTAAGATCCATGTGTCAAAGCATTTTTATCTTTGATTTTATTTTGATCTACCATAATAAGTTCTAAAATTTTCAAATGCATAACCATCATCTCTATCATTAGGTTTCTAACTGCCAATTCTAAGTGAGCATAAATTCATAACAAATCGTGCTAATTTTTCAGGAAACTTCCTTGACCACGTCACTGGTAGTAACAACAAAAACAGTAGACACTTTAATAAAACATCTTTTGTACCTGTTTTGTCACGATTTAAAATTTTCTGTTGACACTCATAATTTTATAACAGCATCTTTTTTGTAGCTGCGCATTTCTGGTTTCTACTGTTCCTACTACTGCTATTATTACTACAATTGCCACTACTACTGCTACCAATACTACCACTACTACTACTACCATCACTACTACTGTCACTACTACTACTACTATTACTACTAATACTACTACTACTACTGCTGTTACTACTACTACTACTACTACTGCTGCTGTTACTACTACTACTACTCTCCTGCTACTACTGCTACTACTACTACAGCTACTAATATTACTACAATTACTACTACTACTTCTACTACTAAAACTACTATTACTACTACTAATACTATTGAACTATTTCAAAAGAGTTTAAGAACTATTTTACTATTTGGAACTTGAGGGCTTTGTTTCCTTTGGCTCCATTTTTGGATTAAAGAAAGCAGAATTATGGCTGCCCATAATTCTTTATCCTTAAAACGCGCTCTAGCCTTCTTTTCTTTTTCCTTGTTTTAAGCCGGTGATTTACGGAAGAAATGGGAATACAATAGACCAATGAATTACTACTACTACTGCTTTTGCTACAACTACTACTATTACCACTATTATCACTACTACTTCTACTATTACAACAACTACTACTATTGCTACTACTGCTACTACTACTACTATTACTAATACTATTACTATTGAACCATTTCAAAAGAGTTTAAAAGAATATAAGGAAAGGATTTTTGCTATAGCTTTTATTAGTGTGTGAATAGAATTCAAGGAGTGAAAACAGTTTGACTTTACTCATTAGGATATATTTGTAATAATAATGATGAGTGGAATGTTTACACTATTAGAAGTTGATAGTGGAGTTGGTAGCAATGATACAAGAGCACTAAACATTGCAGTGGAAATCACGAGAGGATCACGGCTTTTTCTGGAATGGGATGAAGTATATGCAAGATATGTGATATCCTTGAGCAAATTTAAAATGAAGGATCAATTATGCTTCGCTGCAAAAGTTGATGTAGCACATGTGAATAGACTTCAAAGTGCTTTAAGTGCATTAGTGAAGCATATCGAAGACAATAAGCTGTATCGATAATTGTACATCTGTAGTATTATTGTTGTAATTATACAATAAAATTGTTTCGAAATCGAAAATGTCCCCTTTCTTTTTGTTAGAATGTTAGGCTAACGAATCATGGTTAGTCTAGAGTCAGTAGTGAGAGTGATAGGATCGAAAAATGAATAGATTTGAGAAAGAGAGAATTAGATCGAATCTTGTGATTAGGAAAAAACATTTGATTTTGGATGATGATTTTGTCGAGTTATCCATTCAACGAAAGATATTATCTCAGGGAACACTTGACAATATAATGAAAACTGATTCTCCCCCATTGGGCTATGGTATGAAACTTTGTCAATGTGACTCAAATACTTATACTAAATTATTGATATATTAATTGGAACAAAGCAGAACAATATCGTGGATAAGCTTTTGAAAACATTGCCATAGATTCAATGTAGATGCCTCCTCCTATACTTTTGATTCGAAAGAGGTGACGTCACAGAGTTACTCCTCTCACCTTTCCTCCCTCTGAATTAATCGAACGAGGATCAGTTTCGTTTTAGCTGTGAGAGAGTTGATATCGGAAACCAAAAATGTTCTATACATATCCACTATGCATGTAAACTCTTGGCAGTTGGACATCATGTGGGAATTGTACAATTATTGATGACTATAATGAAAAGTGCAAATTATATAATCCTTGTAAATTACATAAAGGCTATGCAGTACAAATTAAAGGATGTAATTCATGTCTTGAAGAGATTTGTGACTCTCACCCTAGAGGACGTCTGTGCTCCAATTGTCACTATGACAAATGTGATCAGTGGGAGAATACTTACCCCGGTACGATTGAAAAGAATCCCAAACGTGATTTTAGTTTATTTCTACGAGATTGGTATCGTCGTGGATTTAAATTTTTATGGGAGGAAGAATCCGGTCTACGATTCAACTGTTGGGGTAACAAGACAATTTCGTTTCTACGTCATCGCTGTGACGACACTGCCTATTATGACTATAAACCTAGTGATTTTTATTTGGCAGTTACCGAATGTGATACACTATTTGAAAACACTGTATGTGATATTGCTTCAAATAGACAGATTGAAACTCGTGAATTTCATAATATAAATGCAAATATTATCATTGACTATACAAAGAGATAAGGCAAGAGTGAAATTACATTATACTGTAGAAAATGTGACCCTGACTTTGCAGCCAATCAAGATCAATATGCAGTGAATCCAAATGATTTACCAGCACTAGTGGTTCACGACAGTTGCCTATACACCGAAGAAGAAGAAATCTAAAGTGAAGAATAAAGACATTGTTGTATATACATTTTTCATTTATTAATGAACAAATTTACATACATTTTTTAAGTACTTTACTCGTAGGGCACTAAAATCAATATTATAGAGGTCTGAGAGGATATTTCAAGGAGGCACACTTGTGCCTCTATAAAGAGGTGACCCACCACAATGTTTTGCGATTTCCGGTCCAAGAGGTCGCAGAGAGACAGCGGTAATCGCATTTTGTAGCCAAAGCTCCAACTAAGAAACGTGCAAAATTTCACCCCCCCTCCAACTTTATCTTCATGGGTAAAAGTGGGCCGGAAGTTTCGACCCTCCGACCACAGCCCCCCTTTAACGTTGTCCGATTGGGCTGAAATTTAAAGGTTAAGCTTTCCTAGGGTCCGGGAGCTTATCCTCGAAATTTCAGCTCAATCCGAACACTCCTTCCCTGTTTTCCAAAAACCGAATATAGCCACTTAAAGTTCATTTCTTCTTTTTTTTATCAGCCACGCCTACAGGCCACAGTTGGCAACGGATCCAGGTGAATGAGGACTCATTCGAAGAGGAATTCGACCTGTTAGGGCCTTTTGATATTTTCAGACCGAAAAAATTATCCCCCAAATTTACATTGACGAAAAACCTCGTTTTCCTATGAGAGCCCATGTTAATTTTTCCCACCACACCCCCTTCCCCCTTTAACGTTGTCTGATCCGGCTGAAATTTAGAGGATAAGCTTTCCTGGGGCTTGGGAGCTTATCCTCAAAGTTTCAGCTCAATCTGATCACTCCTTCCCTGTTTTCCAAAAGCCAAATATCAAGTTTTGTGGGAATTTGCTTGCGTCAAAAATACATCGCACAGAATAAAAAAAATGAAATGTCTCTGTGGTAAAGTGGTCGCTATTCCTGACTGTCAGGCGGAAGATCCAAGTTTGATTCCCCGTCAGAGATATTTTCTTATATATTGAATTTAAAGTTTAAAAAAGAAGCTCAGTTTCTTTTTTAAATCCAATCTATTAAATCCTTCGGCTCCACAGGCGTCTCCAGAAGAATATCACAGTCGGCCTTCAGGTCACAGGTAAGGTTCAAATGCTTTGATAACATGGGGCCTGGGGCGGCTGATAAAAATCTTACTGTGCTTTTGATTTGAGTATTCAGGAATTAAAAGCCTTAACACAAGAATCTTCAAAAGCGGGGGGTTTGGGAGGCGGCAGCCCCCCATCTTTAACTCCTGAAAAGATCAGCTAACAGTTAGTCAAGCAATAATAAGTAATAAACTGTACAAAAACGTGCAGAAATTATTTGAAAAAAACTACGTTTTCTAAAGAGTTAAAGAGGCTGAGTCATAAGTTCGAACCTTAAAACGTACAGGGATTAGGAGGTGCAGTTGGGGGGCTGCCACCCCCAAACCCCAGCTTCCGTATATGAAAGAGGCTGTGCCCTCCTCAACGCCTCGCTCTTTACGCTAAAGTTTTTATTGTTTAAAAAAAAGAGTTGCGAGAAAGTCAAACTTTAGCTTAAAGAGCGAGGCGTTGAGGAGGGCACAGCCCCTTTCATATACGGAAGCGGGGTTTAGGGGGCGGCAGAGCCCCAACTGCACCTCCTAATCCCTGTAAGTTTTAAGGTTCGAACTTGTGACTCAGCCTCTTTAACTCTTTAGAAAACGTAGTTTTTTTCAAATAATTCCATCATAAAGTCTTTCAGACGTGGATTGTCCACATAAATGTTGAGAAACTGCTTGTAAGTATAGCCACGACATCAGAAAACAAAATATAGCAGTGCATGGAATCCACAGCTTTTAGTCGTCAGATCCTGCCCTCTCTTCTGATTTTGAATAATAGCTTTCCCACTGCTTTCAATATAGTTGCTTACGAGTGGAGTGTAGAATGTATAGGGTAGACCAATAGGATCAAAAAATTCAATCGTCTTCATTGTTTGAAAGATGCACAACCAATAACCTGTCTGCACAGTGGAAAGACTGCTATTAACAATGATTAGGGCATTGTTGGCACTTTGAATTTTTCCAAGAAAGTCCGAGGGCAGACAATAGGATTTGTATCTGGACATGTAGGGATCCATATTAAATACATTGCTTATTTGACTGGTGTTCATGGTGCCAAGTCTAGTAGAACACTGCTTTCAGGAGTGGTTTCCCAATAGGTTTCATATTGATTTAGTGAGATTAGTGCAATACTCTCAGGGTCGGCAAATGTACACTCTAAACGCACACTCCCCGTACGCACTATGCTCATATCCTGCATCCAGACAAATCCAATACAATGATACCATGTGTTTTAGCAAACATTCCTTCGGTTATACTATTTTCAAATAGTTGTGAGTCATGATCTAGGGTTTGCATGGTCAACTCATACAATGTTCTATAGGATTTATCAAAAGATAGATTGTAGAGTGGGATTCCATTTACTTTGCAGATAAGAGATGAAAGCCCAAAAATTTCAAATTTATGCGGACATCCAGTCCACGATCCTATTGCACTAGCACTTTTTACAAATGCCAAGGCTAGTTTTGACGGAATTTCGCCATTGATAAAGGCTGAGTCGGTGAAGGTGTGTGACCCCGTGGCAATATGACGTTAATTGGTGATTGTATGAGGAACAAGTAGTTTAATACTATTTCCACTGGCTCTCAGTTTTTCCACTGCCAAAGCAACAGAACTCATAACTTGTTGTTTGCGTACATGTAGTATTGCCGAGGTGAGGGAGAGAGTTAAATCCGGATTGGCAGCAAGTTCTTTTCTCAATATGAAATTGGATGGTGCAAGCGTCAATTTTATATCCACTTTAATATTGGGTTGTAGCCAATGGGGTATAAAAAATATTTTATGATATATTTTTCCAACTAGATGTAATTCACTAGTTGTAGCATTTTTAAGTGCATCTGTACTATCAGTATTAGTAATATATTCATATCCATTGGAGGTGCCTCTCAATTCCTTGGATGACTTGGGTGTCATCAGTATAAATTGCATATAGCTTGTATAAATTGAGAGATTGTTGCTTGTGCTCACCAGCGTGCCATTGATGTAGACACTGATTTGACGAAATAAACTATGCAATATACAATTTTCATTGAATATTCCATCGGCAAGAATAGGCAATGTATTATCAGATTTCCGGACTTTCATTTGTAAATCTATAAATGTTGAAGACATGTCCATAAAGTAGTCTTCATTGGAATAAATTTGAAAGTGGATATTATCGGAGAGGGGTTGTTGTGGATAAAATTGTTCATAGTATCCATGCTTTACACTCACATCGACATTTTCTGCATTGAATAGATTCAATGAGGAGGAGATTGAAGGTTGAGAATCCTTATGCGGTAGATATGACATCTTAGGAAAAGAAATCTAGTTTCGATCTCTCTCTGGGGCTTCTTCTTCTGTTTACTGTACGTGTCGTCTTTTTCCTTCTTTTCTTTGATAGGAATGATGTCTTTCGTTTCTGACTTGAGAAGAGACTGATGAGTGGTGCATTGTTTCTTGACCTTTTTAAACCTTTTCCATTTTGTTTTAATATCTCGCCAAGGGTTTGCGCACTGGACCTAAGATTTTCCGAAGCACTTTTTTTTAAAATTCTTGCCAGAGCCCCAATCGTATAGTGTAGAGGATGCAAAATCTGTTGCAGCCGGTACAATATATTTTCTAGCCAGAGGTAGTGCAGAGCGAAACAGCTTAGCAAACCAACTGCCAAGACCGTCGCCATACATCGACGAGCGACCTTTGTAAAAGTCCATTCCATTGCCCTGTTGTCTTGGGCCAAGAGTATTAACATAGTAGTCAATATCAGGACAAATGAATACCACTTTTCTATTAGACATCTTGTTGTTGAACGATGGCTCGAAAATGGCATGTAATCACAGCCAAACCTTTTGATATTGCTAGAGGATCATCTAATTCAGTTCTTAGTGTTAACTAACAGAGTTTCAAATAGGAAGTGTTTACGGGAATATACTGAAGATGCTTTATATTGTAGTGGTGAATATGTTCTTGATTGGTTTTTCGTTCAAGAACTCGTAGGAGGGGAACATTGCTATTGCCAACCCAAGATGTTTCCACAAATGAGGCGTAGAGAAATACACAAGCGTCCGTGGAGAAGGCAGGCGGGTAGTCAGCAAAAATGAAATTAGTGTTTCCAGCACTTTTACCGTTGATTATATTGAGCTTAAAGCCAAGAACATCTTTTAGATTATCATTGAGAATAACCTTTTCATTGGTAATAGGTGGACTAATGTAGATCTTGCCCTCCTCCTTTGAATAGTTGAAATGAAAAGCTCCTTTTTTACGAGCTGAAATTCTTTTATTAATAGAACGACCTAAATCACTCATACAGGTGAGTTGTTCATAGGGTAATTCAATATATGGATAATTCATCCAATTGATCTTTTTAATTTGTTATTGATCACCTTAGGGTGGTGGCCAATCATAGGGTCTAATTTTTATATAATATTCACGATCTTTTTTCAGAATGTCATATGTATTTTTGAGAATACAGTCGACAAGAACCACTTTATACTTTCCATCGAATTTGATGGTGGGAGAGAGTTTCGTCCAAAAATTACTTGTTCTATTCAAGTCCTTGTAGAGAGGATCAGAAACATTGGACATGAAAGTCACATAAAAATCATTGGGCATTGTTAAAATCTTCAGCACTGACCCAAGAATCAAAATCAGAGTTGTATCCTAGCCAGCAAACAAGCAACTGTCTCTTGCCCCTACGAGTACGACTCTTTAATATCTTTTCAATTTGATAGATTTCACTAGTGTTTATAACTTTTTGTAGTTCATATCCATAAAACCGCCGAGAATCTCATCATCTTTGGTGTCTCGCAGTCAATATGTCGTGGGTGTAGTGTCTAGGATTTTGGACACTTTAAAAAGTTCAGTGCTCCATAAATATTTCCCCTTTTCAAAAATATTGGTGGTTCTATTAATTCGAACAGTATCACCAACGTTGAATTTCTTCTTTTTCTTCTCATTACCATTGGAATATTGCTTTAGAAAAGCATGAAATGTATTTTCACTGCAATGAACGTCCCGAGGGCTTGAGTTGGACAGGGATCGATGGGGTCGTTGGTTATATATTTGCATGATGTTATTTAAATCGTGAATAAAAGCAGCAGTATTTTTCAGTGTACAATATCTTGAAATTAATAGACGAATCGTTCTTATCAATCGTTCAGCCAATGCAGCCTTTATCGGGCTGTGACTATGATAGAGTGTTGTATTATATTTCAATAGAGCCTTTTGCACATGAGGATTAACAAATTCGCTACCGCGATCTGATTGAATTTTCTATAGCAATCCTCTTCAAGAATACTTTCTAAAGCATGAGCAACTTCAACACATCTCTTTGATTGCAATGAAATGGCATAGGCATAGCGACTAAAGACACTGATTGCCACTAGAATATATTTGTAGGGTGCATTGTGACGCCGTTGAATCGTGTCTAAAGTTAAAAGATCAGTTTGCATTACATGCAGAGGGAAAAAGGCTTTAGTTTGTTGATATTGTTTGCCACGAAGCCTGCGATTCCGATGCAGTGTGTAACTCGGTTCATTTTCTAGATACTCTTTTCCTTTTTTTAATGTGCTGCCATCTATGTTAGAGGCAACTTTAGAAAGCGTTGTGGGGGAACTTAGAATTCCCGCTTCACAATATTTTCATAGAGATGCTTCAGAACTTCAGAACTTTCTCAACCATTTTGAACGCAAACACGTAGTGTAATGTCCACTTCCCTTTTGGACACAGGAGGTTGAATCAATCCGTCTTCACTTTTGACTAGCAGTCACAGGTGTTATAAAATCATTGCTGCTGCTGCTGCTGCTAGTAATTTCCTATATTGAATCTTGTTCTTTTTTAAATGGTGGTGGTGGCGTTGTTGGAGGACTATATTCTCTTAGTTTCTCTAGAATTTGCTTATTGCCAATAAGACTTTTGGGGAAGTTTGATACATTTAGAAAGGTGTATAGATTATTGTCAAAAGATAAAAGTCCTTTACGATTCGTCACCATAACACAAATTAAATCAACTAGATTATAACTTTTTCCCTGAATTATAATTCGTTTCCCTGCGCTGTCAACTTGAACTTGATCATCACCACCACTTTCCAACATGAGATATGATAATACTCTTTTACTCTGTTCTCGATAGGTAGCTGGCAATAGGTTTCCAATTGTTGACAATATTGAATTCAATTCCTTCTCCTTTGATTGCACTGCTGAATCTTGAGGAGATGTTTCCCGTTTAGAGAGATCTAAGGCGGTGACGGTGGGTCTCTCACGATAAGGTCTATGTTTGTCCACACGTCACAATGCATCTTGAAGTAAAAAGAGCTTTTTATTATCGGCAATATTCTCATCGTTAATGAATTTGCTTAGATTGTCTTCAAAATGTATCACGGGCGAGAGGACAAGTTCAAATGGCGTCAATTTATAGGGTTTAGCCATTCTCTAGAGAAAACTGTTTACAAGTCCTGCAATTATTGGCAGTAAAAGTGTAAAAAAGCTACCGCCCGCTTGAAGGAGACGTTTTCTTTAAAAAAATTGTCACTTGTTTTTGCAAGCCGAGGCACGTACAGTGGAAGGATGTTGCTTTGTCTGTTGTCTAACACCTTCTGGCAAGTGTACATTGCCCTCAGTTAAATTTAAACAAAGTTCAGATATTAGATTAATGAAATCATTGTAAACACCATGTTTGAGTATGGCCTTCCTGAGTGGGGGTTTTGAAGTGCCTAAAACGGAAAATAAATGCCGTTGTTCGTGTAGTTTCTTTAGTGTCATAATGGCAACTAATAGCTTTTTCTACTGTTCACCAGAAGATATACATTAATTTCTTTGTTGAAAATATCTGGGACTACACGTAGATCCTCGGGTGTGCTCTGATTAAGATCTAGTAAAATGTACACATTGGGCTTATTTGTCATCTGAGTGTACGCTGACAGCAGAAATTTGGAGACGCCTGGATATATTTGCTTATTGAGAGTTATTAGCGAGCTAGAATCATGAACAACTCGGTAGATAATATAGATGGTGCAATTCAAAGCAAGGGTTCTCATACATTTGCTCTGTACAGATTGTGTAGAACTAGGGTAATGGAAATGTGTTCATGATGAGAGCCAACGGTAAAGAGCTGTAACATTTCCTGTGAGAACTGTTCAATTGATTCTGTCAAATCATCAATAATCAGCCATGAGTTTGATTCAATACTATTGAAAACATCAAGTCCCCGTATGAATTGTATTGGTATGGATGTGGCAATAGCTTTTATTTGATCATAGGACTACTACTAAATACTATTGCAATAATAATTTTTTTGGTTTTTACAAAAACATTTTATTACAATTTTGAATTATTTTAGCTAAAGGTGTCGTTTTCCCCGAGATTGATGGGCCAAACAGAAACGACCTGAATGGTGTTTTAAATTGATACATACTGCTGCTGCTGTTGACAATAGTCAGACTAAATATAACTGTAAACCATACTTGTTCAATGAATAAGAAGTAATAATAATTTTCTCATAGATCTATCTAGTATGTTAACAAGAATAACAAAAACAATATTTCTTTCATTTACTAACATAAAAACACTTTTCTGTTCAACAAGAACATTTATTGAACAAAAACCCTTGTTCAACAAGAAGAAAAACTCTATTTGTTCAACATGAACAACAATAATATTTATTAGCAACAACATTTTTTTTGTTCAACAAGAACAACATTTATTAACAACAACATTTTTTTCACTTTTTTTTTCGTTCAAGAAGAACAACATTTATTATCACAAAAACACCTTTTTGTTCAACAAGAACAACGACACTACATGTACAACAACACTTATTGTCATAAAAAATACTTTTTGTCCAGCAAGATCACCAACACTATTTGTGCACACACACACATATTTTTTGTAGAAAAGCTCTATTTGTACAAGAGCACTTAAAGAAACAACTTAAAATAGCACAGTTAAACACTATGAGTTTATACCCCCCACCCCTCCGGGCCGAAGGCCGGGCGCGGGCGGGACCCCAACCCCCGGGAGCCGCGGGCCGAAAGCCAGCCGCGGGTGGCACACCCCCACCCTCCGGGGTCGCTATGGAAAAACTGTATACAATAGTCGCCGTCACTGCTGCCACTGCAGGTTACGTTAGGTTGGAGCATTTAAGCTAATTCATGAAAGGTTAGGTTAGGTTGGGTTGGGTCAATTTATCCAGACCAAGTTGATTGCGATAGTCTACACATTCAAACCGGTCTGAAATTCTATAGTGGCCGTGGGGGAGTACATTTACACCGTTTTTGAGCACAAAGACTTTGTCGGATATACATGACATTGCATTCTTTTCCACTCTAACAGCATAATTTTTATACTGTAGAGAGCAAATTGCAAGCACTTGTGCTCTCGGCACTAGGCTACTCTCTATACAGTCTCCGTAGACACCCATGTTGAAATTGTTCTTTACAAAATGTGTAGGCACCCCTTTACACGCCTGTTTTACATTCCTGTTATGAGTTTCAACGCAATAAACTTTAGGACCCGGGAACACCTCAATGGATATCAAATCACTCCCCGTCTCTGATTTTAACATGAGTTGTTGATTGGGGGCCTGATATTTCACCAACTCGGGGTAGAGGGACGGATTCCAGTTAGTGAAATCCATCCACGAGCTGAAGTGTTCCCCATTTTCTAAATCCCCCAATAAATCCCCGGTTTTTACTTTTAACAGCAGAGAATCTGTGTCCCCATATTAAACTTGAACCTCCCCCTCCCTTGGTCATTGTACCTTGCACACATTGTAAAAAAACGACAACATGAGCTTTTTGGAAATTTTAAGTACTGAACTACCTCCTGCTATATTCTTGTTCAGTACCACATTTCTCTTTTTCCTGTGTAGAGGAACCATGGTTGTCTCTATTCTCGTGAACGATGTAAAATTGGGGTCTGCAATAATTCGTGCACACTCTTGGGGGTCAGTCACGACGTCACAACGAGATCTGTGTATGCTTTCACACATTTTGCCAAGCGCTGAATTTAGAATGAGCTTATACATTTTCTTTTCTACTTTACTGTTTGCCCGAGAGCGTTTATTGGCAAAGGTATCGATAAATGTCTTTAAATAAGGTTTTTGATTGAATTGCAGGACCCTATGTATTTTGGTGATCTTGAAAACATTGTTCACCATCCAGTGCAAAAGCACATGGTGAACAACGATATTCTCTTTAGGGTCCAGATATGAAATCAGTTTCTGCTTTGAGGGGGTCCAGTACATCCCAATATCCTCAACCAATAATTGATTGTATGGACTCGGTGAGTCCTTGGTCACTGGTCGGTTGATACATGGGAAAACAAAATCTCTGACTGAATCATGAAGCGCCAATGGAATGTGACCATCAATTTCAAAGAACCATCCTTGTGGCCCATTGTCCTTGGCGGTGTTAATGTTGGGGAAATCACAAGGTTTCTCAAGCCATTTATAGTTTCCCCATAGCAAAGAGAAGACATTGCCGAGGGATATAACGAGTTAATGTCCAAAAAACTGCATTTGACTTTACACCAGTGTCTTGCCAGCTTGAATCTGTTGTCAAAACGCGATCTCCATGAAAAACATACTCACCCTTTTCGACCTTTCTACAAAAAGGCGTTGATCTACATCAGTTATCAAGCCTATTTATTCCCTACTAATTTTTAAAATCAAGTCCATCACCAAATGTGGTGTGGAAAAATAATATCCTATATCTAGTCCAAACTCTGAATAGACTTGATCTGTGTTTTTACAGACAATATCTAGCAGAGTTAAAACGTGACTTGCCAAGTACAGTCTACAATAATCCCACCCATTTTTACAATTACCCTTAGCCCACACCTTCTGGGAAAATTCATATTCCTCGGCAGTGCATTCACTGTTGGTGAGTGAATTAAAGAAAGCTTCAATTGGAAGTAGTTTCTCCTAGCTTAAGCGAGCGCCAGAACAGTAATAGTCGTAATCATATACACCTTTACAGGTCAATAGGTCATATATTTCACTGTCTGGAAAGTGCGGTTTAAACAAAGGAAAACTATCAAAATTGTCCCTTTTCTGCACTTGAATCAATTGACTCAATGCTTTGGGGAAAAAACTAAAAGAATCTAAAAACCTGATTATATTCAGGCACGTATGCCCGCTTTTACTATCTGGCATTTCAACTCGAGAAGCACCAACTTCTCTGCTGATTTGGGGATAATATTATAGGTAAATGAATTGTTTACCCATGTCCCCCCCTATCCCTGTGCATACGTGCCAAAGCCGGTAAAATAAATTTTAAATCATAATTTGCGTTGTGAATGAAAACTGGAATAAAAACCTGCTGGCTTACATTCACATTGCATGATTGATGTGCTACCCCTTTAAAATTACTACCCCCTAATGATACTTCCTGCCACAAGTGACTGTGGTCTCTGACTTTCCCCTTTCCCCCTCTTTTCTCCCTAGTCCCCTTCCCTTTATCCCCCTCTTCAAACTCCCCCTTACAAACCCAGCATATTTTTTGATTTTAAATCGCAAGACGATCCTTTGCAGACAACTACATTGGATAATGAGTATTTCTCAAACGAGAAATAGCGTCATTTGCAGTGCCAATTAATTTGGTCAGTGCCTTGACCATACACTCACCCTCATCCAACGTTTCAACTATTTTTAACAGCTGCATAGTGTTAGAACTGTCTCTTTGTGCGTGGACGTAGGAGACTTCAATGACTCGATGTTCTTTGATTCGATTCGGAAATCAAGGATCGTTCACTTCTGCTAGCTTCGCCTCACAACCCAAAGAGATTTTATTGCTTTGGAGGAGGGTATTTTGGAAGTTTTTAAAACGTAAAATGGCCCTATCACCTGAAACTGTTTCCACTGACTGATAGCCATGCCGTCTACAATGTTTCATATGATTTCTTAACTTCAATTCAGTCCGAAATCGAGACAGGCATGTCGGACAGTAAAAACGCACCCCCTAGTCTTACCCTCCCCCAGAACTCTACTGATGTCTGTAATTGGGTTGAAATGGCCAATTGCATTGGGTTCACTAGGTGGTGTGTACAACAACCAAACCCAGTGCTTCACCAATTCAATCGACGGGCCCCTTACTGGGAACACCACCCCCTTCTTTTTAGAACGAACCCCATGCTCAAATTCAGTTTCATATTGAACCACAGTAACGCAAATATTTAAATGGGCATTGGCCCTTTCAAAAATATCAATGGACCTGAGCGTTACTGGGTATTTTCCCTCTAAAAATGAAAAATCTACAATGGGAAAATCGGGCCCTACCTTTCCATGTACATTAACCATGTTTATTAACTTTGTTCATATGAATAAGACACCTGTAACCCAATGAGAAATCATGAATGCACGGGGGGGGGGTTGGGGTTATTCGTCTTGTTTTTCTTCTGGATGTTAAGTAATTATACAAAGAAAGAAATCTTGAGAAAAAATAATGGGTATATACCCAGTAAAAATAAAGTACGAAACAAGTTTTTCAAAGAAAAGTAAAGAGCTCCATTAAGCCAGAAATGACGTAAAATGGCCCAATCACCTGAAACTTTTTCCACTGACTGATAGCCATGATGTCTACAATGCTTCATATGATTTTGTAACTTTAATTTAGTCCAAAGTCGAGACAGGCATGTCGGACAGTAGAAACGTACCTCCCTAGTCTTACCCACCCCCAGAACTCTACTGATGTCTGTAATTGGTTTGAAATGGCCCATTGAATTGGGTTCACTAGGTGGTGTGTACAACAACCAAACCCAGTGCTTCACCAATTCAATCGACGGGCCCCTTACTGGGAACACCACCCTCTTCTTTTTAGAACGAACCCCATAATCAAATTCAGTTTCATATTCAACCACAGTAACGCCGATATTTAAATGGGCTTTGGGCCTTTCAAAAATATCAATAGACCTGAGCGTTACTGAGTATTTTCCTTCTAAACATGAAAAATCTACAATAAGAAAATCGGACCCTACCTTCCCATGTACACCCCAGTATTCTAAATTTTTTTTGTAGCGTCAAGTGCTAGAGGCTCGAATGCTTACATAAGGAAAGCGTACATGAAACATTTTTGGCCTGTTTCAAAACAGATTCGCTGAACACCTTGACAACCCTCTAAATCTGGATTATATTTTAAAACTATTGACCCCTCAGACGCCCTACCTGTCCCCCTCTTAAAATAAAATCTTTTTTAAATTTACAAATATTTACACTTAAATTTTCAACAAAAAGAACCACAGACCCACTCCCATTTTCGCTATAATTTTCGAGATGGGTAATAATGTGGTCTATCCAATGCATAAAAAACTGATTCATAATTTTCTAAATGTGGATAGACCACTTGCATCTCGGTATGTACATAATGATGATAAACCTCACTTTTACCTTCATTTAAATAGAATACCATTAAAACAATTAAAACCTTAACAGCTTCCCTACCACCCCCTTTCCCACAACTGAATCTGGTTTTCTAACAGTGCACGAATTCTATCTACATATATATGGACAATTTCTATAGGGTTAAATACAAAATTACCCCCCATAAGCGAATTAAAAGGGTCCCTAAAAGACGCAGTGTCGACAACTATTGTATTTAAAATTGAATTTGAGAGCTGAAAGTCAGGACAAGTCATAAATTGGATATTGTCACCCTCCCCCTCCCCCTCTTTTATATTATAACCACCCCTCCTCCAAATTGTTCATCAATAGGGTAGTTCGAAGCCATTTCATCCTCCTCCCCTACCTGTATATTACCATCACCCCTCCCCCACATTGTTCAATAATAGGTCAATGGGAAACCATTTCATTAGTTTGAAGTGATTAGTTTGACATCAAAATAATCAGTTAAAAAATCATCAATTTGACATGAATTTCGTTAACAATACCATTCCATGGTGAATTGTTGCAGAACTCCACACGCGCGTCTTCTTCTCCAACTGACGAGCAGTGGAGAGATGGCGAATATGGAACCAATGCGACCTATAAAAGAAACTAGCTTATTTTCAAAGTGTCTAAACCACCCTATTTTTCAAATTGGATTATTATTTACGTATTATTTAAAACGCGCCTAGTAGTAGTAGTTGCAGTATGCACATAGTAGTATTTGGTCAATTCACTGATCCCTACTCCATATATTCTGAAAGTTCCAACTTAATATAATATATTTAAATATAATATATAATGAATATAAGCCAGAAATGACGTAAAATGGCCCTATCACCTGAAACTGTTTCCACTGACTGAGAGCCATGCCGTCTACAATGCTTCATATGATTTTGTAACTTTAATTCAGTGCAAAATTGAGACAGGCATGTCGGACAGTAGAAATGTACCTCCCTAGTCTTACCCTCCCCCAGAACTCTACTGATGTCTGTATTTGGGTTGAAATGGCCAATTTCATTGGGTTCACTAGGTGGTGTGTACAACAACCAAACCCAGTGCTTCACCGATTCAATCGACGGGCCCCTTACTGGGAACACCACCCCCTTCTTCTTAGAACGAACCCCATGCTCAAATTCAGTTTCATATTGAACCACAGTAACGCCGATATTTAAATGGGCTTTGGCATTTTCAAAAAAATCAATGGACCTGAGCGTTACTGAGTATTTTCCCTCTAAACATGAAAAATCTACAATGGGAAAATCGGACCCTACCTTCCCATGTACACCCCAGTATTCTAAATTTTTCTTTGTAGCGTCACGTGCTAGAAACTCGAATGCTGACATGAGGAAAGCGTACATGAAACATTTTTGACCTGTTTCAAAACAGATTCACTGAACACCTTGACAACCCTTTAAATCTGGATTATATTTTAAAACTATTGACCCCTCAGACGCCCCACCTGCCCCCCTCTTAAAATAGAATCTTTTTTAAATTTACAAATATTTACATTTAATTTTTAAACAAAAATTACCACAAACCCACTCCCATTTTCGCTATAATTTTCGAGATGCGTAATAATATGGTCTATCAAATCCATAAAAAACTGATTCATAATTTTCTAAATGTGGATAGACCACTTGCATCTCGGTATGTACATAATGATGATAAACCCCAGTTTTACCTTCATTTAAATAGAATACCATTAAAACAATTGAAACCTTAATAGCCTCCCTACCACCACCCTCCCCCCTCCCACAACCGAATCTGGTTTTCTAAGAGTGCACGAATTCTATCTACATATATATGGACATTTTATATAGGGTTAAATACAAAATTATCCCCATAAGCGAATTAAAAGGGTCCCTAAAAGTCGCAGTGTAGACAACTATTGTATTTAAAATTGAATTTGAGAGCTGAAAGTCAGAAAATTCATAAATTGGATATTGTCACTCTCACCCTCCCCTTGTATATTATCACCATCCCTCCCCCAAATTGTTCATCAATAGGGTTGTTCGAAGCCATTTCATCCTCCTCCCCCTCTTGTATATTACCATCATCCCCTCCCCCACATTGTTCAATAATAGGGCAATGGGAAATCATTTCATTAGTTTGAAGTGATTAGTTTGACATTAAAATAATCAGTTTAATAATCATCAATATTGACGTGAATTTCGTTAACAATACCATTCCATGGTGAATTGTTGCAGAACTCCACAGGCGCGTCTTCTTCTCCAACTGACGAGCAGTGGGGAGATGGCGAATATGGAACCAATGCGACCTATAAAAGAAACTAGCTTATTTTAAAAGTGTCTAAATCACCCTATTTTTAAAATGGGATTATTATTTACGTATTATTTAAAACGCGCTTAGTAGTAGTAGTTGCAGTATGCGCATAGTAGTATTTGGTTAATTCACTGTTTCCTACTCTATATATTCTGAAAGTTCCAACTTAATATAAGATATTTAAAATCTAAAGATTACATAGTAGGTTTTGATTTTGCTAAACAACCCCACAAAAAATTTCATATTAATACTCTATCTGCTTTGAAAAAAAAACTAGGTCTTTACTTGATTTGAAATGGATAGCCTACCCCTTTTAGGCCATATCCTCTCATGATACATAACTCATTCCGATAGAAAATTTTTATCATGTTTGTAGAAGCAAGATTAAGCATTCATTAATAAAGCAGTTTATATCGCAAAGATTTTGCTACTCACTATGGAAAATTATGACCGGAATATAGTGCCTTTTATAGTGCAGTTGAGTGCCGGATGGTCCTGGCAAAGCATGATGGGGGATAGATGGGACGGTGACGTCCGTGTCTTGCATAGATGTGGTGGCGGTGGCGATGTCACTGACTTGTAAAGATGACCCAGCGGGGTTCACCATCCTATGAGCAGCTGCCCATTATCTTTTCGGTTTTTGACCAGACTTTATTGCTGTCTGCATGGAGGACACAGGGGGATGGTAAAGCGTGGCCATAGATCGCTCAGCTATCTCCTTTTGTTGCATTGGAGTAGCACCATTAGCCTTAGCTCTCGTGAGGTAATAAGCCTTGTGAGGGGGAGGCACGCATTCTTCAAAATTGTCCTTAAAAAGAAGAAAAAATTTAGTATGGAAAAACGATTCCCCATTTACAGAAGAAAAATTAGTACCCCCGCTCTGAACCGGAATTTATTGTCAGGCATGATTTTGTCTAGAAAGCATTGATCTCCCTTTTCAGCAAAGCAAACAGTAAAAATTTGCGAGAAATATACTAGGCTTAGAAATCAAACGTTTTTATTACACAACTTGTGAAAAATAAACCTTGACAATCAGTAGTCTGTAGTCTTAGGATAGAAATCAATGTTTCTATTTTTACCATTTAGAAAAAAAATTAAAGGAAAAGCATTATTCTTTTGAGCCAACAACTGCATCAAATCCAATACAATGATTTAAAATATAGATCCCAAAATAGTCAGCCATAAATATGATATAATTAAAAG
The DNA here is from genome assembly GCA_027921565.1 of Artemia sinica. NCBI lineage: Eukaryota > Metazoa > Arthropoda > Branchiopoda > Anostraca > Artemiidae > Artemia > Artemia sinica. Next base: position 19,379,472 of record CM051276.1, on the reverse strand, counting down.
CTAACAAAACACTAAACTTCAGTGTTGCGTGTCGGAATGAGCATATTAGTTTTCTTGTCAAAAGCGTGTAGAGGTCTGCACAAAGAATCCTCCCCCTTACTTTTCACGCGAAGAAACAGCTTGTTTTCACCTTACAACGAAGGTGTTAGAAGCGAATCATTGCCCCTCCCCCCCCCGATATAAACACTGAGAACTCAAAATGGAAGACAATAATTTAGATAGTTCCGTAGGCTACACACCCATAGCATAAATTTCGAAGTGTTATAAGCTCAAGAAATAAAGGGTATTTAGATATAGACTTGTTAATACAATTCCAGTCTATAGGCTTTAAATTAGATAAAAAAGATCATTAACCCAGCGAATAGGCCTAAAATTTGCGATCATAGGTAAAACTGTTATTCAATTTACGCTTAATGTAGTCTTCATGCAACTCCTAAAGACTTTTCTTTCTAACCTTGCGTATCAAAGTTAAAAAACCATAGTTTTCACGCTCCCTCCTGAGAATATAAAAAAAAAACTTTATCGAAAGAAACTTTATCGAATATTTACACATTATTCCTCCATGGTCAAAGGTTTATATAATTTAAAAGGGCCTGCGCTTCAGTAAATTTTCTCATTGTACCTATGTATCTTTTTTCTTAACCCCCCCCCCATATAAACACTGAGTACTCAAAATGGAAGACGAATACTACATGAAAATAACACCCATCCCCTCTTGACAATTCCCCTTTTTACAGATGAAAATTTTGTACCCTCGCTCCTAACCAGAATTTACTGTCAGGCAAAATTTTGTCTAGAAAGCATTTATCTCATGGACAACCCTATCCCTTTTCAGTGAAGCAAAAAGTAAAATTTGCGATGAAGAAGCTATGTCGCTAATTTGACCAAAAAGTATCTTTTTCAGTGAAACCACTGTAATGCAAATTCATAAGGATTAAGAAGCAGGCTGTACACTTGACAGGAAGCAATAATTAAGGCTTTAAATCTTTGCAGAAATGATTGAGTCATGTTAGCGGCTTAAATGGAAACAGTGTATTAATAGCTAAGGGTTGACAGAAGTTGACTGTCACTTTTAGATAGAATACAGAAAGAATAAATTTCTCAAAAACAGAATTATTTCCATTGAAAGAATTAAAGTCGTAAACAGGGGGGGGGGGGGGTTACATGGTAAAAAGAGTGTATTTTACGCTTTCAATCGAGTATAAACATCACATAGAGGTGATTTGTATTGGGGGTGGTATACACTGAATTTGAATTTACTGGGGTGGGACTATGTAAAATGATTTTATTTGGAAATAAACTAAGATAATTTACTAAAGAGAACTCACATTATAAATCGATGTAGCCAAAGTTTCCAAGTCATCAATATTCAATGCTTTATCCATGGTGTCTTAAAACTCTGTGATCTTAAAACTCTGTTTAACCTGTTATCTTAAAACTCTGGTGTCTTAAAACTCTGTTTAACCGCAACGCATGTCTGTTATATACAAAATCTCAAGGGCGAATCCTGATGTAATGGTAAACCTTACGTAACTTTCCTGATTGGCTTAGAAAGAGACACGTGACTCTGTCCCGTTTGCGGATCAATATTTCCCCGTCGATTTTGTATTCAATTTCTTAGAAATCCATTTCCCATCTAGTGGATCAATACATTGCCCTGTTAGAATTCAATGCACATGTACAAACTTCGCCCCAGAGTCATTACACCTAGAAACAACAATAAATCGACCTTGAAAATGGTGTCATTGACCCGTTAGACTCGATCAATAATCCTTGAATAAATTATAACCTGTCGGCGTTAGACTCAATTATAGATGGCAGCACGGTGTTCGTACCGGAACTCATGACCCCTCCCTACTGTCGCCCATTTCAACTGTTTTAAAGGTGACAAAACAGATAAAGGCAAAGGGCATTTTGAAAAAATTAAGCTTCTAAATTCAAACTTATATTAAGAGTTTTTACCCAGATAACTGACAAATTTTGTGATACGGTGTTTGAAGTTTTGTATGCAGTACTGCTCGATGAAAAAAACTACTAATTTCGACAATTATTTATTTTAAGAATAAATAGCTAATAGATACTCCAACTATTATGCAAGGGTTCTGAAACGCCACAGCCATTTCGTTTCTACCACATTTCTACTTCTCTTGATGAATAACGAAGAAGACCAGTTTCCAGCCAGCAACTTGTGAACTTTTGAACTGATGAATAGGCTCAAATCTGTTGTAAATTTAAGCTGTGTTTTGAGAAAGACTGATGAAAACATTTATGTTTGCGGTCAACATTGATCACGCCGGCTGCGCGCTGCCGACATCTCACCGGCGGCACGCTGTTTTTGGCCCCGCCGCCGCAAGTGTTCCACCATCGGCGCGGTGCCGGGGTCTAGCCAGAATCAAAACGTGTCAAAATTAAAAATGATAGCAGTGATGACTAGATTTGGAATTTTGACATGGATAAAGTCATCAATGACTACCATACCTTACTGTTAAAAAACAAAGATTCGGCGACGCATATTTCATAATGAGAAAGGACAAGCCGAGGTAAAACGAACCAAACAATTTGAAAATGATAGCGACGATGATCGGGTTTTGGATTTTGACATGGATAAGGTCATCAATGCCTACCATACATTTGAAAATCAAAAACTTGGACTGGATAAATCTTTGGAAGAAAAAAAGTTTTGTCCCACCACCTGAGAAATTAAATGAAAAAAGGTTTGGCGATATGTCTTTCATAATGAGAAAAGACAAAACGAGACAAAAGAAGAATTTTTATCTCACCACCTGAAAAGTTAAAAGAAACAAAGGTGGTCATCAATGCCTACCATACCTTTGAAAATCAAAAACCTGGACTAATTTCTGTTCGTTTTGAGTTTTATTTATTTATTGATAGTGATTTCTGGTAGTTTTATGCTTGGAAGATCATTTTACTTTATTTCTGCTTATTTTTAGCTTATGGAGCTCCTTACTTTTCTTAGAAAAACTTGTTTTGTAGATATCAATAAAATAATTAATTTCAAGAATAAATCAATCAAGAATAAATAAATAATTTCAAGAATAAATCAGCTTATTAACTTTGTTCATATGAATAAGACACCTGTAACCCAATAAGAAATCATGAATGCACGGGGGGGGGAGGTCATTGGTCTTGTTTTTCTTCTGGATGTTAAATAATTATACAAAGAAAGAAATCTTGAGAAAAAATAATGGGTATATACCCAGAAAAAATACAGTACAAAACAAGTTTTTCAAAGAAAAGTAAAGAGCTCCATTACGCCAGAAATGAGCAGAAATAAAGTCAAATGATCTTCCAAGAATAAAACTACCATTAGCCTTCTTCATACAAATAAGCTACCTGTAACCCAATGAGAAATAATGAATGCACGAGGGGTCATTGATGTTTTTTTTCTTCTGGATGTTAAATAATTATACCAAGAGATAAATCTTTCTAATTTTATTTCTGCTCACTTGTATCTTATCCGATAAAATAACAGTTCAAAATAGGGCTAAAATCTTTTTAATAGACAGTGTATGATAAATTTCATAAAAAATACCAGATATTTCGGTCACATATACAGTGACCGTCATCAGTAGTAAAACTAAACTAAAACTATTTAAAACAAAAGTTTATATACTAAATCAAACAAAACTACATCTTCTTACATCGTAGAAGAAAATCCTGTTGGTTGACAACATTTACATGTTTTTTCTTAGTGTTTATATATTTATGCACAATTTTGGTCAAATCATCCCCATAAATATGACGTAGATAATTCCGGAGACCACACTGCCTTTCCATGACGATATAATAAAAGTTCAAAATAGGGATAAAATCCTTTTTAATGCACAGTGTGTAATAAATTTCACAAAAAATACCAGATATTTTGGTCACATATACAGTGACCGTCATCAGTAGTAAAACTAAACTAAAACTATTTAAAACAAAAGTTTATATACTAAATAAAATAAAACTACATCTTCTTACATCGTAGAAAAAAATCCTATTGGTTGACAACATTTACATATTTTTTCTGAGTGTTTATATATTTATACACAATTTTGGTCAAACCATCCCCATAAATATGATGTAGATAATTTTGAAATATCTGATATTTTTTGTGAAATTTATTATACACTGTCTATTAAAAAGGACTTTATCCCTATTTTGAACTTTTATTTTATCGTCATGGAAAAGCAGTGTGGTCTCCGAAATTATCTGCGTCATATTTATGAGGATGATTTAACCAAAATTGTGTGTAAATATATAAACACTCAGAAAAAACATGCAAATATTATCAACCAACAGGATTTTCTTCTACAATGTAAGAAGATGCAGTTTTATTTGATTTAGTGTAAAACTTTTGTTTTAAATTGTTTTAGTTTAGTTTTACTACTGATGACGGTCACTGTATATGTGACCGAAATATCTGGTATTTTTTGTGAAATTTATTATACACTGTCTATTAAAAAGGATTGTATCCCTATTTTGAACTTTTATTTTATCGTCATGGAAAGGCAGTGTGGTCTCCAAAATTATCTACGTCATATTTATGGGGATGATTTGACCAAAATTATGTATGAATATATAAACACTCAGAAAAAACATGCAAATATTATCAACCAACAGGATTTTCTTCTACAATGTAAGAAGATGTAGTTTTATTTGAATTAGTATATAAACTTTTTTTTTAAATTGTTTTAGTTTAGTTTTACTACTGATGACGGTCACTGTATATGTGACCGAAATATCTGGTATTTTTGTGAAATTTATTATACACTGTCTATTAAAAAGAATTGTATCCCTATTTTGAACTTTTATTTCATCGTCATGGAAAGGCAGTGTGGTCTCCAAAATTATCTATATCTTATCCAACTCTACTTTTCTTTGAAAAACGAGTTTTGTGGAAAACATTTTTAAAATTAATTTCCGTTCGTTTTTTACTGACATGAAAAAACATTTTCATGAAAAAAATGTCCTTTTCATGAAAAAAAAAAGCTATATGTAGTATAGGCATTTAAGGTACTGCAACACCCATAGCAGATTAACATAGGATTTCTGCACCATGCCTATCTCTTTTTCCCATAGGATTTCTACAACATGCCCTCTGGCGTCACGAAAAGCTATGGCAAGATCCCTACCCTGACAAGATTCCCGGAATCCCAATTTGTTTCAGTATTGACAAGATTCCTAGTGTGTTTCAAGGAAGTTAACACAGGCTTTCTACGGGAGCCCTCCTCGGATTCCTACAGGAGCCTTATCCCTTTTTCATAGGATTCCTAGGAGAGCCCTGTTTCCAAATGGAAAGATTCTGATGACAGCCCCTCGTGCTTTAAATAATTCCATAGAAAAATAGCATGGGATTTTGAAGTCATGCCCTGTGACATAACGACAGCCCTGGAAGGGTTCCCATGACAACCCCCAGGTGTTCAAATATTTCCCCTAGCAACCACCATTTGTCTCGATTCGTAACCATTTTCTGGAAGACGTCCAGTTCCTCCCTCTAAAAATAGAAGCTCCGATACAGGAGTCTAGACATCTATTCTGTATTTTCCTTGTCCCAGGACCTCTAAAAATAGGAGACCCATGTAAAGCCCTTGTCTCCCGAGGACGCTATAAATAGGTGAGGGAAGGGCATTTATACATCAGTCTCGTTCACATTTTTTAAGGTGATAGAACTCTCGTAAAAAATAATGGACAATTTTCGTTATCTAAAGGTGAATCTTATTTCTCTAGTTTTTCCCATCCCTTCTCCTTCAAGTCCCCCCATACACACACACACACACATTATGTTATTTATACTTACTTTACAGCTCATATTACCCTCTGTTTACCATGTAGCACCCCAATTCCCTCCCCCATTCGACGATGGGGGGGGGAATGATGATGGTGATTTTCCTATGGAAGTGAAAAAATGCTAAGGTTTGGTTCTGAATTTTTCGAGAGTATAGAAATAGTTCAAGTTCAATCCTGAATTTTCTTAAAAAAGAAAAAGAATTCGCACTTAACTTTTAAATTTTCTCAGTAAAGAGGGGGAGGGGGAGGAAGGATTTTTCACGGGTCAAAATTACGCACCCGGTCCGACAGATTTGAATTCCTCCCATAGTTCTAGTTTAGAGGGTGTGAAATATTATTCAAGTGATAGTTCTAGCAAATAAACGCTACACAAAAGACATTTTTGGAGGGTATTCAAGTGATAATGAAGTATTATGGGTATTCAAGTGGTAGTTCTAGCAAATAAACACTACACAAAAGACAACTTGGAGGAAATTCAAGTGATAGTACATTAATATGGGTATTCAAGTGATAGGTTTAGAAAATAAATGCTACACAAAAGACAGTTTTGGAGGGTAGTCGAGAGATAGTACAGTAATAAGGGTATTTATACGATAATACAGTAATAAGGATATTCAAGTGATAGTTCCAGCAAATAAACTCTAAACAAAACACTACCACTTGCGTAGCCCGCCACGCAAGTGAAGTTAAACGAGCCTAATTTGATAGCAGTTAACTCAATGTAACCTAGCTTAATTTTTCGAGGAGGGGGATTTTCCATAGAAAGAGAAGTTTCCAGGGGGTTGAACCTTTAAGTGGAAGTACCACTTGAATACCTTCCAAATTGTCTTTTCTGGAGCATTTATCTGCTAGAAATATCACTTGAGTAACCATAATACTTTATTATCACTTGAATACCCTCCAAAACATTTTTTTGTGTAGCGTTTATTTGCTAGAACTATCACTTGAATACCCTTAATCCTGTAATATCACATGAATACCCTTATTACTGTACTATCCCTTGAATTCCTTCCAAAACTTTCTTTTGTGTATCGATTATTTGCTAGAACTACCACTTGAATACCCATAATACTGCACTATCACTTGAACACCCTCCAAAACTGTCTTTTGTGTGGCGTTTATCTGCTAGAAATTTGCTAGAACTATCACATGAAAATAAACAGTACTGTATTATCACTTGAATACCCTCGAAAAATGTCTTTTGTGTAGCGTTTATTTAATAGAAATTTGCTAGAACTATCACTTGAATATCCTTAATACTGTATTATCACTTCAATCCCATCCAAAGTGTATTTTGTGTAGGGTTTATTTGCTAGAACTATCACTTGAATACCCATATACTATATTATCACTTAAATACTCTCCAAAACTGTCTTTTGTGTGGTGTTTATCTGCTAGAAATTTGTTAGAACTATCACTTGAATACCCATAGTACAGTACTATCACTTGAATACCCTCCAAAGTGTCTTTTATGTAGCGTTTATATGCAAGAACTATCACTTGAATACCCTTAATATTCTACTATCATTTGAATACCCTCCAAAACTATCTTTTGTCTAGCGTTTATTTGCTAGAACGATCACTTGAATATCAAAAACACTGTACGATCACTTAAATATCCTCCAAATCTGTCTTTTGCTTAGCATTTTGTGTAGCGTTTATTCACTAGAACTATCACTTGAATACCCTTAATACTGTACTTTCACATGAATATACTTATTACTCTACTATCACTTGAATATCCTCCAAAAATGTCTTTTCCGTAGCGTTTCTTTGCTAGAACTATCACTTGAATGCCCATAATACTTTACTATCACTTGAATACCCTCCAAAACTGCAATTTGTGTAGCGTTTATTTGCTACAAAATTGCAAGGACTATCACTTGAATGCCCATAACACTGTACTTTCACTTGAATACCCTCCAAAGTGTCTTTTATGTAGCTTTTATTTGCTAGAACTATCATTTGAATAGCTTTAATATTCTGCTATCATTTGAACACCCTCCAAAACTGTGTTTTGTGTTGCGTTTATTTGCTAGAACTATCACTTGTATACCAAAAATACTATACTATCACTTGAATATCCTCCAAAACTGTCTTTTGTGTACCAACCTGAAGTAATAGCCCATCGCCCATCGCCCTTTGTTTAGTGTTGCCAAATTTTGGAGAACACATCCCTTGCCAATCGCCCAATCTTTCAAATTAATTACAGTGTTGCCAAACTTTGGCTCCTTAAACCTAAAGGACAATTAAAAATACTTTAACACAATTACTTCAGAGCAGCGGAGTTTCTAAGGGGTCAGATACTACGTATTTTTAGGGATTAAACCATACCTGCTTGACTAGTAGCTCATTTTAAAGCCCCTTTTCTCTTATTCATATTAAATACATTTTACTGCGTTTCAAAGTCTTGAATTCAGTTTAGTTCATAAATAAAGTTCTTCTAAGATATTCAAAATTCTTGTCTTACAAAAAAGTGGGTGATGGCCTTACTTTGGCCTATTACACCATATACAGTGTTTTTATTAAGTCAAAAACAATAGCTCTGTACTTATCCTAAAATTCAATATTTTATTCATTGCTGCAGCTCTTTGTGACTTTCTTATTTAACCAGGGGGATTTTTTTTATCACCCTATTCTTAAAATTCAATCTATAAGGTCAAAGAATTAGAAAAAGGTTCCTATTCTTGTCAAAGCGTGGAGTGCTATCATCAGGCAGATGAGATGTTTAAAATGAGCTGTCACTCGCCACAAAGCAGAGCATAATCACAATTGGCTCACAGAAGAGAAGATTCTAAGGAGTCAGACACTACTTTTTGGAACTAAGCCTTGTTTTGGCTTATTGTGTCCTATGCAGTGTTTTCATGAAGTAAAAAAACAATAGCCGTTTGATTTACCGTAAAATTCAACATTTTCTTCATTGCTAAAACTCTTTTTGACCTTCTTATTTAACCAGGGCGATTTCTTATCGCCCTAGTCTGAAAATTCCAGTCATGAGGTCAAAGAATGAGAAAAAGGTTCCTATTCTTCTCAAAACGTGGATTGCCATCTTCAGACAGATGACAATTTTCAAATGAGCTGTCTCTCACCACAAATCGGAGCATAATCACAATTGGCTCATAGCAGAGGAGATTCTAAGGGGTCAGACACTATTATTTGGGAATAAACCATATCTGCTTGACTAGTAGCTCATTTTAAATCCCTTTTCTCTCTGATTCATAATATATACGTCTTACCGCGTGTAAAAGTCTTGAATTCAATTTAGTTCCCAAATAAAGTTTTTCTAAGAATATCAAAATCCTTTTTACAAAAAGGCGGGTGATGGCCTTACTCTGGCTTATTATACTCTATACAGTGTTTTTATTAAGTGAAAAACAATAGACCTTGTATTTATCATAAAATTCAACATTTTATTCGATGTTGCAGCTCTTTGTGACTTTTTTTACTTAATCAGGGCTATTTTTTATCGCCCTAGTCTTAAAATTCCATCTATAAGGTCAAAGAATTAGCTAAAGGACCCCATTCTTGTCAAAACATAGAGTGCTATCATCAGACAGATGAGACGTTTCAAATAGGCTGTCAATCGCCACAAATCGGAGCACAATCACAATTGGCTCATAGCAGAGGAGATTCTCAGAAACTATTGTTTGCGACAAACCATATCTGCTTGAACAGTAGCTCATGTTAAAGCCCTCTTCTCTCTAATTCATAATATACACGTCTTACCGCGTTTAAAAGTCTTGAATTCAATTTAGTTCTCAAACAAAGTTTTTCTAAGGAATTCAAAATCCTTGTCTTACAAAAAAGCTGGCGATGGCCTTGCTTTGGCTTATAACGCCCAATACAGTATTTTTATTGAGTGAAAATCAACATCCCTTAGATTCGTCATGGAATTCGATATTTTCTTCATTGCTGCAACTCTTTGTGACTTTTTATTTAACCAGGGCAAGTTTCTTATCACCCTAGTCTTAAAATTCCATCTATAAGGTCAAAGAATTAGATAAATATTCCTATTCTTGTCAAACCGTGAAGCGCTATCATAAGACGGATGAGACATTTCAAATGAGCTGTCATTCACCGCAAATCAGAGCATAATAACGATTGGCTCACAGCAGAGGAGATTCTAAGGGGTCAGACACTACTTTTTGGGACTAAACCGTATCTGATTGACTAGTAGCTCATTTTAAAGCCCCTTTTTTATTTATAATTTATGCTTCTTACCGCGTTTAAAAGTCTTGAATTCAATTTAGTTCCCAAATAAAGTTTTTCTAAGAAATTCAAAATCCTTGTCTTACAAAAAAGCGTGCAATTGCCTTGCTTCGGCTTATTATGTCCTATACAGTGTTTTTATGAAGTGAAAAACAAAAGCCCTAGAGTAATCATGGAGTTCAATATTTTCTTCATTTCTATAGCTCTTTGTGACTTTCGTATTTAACCAGGGCGATTTTCTTATCGCCCTAGTCTTAAAATTCTATCTATAAGGTCAAAGAATGAGAAAAAGATTCCTATTCTTGTCAAAACGTGGATTGCTAACATCAGACAGATGAGTTATTTCAAATGAGCTGTCACTCGCCATAAATGAGAGCACAGTCACAATTGGCTCACAGCAGAGGAGATTTTAAGGGGTCAGACACTACTTTTTGGGACTAAACCGTATCTGATTGACTAGTAGCTCATTTTAAAGCCCCTTTTTCTCTGATTCATGATATATTCGTCTTACCGCGTTTAAAAGTCTTAAATTCCATTTAGTTCCCAAATAAAGTTTTTCTAACAAGTTCAAAATTCTTGTCTTACAAAAAATTTGGCGGTGGCCTTGTTTTGGCTTATCATGTCCTATATAGTGTTTTTATGAAGTGAAAAACAATAGCCCTGAGATTTTCCATAACATTTGATATTTTCTTCATTGCTAAAGCTCTTGGTGACTTTTTTATTTAACCAGGGCGATTTTCTTATCGCCCTAGTCTGAAAATTCTATCTATAAGGTCAAAGAATGAGAAAAAGATTCCTATTCTTCTCAAAACGTGGAGTGCTATCATCAGACAGATGAGACGTTTCAAATGAGCTGTCACTCACCATAAATCGGAGCATAATCACAATTGGCTGACAGCAGAGGAGATTCTAAGGGGCCAGACACTACTTTTTGGGATTAAATCGTATCTGTTTGACTTGTAGCTCATTTGAAAGCCCTTTTTTCTTTGATTCATAATATATACGTCTTACCACGTTTCAAAGTCTTAAATTCAATTTAGTTCCCATATAAAGTTTTCTAAGAAATTCAAAATCCTTGTCTTACAAAAAACAGGCGATGGTCTTGCTTCAGCTTAATATGTCCTATACAGTGCTTTTATGAATTGAAAAACAATAGACCTTATATTTACCATAACATTCAATATTTTTTTCATTGCTACAACTCTTTGTGACTTTTTTATTTAACCAGGGGGATTTTCTTATTTACCTAGTCTTAAAATTCCAGCCATAAGTGTCAAAAAATTGGAAAGAATGTTCCTATTCTTCTCAAAATATGGATTACTACCATCAGACAGATGAGAAGTTTCAAATGAGCTGTCACTCACCTTAAATCGGAGCATAATCACAATTGGCTCACAGCAGAGGAAATTCTAAGGGGTAAGACACACTACTTTTTGGAACTAAACCCTATCTGCTTGACTAGTAGCTCATTTTAAAGCCCTTTTTTCTCTGATTCATAATATAGACGTCTTATTGCGTTTAAAAGTCCTGAATTGAATTTAGTTCTCAAATAAGGTTTTTGTAAGAAATTCAAAATTAATGTCTTACAAAAGAGCGGGTGATGGCCTTGCTTTGGCTTATTATGAGTAGTAAGAGAGGTGCTGATCCCGGTCCTACATTCAATCCTACATTCACGCCTACATGAATATACAGTGTAGTCTAACCGGTACATTGGCTTACCACGGGTCAGTCACCTATTACTACGAACGGCACTTGCCTTAGCAGACGGGTTTTTATGAGGTAACAGCCATTTTTTTGGGTCATACGGTGAAAGAAAGGTGGTTAGTCTATATAGAGTAAGTTGAATAGTAGGTTTTTTTTTTTTTTTTTTTTTTTTTTTTTTTTTTTTTTTTTTTTTTAATAACTTGGCGACGTATGATGTACTCAGGCAAAAACCCTATAAATGGGATGCTATAATTAGAATGGTTTTAAGTTGAAAATTGTGACGTAAAAATAACTCTATTTGCGAATTTTTTGCGAAAAGGTATTTGCGTGAAGGTATTGCGTTGGTTAAGAAAGCGTAACGGGTAATTAAAGTATGAGGAATGGGATGTTATAATTAGAATGGTTTTAAGTTGAAAATTGTGACGTAAAAATAACTCTATTTGCGAATTTTTTGCGAAAAGGTATTTGCGTGAAGGTATTGCGTTGGTTAAGAATGCGTCACGGGTAATTAAAGAATGGGATGCTTGCATCAACAATACAAAGAATATGCTCTTGACCTAGCTTTACCTCTCCGATGTGGTCTGTATAATACACAAGCAACGTTTGAAAAGTATTGTCAATTTAAAAAGAAATGGCTGAAAAGTGTTTTGAGGGGGATGGGTTGCATGGAGGGTTGAGTTGCACGAGGGTTCAGTTAAAGGGGGTACAGTTACACGGGGGTTTCGGTTATACAGGGGTTCAGTTACACGGGGGGTTCAGTTGCACGGGGGTTGAGTTAAATGGGGCTTGAGTTCCACGGGAGTAGTGCTTTGTCGTGGTTTAGCTTGTCACAGTTACATTCTCTTGATCTTTCAAAGTTCACTTTGGTTTTAGTTACATGGGGGGTTCAGTTGCACGTGGGTTGAGTTAAAATGGGGCTTGAGTTCCACGAGAGTAGTGCTTTGTCGTGGTTTAGCTTGTCACAGTTACTCTCTTTGGGCTGTTTGTGTTTCTTTGGGTTGTGTGTGTCTCTTTGGGCTGTGTGTCTCTTTGGGGTGTTTGAGTCTTTTTGATCTGTTTATGTTTCTTTGGGCTGTTTGAGTCTTTTTGGTCTGTGTTTGTCTCTTTGGGGTGTTTGTGTCTCTTTGGCCTGTTTGTGTGTCTTTGGGCTGTTTGTGTAATTTTGATCTGTGTGTCTTTCTTTTGGATGTTTGTGTCTCTTAGGGACCGTGTGGGCTGTTTGTGTTTCTTTGGGCTATGTGTGTCTCTTTGGGCTGTTTGTGTGTCTTTGGGCTGTTTGTGTGTCTTTGGGCTGTTTGTGTAATTTTGATGTGTGTGTCTTTCTTTTGGATGTTTGTGTCTCTTAGGGACCGTGTGTGTCTCTTTGGGCTATGTGTGTCTCTTTGGGCTGTTTGTGTCATTTTGATATGCGTATCTTTCTTTTGGATGTTTGTGTCTCTTAGGGACCGTGTGTGTCTCTATGGGGTATGTGTGTCTCTTTGGGGCGTTTGAATCTTTTGGTCTGTATGTGTCTGTATGGGCGTTTTTGTCTCTTTGGGCTGTGTGTGTGTGTCTCTTTGGGCTTTGTGTGTCTCTTCGGGCTGTGTGTGTCTCTTTAGCCTGTGTGTGTCTCTTTGGGCTGTGTGTGTCTCTTTAGGCTGTGTGTCTCTTTGGGCAGTTTGAATCTTTTTGGTCTGTGTGTGTCTCTTTTGGCTTTTTGTGTCGTTTTGGGCTTTGTGTGTCTCTGTTGGATGTGTGCGTCTCTTTGGGCCGTGTGCATCTCTTTGAGCTGTATGTGTCTCTTGGGCTGTTTGAGTCATTTTGGTCTGTGTGTGTTTATTTTGGCTGTTTGTGTCTCTTAGAGGCCATGTGTGTCTCTTTGGGCAATGTGTGTCTCTTTGGGGATGTTTTTGAATCTTTTTGGTATGTATGTGTCTGTATGGGTGTTTTTTGTCTCTTTGGGCTGTGTGTGTGTCTCTTTGGGCTTTGTGTGTCTCTTCGGACTGTGTGTATGTCTCTTTAGCCTGTGTGTGTCTCTTTGGGCTGTGTGTGTCTCTTTAGGCTGTGTGTCTCTTTGGGCAGTTTGAATCTTTATGGTCTGTGTATGTCTCTTTTGACTGTTTGTGTCGTTTTGGGCTTTGTGTCTCTCTGTTGGATGTGTGCATCTCTTTGGGCCATGTACGTCTCTTTGAGCTGTATGTGTCTCTTTGGGCTTTGGATGTCTCTTTGTGATGTGTGTCTCTTTAGGCTGTGTGTGTCTCGTTGGACTGTGTGTCTTTTTTGGGGTGTCTGAGTCTTTTTGGTCTGTAAGTGTCTCTTTGGGCTGTTTTAGTCTTTTAGGTCGGTGTTTGTCTCTTTGGGTTGTGTTTCACTTTGGACTGTCTGTGTCTCTTTGAGCTGTTTGTGTCTCTTGAGGCTGTGTGTGTCCCTTTGGGCTGTGTGTCTCTTTGGGCTGTTTGAGTCTTTTTGGTCTGTTTGTGTGTCTCTTTGGGCTGTTTGATTCTTTTTGTTCTGTGTTTGTCTCTTTGGGCTGTTTATGTCTCTTTGGGCTGTGTGTGTTTCTCTTTGGGCTTTGTGCGTCTCTTCGGGCTGTGTGTGTCTCTTTAGCCTGTGTGTGTGTCTCTTTGGGCTGTGTGTGTCTCTTTAGGCTGAGTGTCTCTTTGGGCAGTTTGAGTCATTTTGGTCTGTGTGTGTTTCTTTTGGCTGTTTGTGTCTCTTAGAGGCCATGTGTGTCTCTTTGGGCAATGTGTGTCTCTTTGGGGTGTTTGAATCTTTTTGGTATTTATGTGTCTGTATGGGCGTTTTTTGTCTCTTTGGGCTGTGTGTGTGTGTCTCTTTGGGCTTTGTGTGTCTCTTCGAACTGTGTGTATGTCTCTTTAGCCTGTGTGTGTCTCTTTGGGCTGTGTGTGTCTCTTTAGGTTGTGTGTCTCTTTGGGCACTTTGAATCTTTATGGTCTGTGTGTGTGTCTCTTTTGGCTGTTTGTATCGTTTTGGGCTTTGTGTCTCTCTGTAGGATGTGTGCGTCTCTTTGGGCCGTGTACGTCTCTTTTAGCTGTATGTGTCTCTTTAGGCTGTGTGTGTCTTGTTGGACTGTGTGTCTTTTTGGGGTGTCTGAGTCTTTTTGGTCTGTATGTGTCTCTTTGGGCTGTTTGAGTCTTTTAGGTCTGTGTTTGTCTCTTTGGGTTGTGTTTCTCTTTGGGCTGTCTGTGTCTCTTTGAGCTGTTTGTATCTCTTGAGGCTGTGAGTGTGTCTCTTTGGGCTATGTGTCTCTTTGGGCTGTTTGAGTCTTTTTGATCTGTTTGTGTGTCTCTTTGGGCTGTTTGAGTCTTTTTGGTCTGTGTTTGTCTCTTTGGGCTGTTTGTGTCTCTTTGGGCTTTGTGTCTCTCTGTAGGATGTGTGCATCTCTTTGGGCCACATCAGTTTTAAGTTCACCAAGACATAAAAAATTTAAAGTTCAGTTCTAAATTGTTCCATAGAAGATAGGAAAAGTTATACTATGATTGTGATTATTTTCCATGAAGATAAAAAGTTTCATTTTAATTCTAAATTTTCTTAAATTCAATTCCGACCTTTCTCAAAGAGATGAAAAAATTTAAAGTTCTGTTCCAAATATTTTCCCGGAAAAGAAAAGTTCAACTTCGATTCTGAATTTTCTCAATGAAAATGAAATAATTTAGTGATCAATTCTATTTAAGCGCACGTAACCTCGTAAAAATTAACCTTAAAAAATGAAATAAAGCTATGTCGACTTTGCATATTTTATTCGACATAACCGAGAAAGCGCTGGAAGGGGCATTCCTGTCGACTTTTGGAGGATGTTTCCCCCATTTTTCGATAATCAGGCAATTTTCTCAAGCTCTTTTCTCAAGGTCATAGCTTTTGACTGACAACACTAACATCAAAACTTAAACGGTCAGAAATAGTGGCTGGGTTGTTTCCAAAGATTTAGCTAAAAAATCGTCTAAATTAACCTTAAAAAAATGAAATAAAGCTATGTCGACTTTGTATATTTTATTCAACATAACCGAGAAAGCGCTGGAGGGGGGCATTCCTGTCGACTTTTGGAGGATGTTTCCCCCATTTTTCGATAATCAGGCAATTTTCTCAAGCTCTTTTCTCAAGGTCATAGCTTTTGACTGACAACACTAACATCAAAACTTAAACGGTCAGAAATAGTGGCTGGGCTGTTTCCAAAGATTTAGCTAAAAAATCAGTCTAATTAAAAACGTGGAGTTTTCGTACTGCCCACTTTTTTGCAATGTGTAGGAACCGGTTGGGGAATCCCCGCTCATTTGAAAAGGTGCCAAGCGAGAAAGGTCGGAATTGAATTTAAGAAAATTTAGAATTAAAATGAAACTTTTTATCTTCATGGAAAATAATCACAATCATAGTATAAATTTTGTCTGAACTGAAGTGGAAAATTTTTATATTATTATGCGAAAATAGAAATGATCAATAACTTATTTCATTTTCATTGAGAAAATTCAGAATCGAAGTTGAACTTTTCTTCACTTCTATGAGAAAAATTAAAAATTGAAGTGAAACTTTTAATCTTCATAGGAAATAATCAAAATCATAGTATAACTTTTCCTATCTTCTATGTAAAAATTTAGAACTGAACTTTAAATTTTTTATGTCATGGTGAACTTAAAACTGAAGTGGAAGCTTTTTATTTTCTCTTGAGAAATTAGAATTGAATTGTGTTCGTTGGTAAAATTCGGAAGAGAACTTGGACTTTTCCATCTTCTATGAAAAATTTGGAAGTATTTTAAATTTTTTCATCTCTTTGAGAAAAATCTGAACTGAAGTGAAAAATTTTTATATTATTTTGGGAAAATAGAATTGATCAATAACTTATTTCATTTTCATTAAGAAAATTCAGAATCGAAGTTGAACTTTTCTTCTTCCGGGAAAATATTTGGAACAGAACTTTAAATTTTTTCATCTCTTTGAGAAAAATCTGAATTGAAGTGGAAAATTTTATATTATTTTAGGAAAATAGAATTGATCAATAACTTATTTCATTTTCATTGAGAAAATTCAGAATCGAAGTTGAACTTTTCTTTTCCGGGAAAATATTTGGAACAGAACTTTAAATTTTTTCATCTCTTTGAGAAAGGTCGGAATTGAATTTAAGAAAATTTAGAATTATATCAAAGTATAACTTTTTCTATCTTCTATGAAAAATTTGGAACAATATTTTAAATTTTGTCATCTCTTTGAGAAAAATCTGAATTGTAGTGGAAAATTTTATATTATTTTATGAAAATAGAATTGATCAATAACTTATTTCATTTTCACTGAGAAAATTCAGAATCGAAGTTGAACTTTTCTTTTCCGGGAAAATATTTGGAACAGAACTTTAAATTTTTTCATCTCTTTGAGAAAGGTCGGAATTGAATTTAAGAAAATTTTTCCTATCTTCTATGTAAAAATTTAGAACTGAACTTTAAATTTTTTATGTCATGGTGAACTTAAAACTGAAGTGGAAGCTTTTTATTTTCTCTTGAGAAATTAGAATTGAATTGTGTTCGTTGGTAAAATTCAGAAGAGAACTTGAACTTTTCTATCTTCTATGAAAAATTTGGATGTATTTTAAATTTTTTCATCTCTTTGAGAAAAATCTGAACTGAAGTGGAAAATTTTGATATTATTTTGGGAAAATAGAATTGATCAATAACTTATTTCATTTTCATTAAGAACATTTTTCCTATCTTCTATGTAAAAATTTAGAACTGAACTTTAAATTTTTTATGTCATGGTGAACTTAAAACTGAAGTGGAAGCTTTTTATTTTCTCTTGAGAAATTAGAATTGAATTGTGTTCGTTGGTAAAATTCAGGAGAGAACTTGAACTTTTCTATCTTCTATGAAAAATTTGGAAGTATTTTAAATTTTTTCATCTCTTTGAGAAAAATCTGAACTGAAGTGGAAAATTTTGATATTATTTTGGGAAAATAGAATTGATCAATAAAATATTTCATTTTCATTAAGAAAATTCAGAATCGAAGTTGAACTTTTCTTCTTCCGGGAAAATATTTGGAACCGAACTTTAAATTTTTTCATCTCTTTGAGAAAAATCTGAATTGAAGTGGAAAATTTTATATTATTTTAGGAAAATAGAATTGATCAATAACTTATTTCATTTTCATTGAGAAAATTCAGAATCGAAGTTGAACTTTTTTTCCGGGAAAATATTTGGAACAGAACTTTAAATTTTTTCATCTCTTTGAGAAAGGTCGGAATTGAATTTAAGAAAATTTAGAATTATATCAAAGTATAACTTTTTCTATCTTCTATGAAAAATTTGGAACAATATTTTAAATTTTGTCATCTCTTTGAGAAAAATCTGAATTGTAGTGGAAAATTTTATATTATTTTATGAAAATAGAATTGATCAATAACTTATTTCATTTTCATTGAGAAAATTCAGAATCGAAGTTGAACTTTTCTTTTCCGGGAAAATATTTGGAACAGAACTTTAAATTTTTTCATCTCTTTGAGAAACGTCGGAATTGAATTTAAGAAAATTTAGAATTAAAATGAAACTTTTTATCTTCATGGAAAATAATCACAATCATAGTATAACTTTTCCTATCTTCTATGGAAAAATTTAGAACTGAACTTTAAATTTTTTATGTCATGGTGAACTTAAAACTGATGTGGCACAAAGAGACGCACAAAGCCCAAAGAAACACACACATCCCAAAGAGACACAAACAGCCCAAAGAGACAAACACAAAATGTTTTCATCTCTTTGAGAAAAATCTGAACTGAAGTGGAAAATTTTGATATTATTTTGGGAAAATAGAATTGATCAATAACTTATTTCATTTTCATTAAGAAAATTCAGAATCGAAGTTGACCTTTTCTTCTTCCGGGAAAATATTTGGAACAGAACTTTAAATTTTTTCATCTCTTTGAGAAAAATCTGAATTGAAGTGGAAAATTTTATATTATTTAGGGAAAATAGAATTGATCAATAACTTATTTCTTTTTATTGAGAAAATTCAGTATCGAAGTTGAACTTTTCTTTTCCGGGAAATATTTGGAACAGAACTTTAAATTTTTTCATCTCTTTGAGAAAGGTCGGAATTGAATTTAAGAAAATTTAGAATTATATCAAAGTATAACTTTTTCTATCTTCTATGAAAAATTTGGAACAATATTTTAAATTTTGTCATCTCTTTGAGAAAAATCTGAATTGTAGTGGAAAATTTTATATTATTTAGGGAAAATAGAATTGATCAATAACTTATTTCTTTTTTATTGAGAAAATTCAGTATCGAAGTTGAACTTTTCTTTTCCGGGAAATATTTGGAACAGAACTTTAAATTTTTTCATCTCTTTGAGAAAGGTCGGAATTGAATTTAAGAAAATTTAGAATTAAAATGAAACTTTTTATCTTCATGGAAAATAATCACAATCATAGTATAACTTTTCCTATCTTCTATGGTAAAATTTAGAACTGAACTTTAAATTTTTTATGTCTTGGTGAACTTAAAACTGATGTGGCCCAAAGAGATGCACACATCCTACAGAGAGACACAAAGCCCAAAGAGACACAAACAGCCCAAAGAGACAAACACAGACCAAAAAGTCTCAAACAGCCCAAAGAGACACACAAACAGATCAAAAAGACTCAAACAGCCCAAAGAGACACACAGCCCAAAGAGACACACACACAGCCTCAAGAGATACAAACAGCTCAAAGAGACACAGACAGCCCAAAGAGAAACACAACCCAAAGAGACAAACACAGACCTAAAAGACTCAAACAGCCCAAAGACATACATACAGACCAAAAAGACTCAGACACCTCAAAAAAGACACACAGTCCAACGAGACACACACAGCCTAAAGAGACACACATCACAAAGAGACACCCACAGCTCAAAGAGACACATACAGCTCAAAGAGACGTACATGGCCCAAAGAGATGCACACATCCAACAGAGAGACACAAAGCCCAAAACGACACAAACAGTCAAAAGAGACATACACAGACCATAAAGATTCAAACTGCCCAAAGATACACACAGCCTAAAGAGACACACACATCCCAAAGAGACACACACAGGCTAAGAGACATACACACAGTCCGCAGAGACACACAAAGCCCAAAGAGACACACACACAGCCCAAAGAGACAAAAAACACCCATACAGACACATACATACCAAAAAGATTCAAAAACATCCCCAAAGAGACACACATTGCCCAAAGAGACACACATGGCCTCTAAGAGACACAAACAGCCAAAAGAAACACACACAGACCAAAATGACTCAAACAGCCCAAGAGACACATACAGCTCAAAGAGATGCACACGGCCCAAAGAGACGCACACATCCAACAGAGACACACAAAGCCCAAAACGACACAAAAAGCCAAAAGAGACATACACAGACCAAAATGATTCAAACTGCCCAAAGAGACACACAGCCTAAAGAGACACACACAGCCCAAAGAGACACACACACAGGCTAAAGAGATACACACAGCCCGAAGAGACACACAAAGCCCAAAGAGACACACACACAGCCCAAAGAGACAAAAAACGCCCATACAGACACATACAGACCAAAAGATTCAAACGCCCCAAAGAGACACACATAGCCCAAGGAGACACATACAGTCCCTAAGAGACACAAACATCCAAAAGAAAGATACGCAGATCAAAATGACACATACAGCCCAAAGAGACACACATAGCCCAAAGAGACACACACGGTCCCTAAGAGACACAAACATCCAAAAGAAAGACACACAGATCAAAATGACACAAACAGCCCAAAGAGACACACATAGCCCAAAGAAACACAAACAGCCCACACGGTCCCTAAGAGACACAAACATCCAAAAGAAAGACACACAGATCAAAATGACACAAACAGCCCAAAGAAACACAAACAGCCCAAAGAGACACAAACACCCCAAAGAGACAAACACAGACCAAAAAGACTCAAACAGCCCAAAGAAACATAAACAGATCAAAAAGACTCAAACACCCCAAAGAGACACACAGCCCAAAGAGACACACACAACCCAAAGAAACACAAACAGCCCAAAGAGAGTAACTGTGACAAGCTAAACCACGACAAAGCACTACTCTTGTGGAACTCAAGCCCCATTTAACTCAACCCCCGTGCAACTGAACCCCCCATGTAACTAAAATCAAAGTGAACTTTGAAAGATCAAGAGAATGTAACTGTGACAAGCTAAACCACGACCAAGCACTACTCCCGTGGAACTCAAGCCCCATTTAACTCAACCCCCGTGCAACTGAACCCCCCATGTAACTGAACCCCTGTATAACCGAAACCCCCGTGTAACTGTACCCCCTTTAACTGAACCCTCGTGCAACTCAACCCTCCATGCAACCCATCCCCCTCAAAACACTTTTCAGCCATTTCTTTTTAAATTGACAATACTTTTCAAACGTTACTTGTGTATTATACAGACCACATCGGAGAGGTAAGAAACTAGGTCAAGTCACAATGTCATTCTATCGTTACTTTTCAGTTAAGCTATTGAATACCTTTTACTAATGTCTCTTGTAGGCGTCAAATCTATTAAGTATCTGAGCATATTCTTTGTATTGTTGATGCAAGCATCCCATTCTTTAACTACCCGTGAGGCATTCTTAACCAACGCAATACCTTTACGCAAATACCTTTTCGCAAAAAATTCGCAAATAGAGTTATTTTTACGTCACAATTTTCAACTTAAAACCATTCTAATTATAGCATCCCATTTATAGGGTTTTTGCCTGAGTACATCATACGTCGCCAAGTTGTTTAAAAAAAAAAAAAAAAAAAAAAAAAAAAAAAAAAAAAAAAAAAAAAAAAAAAAAAAAAAAAAACCTACTATTCAACTTACTCTATATAGACTAACCACCGTTCTTTCACCGTAAGACCCAAAAAAATGGCTGTTACCTCATAAAAACCCGTCTGCTAAGGCTAGTGCCGTTCGTAGTAATAGGTGACTGACCCGTGGTAAGCCAATGTACCGGTTAGACTACACTGTATATTCATGTAGGCGTGAATGTAGGATTGAATGTAGGACCGGGATCAACACCTCTCTTACTACTATTATGCCCTATACAGTGTTTTTATGAAGTGAAAAAACAATAGCCCTTAGATTTATCATGGAATTCAATATTTTTATCATTGCTATAACTCTTGGTTACTTTCTTATTTAACCAGGGCGATTTTCTTATCGCCCTAGTCTTAAAATTCCATCTATAAGGTCATAGAATGAGAAAAATGTCCCTTATCTCCTCAAAACGTGGACTGCTATCATCAGACAGATGAGACATTCCAAATTAGCCGTTACTCGCCATAAATCGGAGCACAACCACAATTGGCTCATAGCAGAGGATATTCTAAGGGGTCTGACACTATTGTTTGGGAATAAACCATATATGCTTGACTAGTAGCTCATTTTAAAGCCCTTGTTACTCTGTTTCATAAAAGACTTGAATTCAATTTGTTTCCCAAATAAAGTTTTTCTAAGAAATTCAAAATCCTTGTCTTACAAAAATGGGGACAATGGCCTTGCTTTGGCTTAATACACCATATACGGTATTTTATTAATTGAAAAACAATAGTCCTTGGATTTATCATAGAATTCAATATTTTATTCATTGCTACAGCTCTTTGTGACTTTCTTATTTAACCAGGGCGATTTTTTTTTTTATCGCCGTAGTCTTAAAATTCCATCTTTAAGGTCAAAGAATAAGAACAAGACCCCTTTTTGGTGCCATATGCCACCTTAAGATCAGTGCTGGCACGTCCACTAGGCAAACATAAGCCTGAAGTAATAGCCCATTACAGAAATAATTAAATAAAACAAGTTTTTCCGAAAAAAGTAAAGAGCGAAGTTGAAACTTAAAGCGAACAAAATTATTATTTTACATCCTATCTAATGTATATCAATAAAACTAATACAAATAAAAGAACATGAGATATTACCCTATGTTTGTAGTATTACAGAAAACTAGCGCAGACCTTTCCCCAGTGTGCAGCCCTTTTTCCAAGAACTATGGAGGGTCATATCATCACCAAAACCAAAGATCTTGACCTTATTACGCTTGGATGACTTTGTGGGGAGGAGGCCTTCAGGGAGGGGGGCTAGTTGCCCTCCTATCTTTTTGGTCACTTAAAAATGGTTCTAGCAAATTTCATTTCCGTTCAAATGAGCTATTACACACCTATCTATGATGTTCCCGTCACCCTCTACAGTGGAAGATCCAGGGGGGGGGGCGCACCCCCTAGTGTAGTCTGAAGTAGTGTAATTTACTTAATTAACTCAAGTTTGCGTTAACTAAACTTGCTCCTAACGCACGTTTATCGGATCAATCTATTTTGCCCCCCCCCCGCCTAATCTTTTTATTCGGATCAACCTGTTTTGCGACCCCCCTCCCTCCCTAAAAAAATCCTGGATCCGCCCCTGAACCCCTAGCCCTGCTAGAACGAAAAATAAAAAACGGGAGACATATCAGTGCTACCCATGTAAAAAAATCATTCTCCTTGCTTATCAAGGAGGGGGACTTTTATTGGCCTGTTTAAGGTTTTCAACCATGTTTATTCCAATGGTACAGTTTTCATTTTGATCCGAAGCCTTTTTCGAGGGGTTTCAAGCTTTTTGTGAAATCACCATAGATTTTTTGTCAATAAACTTTTACTTTTAAGACAAACCGAAATAATAGTTACCATTCCTGAATCAGTGTTACATAGCAATTTTCTTTCACTAGGTATTTTTTTTCAATACGCATTTTTTAACTTTCGGTTGCTATGGGCTGTGGTTTGCTCTTTACTAGGTTGCAGCTACCGTAATGCTGCAAGCCGTAATTTGAGATTAATCGTATAGGAGGAAAACTACCCCTTCCATATCCCCAGCTCAAGGTCAAAGAAACTTTGGAGTGTCCTCATTCGATCCTGAATCAGTGTTACATAGCCGTTTTCTGTCACTAGGTAGTTTTTTTTTTAAACGTGTTTTTTAACTTTCGGTTACTATGGGCTGTGGTTTGCCCTTTACTAAGTTGCAGCTGCCGCTGCAGCCATGACTCCTGTTTTTGTTTTTGGGATTTTTCAGCTGTAAGGCTGCGAGCCGTAATGTGAGATTAATCGTATTGGAGGAAAACCGCCCCTTCCTTATCCCCATCTCCACCTCAATGTCACAGAAACATTGGAGGGTGCTAAATCGATCAGAAAATGAGAGTTATTTTCATTTAATGTCAGTGGAAAGCGATTGGAAATCAGCCAGACACAGGAAGTATTTTAGGTAGGAAGGGGGGGGGGTAAAAGATGGTTCCCACCTATTTTGTACTTTCTCTTTGAATGTTCAATTGTACGTCAGCTCAATTTTGCTGCTTTTAAGAAATTATCAGCTGACACAGTGCCCAAAATCCCAAAGGATTTAGATTTGGAAGATAATTTGCTTTTGTTTCGTAAAAGTATCACATTTCATGATTGTAAATAGATATAATAGCTGAATACCCACGCCATAGAGCTCTGACCAATTGTCAATCCCGCAGGGACGAGGGTTGAACAAAGAAACGGTCTTTTGACAACACTTTTACGGATCCAGGTTATTTGAATCTTCCCAAAATTTCGATTTTTTGGGTTAACAAGTTTGGTGTGCACTAGACACTTATTCTCATTGATTAATCTAAAAAATCAAAGCTTTCAAAGGGAATTAATAGCGAAGTTGAAACTTAAAACGGACACAAATTATTGCTTCACAGCCTATCTAATATATATCAATCAAACTAGTACAAATAAGCCAACTAATTAGGTTTCCCTGTGTTTCTAGGATTATAGAGAACTAACGCTTTACCGAAAACACAATAATCAAGTATCATGGTTGCAGTGGCAGCTGCAACCTAGTAAAGAGCGAACCACAGCCCATTGTTATCAAAAGTTGAAAAACGTGTTTTCAAAAAAACTGTCTAGCGAGAAAAAATTGCCATTTGTCACTGAATCAGGAATGATAACTATTGTGTCGGTTAATCTTAGAAGTGAAAGTTTATTGTGAAAAGAAATTTATGGTGATTTCAAAAAAGAGCCTGAAATCACTTGAAAATGGCGCAAAATCAAAATAAAAAGTGCATCATTGGAGTCAGCATGGTCGAAAATCTTTGTAGGATAATTACAGTTCCCACCTTGAGCACCAAGGAAAATGACTTTTTTGCGTGGGTAGCACTGATCTGTCTCCCTTTTTTTTCTTTTTTTTTTCAGGGCTAGCGGTTTACCAGAAAATCATAGAGAGATGCTTAATGGCTCATTAGAAAGCTGTTTCCCACATCTACGTGCTTTTTATAAATTACACTATCCGCAAGTACCATATGGCACAAAAATGGCACATTTTGTGCCATTTCTCAAGGGGGTGGGGGGCTAGCGGGCCACAAAAACATCGTATACAGATGTTTAATAGCTCATATTAAAGCTATTTCTCATATCTACGTTTTATTTATGAATTCCACCACCTGCAACTGCCAAATGGTACTATAAATGGCACTATTGATGCCATGTCTTAAGTGGAAAAGCTAGGAGCTAGTGGGCTGCCAGAACTTCTTAGAAAGATGTTTAATGGTTGATTTGAAAACTGTTGCTCATATCTATGTTATTTTAATCAGTTTTGCCATCCGTAAGTGCCAAATAGCACAAAAAATGGCAACTTTTTTTGCCACTTCTTAAGTTGAAAAGCTTCAAAGTATAAAACGGTACTATTGTAATAGTTATGGTCCTAAACCCTTAATTGAAGATTTACTAGGGACACTAACCGTATACTCCCCCTCCCATCCCCCTTAGTAATTCTCATTCGTCCGTTGGAAGAACTCACTAAGAACTTTTTAAAATTTAGGAATAGTTACTATTATTTTGGTTCGTCTTAGAAGCAAAAGTTTATTGCGAAAAGAAATTTATGGTGATTTCGAAAAAGAGCCTGAAACCCCTTGAAAATTGCGTCAAATCGAAATAAAGAGTGCACCATTGAAATCATTATGGTTGAAAACCTTTTATAGGATAATTACAGTCCCCCACCTTGAAAACCAAGAAAAATGACATTTTTGCATGGGTAGCACTGATCTGTCTCCCTTTTTTCCCAGGGCTAGCGGGTTACCAGAACATCATAGAGAGATGCTTAATGGCTCATTAGAAAGCTGTTTCTCACATCTACATGCTTCCAAAGGCGGTATATTTGCATAAGCGCTAATCTAGAACATATTAGTAACTGTAGTGAATCCCTATTTTGTGTTTATTTTTAATAGTTAGCTTGTTGTATCATTCATTCAATTGAATCATGAATCTACGGGCTATATTGTGAAAAATCACTAGTTTTAGAACGAAAATCACTAGCTAGAAAAAAATCACTAGGCCACATAAAAAAAACACTAGAAATAGTGATAAATCACTAGGGGTGACAAGCCTGCTTCTCCTGCGCACTCCCTTCATTAGAATATTAGTGATTTCTTATTATATTCAATGTTTTGAATGATATTTTGTTTGTAGTTTTGTTTCTTCAGAGAGAGAAGGGGCAATTCTTTATGGCATCAGTGGCTGCCTTAATAAATATGATCAAATATTTGAATAGAACAAGCTATCAATATAAGTATTTTTCCATTCACAACCTGAGGAAAATAATAACAGACTTACCATTTTTTTGTTGAAAATCAGTCGTTAAATCTATGGAATCAATTTTTTCTTCAATTTATGTACTTAGTGAATATGAGCTAGTTCAAAATATGAAAGATGAATTGTTGAAAATTCTGTGTTCTTATATGGCATAAGAAATATTGTATTCTAGAAAGTATTATCAGTGCTAATTGCTAAACGTCTAAATGTGACCTACTTTCTCCATATTCTCTAGGGAATATTTTCTGCCATTTATCAATTGTTTCGGTGAATAGCGGAAATATACTGTTATTTGATTTAAGGGGGAAATGCAAGTTTTTGATCAGCTGAGTAGGGAAAGAAAAATGGAAAGACTATAATGGAAAAAAAGCAATAAAAAAGGTAGGATGGTACATACGTAGAATGCAAAGTGATTACAGCTTCTCTTCATAAGGGTTTAAAATTGAATTTGCGCAAAAACAATTATTATATTCGGAAGAAACCAAAAAATAGGCATCGAGTGGTGTGTTCACTTGAATCATAGGTCAAATATGTGAATATTTTCAACTGAAACTAAGAAGTGACATTAAAACTTAAAACGAGCGTACATTATTCCGTATAAATAGAAAAGATCATGGCAGCGCTGTTTTTGCCTTAAACAAAGATTAATTTAAAAAAAGAAAGTTTTTCCAAGGGAAGTAAACAGCGAAGTTGAAACTTAATTCGGACAAAAATTATTACTTCACAGCCTGTTTAATGTATATTAATGTAACTAGTATAAATAAACCAACTAATTATGTTTCCCTATGCTTTTAGGATTATACAAAACTATCGCTTTACTAAAAACACAAAAGTCAAGTATAAAAAACGAGATTATTGATTTAAGAGTAAGAAATTAGTATGTATCCTGACAAAACTAAACGAATCTATAAAGCTTTTCAAAGTCTTACACCAGTTTCGACATTAGAAACTTTCAGTATACAATTAAAATTATCTTAAAAACATAAGCGTGAAACTAAATATTTTTTAATAACTGCAAAGTAGTTGAACAGCATACAGAAAAATTGGATTGATTTATCAAGCAGCATTTTGCTCTCACCAGCTATAATACCAGTAGTGGGTAATGTACAGTCTTAATTTGTAAGAAATATGTTTTATTATCACTTGAAATGAAGATCAAATAAGGCGTAATATGAACTCTAAAAATCCGATTATTTCTCTCTATACAAGAGTAAATTTCAAGCTAAGATGCAAATTCTAAAGCTAGTCTATAATCCTAATACTATCAATATGGCCTTACTTCGAACTTGTGTACCAACTAATCATGACATGTCCTTTTAAGAACCAAAACGAGAGCCAGTCATTAGACTGAGCCATTGTGCAGAAGTGACACCAAATAAAACGTAAAATAATAGAGAAAATCCTAGAATGGATTGTTGCTTTATCTTAAAAGGGATTGATCCTAAAAGAGATTGATAATATTTTGATTCTATAAAAAGTGTTCTTAATTGGTTTGCTTTTACTGTACCATAGTCCTATATTATTTGTGTTTTGAGTAAAGCGCTAGTTTTGTATAATCCTGAAAGCAAAGGGAAACATTATTAGTTGGTTTATTTATACTAGTTATATTAATATATATTAAAAAGGCTGTGAGGTAAAACTTTTTGTCTGTTTTAAGTTTCAACTTCGCTCTTTACTTCCCTCGGAAAAACTTTGTTTTTTTTAAATTAATTAAAACAGGAATATTAATTTCAGAGTGAAAAGTGAGTATGAAGCCTGGTAACAATAAACTAATCTATAAAGCTTTTCATAGTCTTACACCAGTTGTGACATCAGTAACTTTCCATATACAATTCAAATTATCTTAAAAACCAAAGCGTAGAATTAAATATTTTTTTAAATAATCGCAAAGTAATTGAACAGCATACAGATTATTGGACTGATTTATCAGGTAGCATTTTGGAATAATATTAAATAGTGCTATAAGCTATAATATCAATAGTGATTAATGAACAATCTTCAAATGTAAGAAATATGCTTTAGTATTACTTGAAATAAAGATCAAATAAGATATAATATGAATTCTGAAAATATGGTTGTTTGTCTCTATACAACAGTGAATTTTAAGCTATGATACAAATTCTAAAGCTAGTCTATAGTCCTAATCCTAATGCTATCAAGATGGATTCACTTCAAACTTGCCTACAAAGTAATCATGACATGTCCTTTTTAAAACCAAAATGACCGACAGGCATTGAAATGAGCCATCGTGCAGAAGTGATACCAAATTAAACGAGAGAAACAAATAAAGCAACAATCCTAAAATGAATTGTTATTTATCTTAAAAGGGATTGATCCTAAAGGGGATTGATAATAGTTTTATTCTGTAAAAAATGTCCTTAATTGGTTAGCTTTTACTATACCAAAACTCCTATATTGTTTTGTGTTTTCAGTATAGCGCTAATTTTCTATAATCCTAGAAACACAGGGAAACATAGTTAACTGGTTTATTTCTACTAGTTTGATTGGTAAATATTAGATAGGCTGTGAAGCAATAATTTTTGACCGTTTTAAGTTTCAACTTCGCTCTTTACTTCTCTTGGAAAAACTTTGTTTTTTTTTATATTAATCTTTTCTCGTTTTTTATTCAAATTTAATGTAGAAACAACCCTGCCAGGATCTTTTTTATTGATACGGAATAATTTCTCTTCGTTTTGATTTTAATGTCATTCCCTAGTTTCAGTTAAAGACTTATGAAGCTGTTTAAGGGCGCATTTAGAAGCTTATAATTATGCCTAGTCACTTTTTATAAATTTGACTTGATAGCACATTCCCATAAAGTGCAGTTTCTGATTTTCTACCCATTTTTTCAAATGAAAAAGTACCTTTTTCTAAGAAATAACCAAAAAAGGTGTCTTTCAAAACCTAGGCAGGAGCAAAAAATAAAGGGGCAATGACGTCCCTTCCCTTCAATTACCGCCATTAGAACTAGCATACAGGCTTCATCACAGAGTGATGTTTGAAGGTTGAATTCAAAAGTGTTGATTATTCAAGCTTAATTTACGCTAGATTTTTAGTTGAAAAGTTTTTAGTTTTAGTTAATTTGTTTTCGCAATAATCTTTTACTTTTAAGGTGAGTGGAAGATTTATGAAACGTACACAGGGGGTTGGGAAGGGGGAGTACATATGAGGGGTTCTTATAAACCTCCAGTTAAGGGCTGTGGACCATAAATGTTGCAATGGTACCGTCTTAAGCTTCCAAACTCTTCCACTTAAGAAGTGGCACCAAAAGTGCCGTTTTTAGTGCTA
Organism: Artemia sinica; assembly: GCA_027921565.1. Taxonomy (NCBI): domain Eukaryota; kingdom Metazoa; phylum Arthropoda; class Branchiopoda; order Anostraca; family Artemiidae; genus Artemia; species Artemia sinica. The sequence continues at coordinate 19,349,861 of CM051276.1, read as the reverse complement.
TATGGCACCTATAAATGATAAAATTGATAAAAATCGCATAGATATGAGTAATAACTCTAAATGAGTCTTCCAGGGATATGCTTGGGAAAATGAGTGCATCATATTTGAGAAAATAGTGGATTATCTAAAAAGTAATAATAAGAATGGACAAACCACAATTGAAAAAAAAATCCAAGGAGGAATCAAATATGATAATATAATTTGAAGTCCAGCTCTATACTAAGAAAACCACGCCTCTAATAATCTAATTTAATATATTGGTGTCTGTAGGACTTTAATAGTAGTATATTACCTTATACTTTGGGGCCTTTATGTTCCTTCCTGTGTTATTTGGGGCCTTTACGTTCCTTGGCACCTTTCCAGAGCATGTACTTATGGATTCTGGGCCTTTACGTTCCTTCCTATGCTATTTGGGGCCTTTACGTTCCTTGGTGCCTTTCCAGAGCATGTACCTATGGATTCTGGGTCTTTACGTTCCTTCCTATGCTATTTGGGGCCTTTAAGTTCCTTTCTGTGCTATTTGGGGCCTTTATGTTCCTTCCGGTGTTATTTGCTTGAAGCTAAAGGAATCTTTATGTTATTTGCGTACACCTCTAAACTTTTTCAAAGAGATTCAGAGCTCCCTCACATGGCTTTATACTTCTATAGAAACTATACGAACTACTATCTTGTTCTACTTGGGAATTGCATAATATGTTATGAAGGACAAGTTTTCTGACATAATTTACGTAGACTAGATTTCTACTTCATGGTATACATGTCTTTTAGGGTAAATCCGTGTCATAAAACCATTGTGTCCTTATTTTTTTTGTTATTAAAAAATTGGACACTATAATCAGAATTATTTGATTGACATTTAAAAAGGGGTGATGAGATTCGCAAATTGGACACTATGAACGATATTAATTAATGTTTTGAATAATAGGAGTGTGAATGATTCTAATTAGTGATTGGATTGTATGAAGGGGGGAGAAAAAAAGGATTAAACTAATTAGCAGTTAAGGTAACCCCGAAGGAGTTGTTAACTCAGGTAATTTGTTATAAATTTGAAACATCATCAGTCTATGAAAATGGCTAACGACGATAGAATGACATTGTGACTTGACCTAGCTTTACCTTTCCAATGTGGTCTGTATAATACACAAGTGACGTTTGATAAGTATTGTCAATTAAAAATAGGATCTATTGTTCCCTTCGTTCCCCCATTTCTGAGGGCAGGGGTCAATTTTGGAGGAAAAACCAAAAATACTCAGACACTAATATCAATATTTGTAACGATTCTATTTGAACTTTCTCCAAGTTGATCAAGGGGGATGATGGGATTGAATCATAGAGAAACATCGAGTTTATTTAAAAAAACTACCGCTAATCAGCATCTAGAAATAAATGAAACCCAAACCGAAAAGAAATTACAATAAATAATCGAGTCAAACTCAAAACGAGCAGAAATTAACATAAGTTGGGGGCAAAACCCCTATGTCTTCCCAAGGCCAGTGGGGGGGGGGTTGGGGTTAGGTGGGAAGATCTTTCCATGGAGGGAGGCTCTGGGAAATTTTTGTGTTAAATAAGTAGTTTCTGTATCTTTTAAAAGAGCTTTAAGGGGATTTGAGAGACTTAGTTGCATGATTCCGTTTGAATTTCTTTCGTGAAATGCAAGAATTGGAATATTTCAGTAGTGTCTTGTCGTGGTTTACCTTGTCACAGCTACATTATCATGATTTTTCAAAGTTCACTTTGGATTTCTTTCGTTGAAATGCAAGAGTTGGAATATTTCAGTAGTGACTTGTTGTGCTTTACCTGGTCACAGTTACATTCTCTTGAATTTTCGAAGTTCATTTTGAATTTCTGTCGTGAAATGCAAGAGTTGGAATATTTCAGTAGTGTTTTGTTGCGCTTTACCCTGTCACGGTTACATTCTGATGATTTTCATAGTTCATTTTGAATTTCTTTCGTGAAATGCAAGAATTGGAATATCGTTTCTTCAACTGAAAGTAAGGAGCAACATCAAAACTTAAAAACGGACAGAAAATAGAGGCTGTTTCCAAAAGATTTAGGATTCATTAACATTTTTCAACTTTATTTATTTTTTCTTTTTGTACATATCCTAAAATGTCAAAATATGCTTATGGTTCTAACAATTGTGCTCTATGATTGGTCAGAGACACGATGGGGTCAATTTTGGAGGGAAAATCAAAAAATACTCAGAATCGAAAATAAACGGGATCTACCTCAAGGGAAGACTCAGAAACCCTTCGTTCCCCCATTTCTGAGGGCAGGAGAGGGGAGGGGTCAATTTTGGAGGGAAAACCAAAAATACTCAGACACTAATATCAATATTTGTAACGATTCTATTTGAACTTTCTCCAAGTTGATCAAGGGGTACGATGGGATTGAATCATAGAGAAACATCGAATTTATTTAAAAAAACTACCACTAATCAGCATCTATAAATAAATGAAACCCAAACCGAAAACAAATTACAATAAATAATCGAGTCAAACTCAAAACGAGCAGAAATTAACATAAGTTGGGGGGGCAAAACCCCTATGCCTTCCCAAGGCCAGTGTGGGAGGTTGGGGGATAGGTGGGAGGATCTTTCCATGGAGGGGGGCTCTGGGAAATTTTTGTGTTAAATAAGTAGTTTCTGTATCTTTTAAAAGAGCTTTAAGGGGATTTGAGAGACTTAGTTGCCTGATTCCGTTTGAATTTCTTTCGTGAAATGCAAGAATTGGAATATTTCAGTAGTGTCTTGTCGTGGTTTACCTTGTCACAGCTACATTCTCATGATTTTTCAAAGTTCACTTTGGATTTTTTTCGTTGAAATGCAAGAGTCGGAATATTTCAGTAGTGACTTGTGCTTTACCTTGTCACAGTTACATTCTCTTGATTTTTCGAACTTCATTTTGAATTTCTGTCGTGAAATGCAAGAGTTGGAATATTTCAGTAGTGTTTTGTTGTGCTTTAACCTGTCACGGTTACCTTCTGACGATTTTCATAGTTCATTTTGAATTTCTTTCATTGAAATGCAAGAGTTGGAATATTTCAGTAGTGTTTTGTTGTGCTTTACCTTATCACAGTTACATTCTCTTAATTTTTCAAAAGTTCATTTTGAATTTCTTTCGGGAAATGAAAGAATTGGAATATCGTTTATTCAACTGAAAGTAAGGAGCAACATCAAAACTTAAAAACGGACAGAAAATAGAGGCTGTTTCCAAAAGATTTAGGACTCATTAACTTTAATGTTGCTAGTCAAAAGCTATGAGTTTGAGAAAATTGCCTGATTATCAAAAAATGAAGAAACACCTTCCAAAAGTCGACAGGAATGGGATTGTCTTGAGGGGGAATTTTCCATGGAGGAGGTGGAGGGTATTTTTACGTGAAAACAACTTCAACCATGCCCAGTCTCCCGCTATGAGAAATTAAATTATAAAAAGTTTCTTCAACTGAAAGTAAGGAGCAACATCAAAACTTAAAAACGGAGAGAAAATAGAGGCTGTTTCCAAAATATTTAGGATTCATTAACATTTTTCAACTTTATTTATTTTTTCTTTTTGTACATATCTTAAAATGTCAAAATATGCTTATGGTTCTAACAATTGTGCTGTATGATTAGTCAGAGACACGATGTGGCTTTCCCACTGGAGGTTTTATGACTCCTCCCCACAATGAATTCAGATGGTTTTAGGACTCATCTCACTAGCCCTAACTCCATTCAACCTTGAGTGAAGGTATAAAAGTTTGATGAAGTATTTCTCTACTTAACAACTACATTAATAGCCTCCAAGATGATAGGACTGTATGACACAGAATTTATCGGATAAAAAAAATCATCTTGTGGTGTTATATTTGAATGTGCTTTTTTATTATTGTCTATGGATTTCGAAGAAATTGACTGTTATCATTGGATAATGAACTATAATCTGTTTGAGTATGATAAAAGCTTGTGGAGTACTACATTACATTATATAAACAGACTGGGATTCTATGATAGAGTGATTACACCACTTAATAATACTGGTCAGGAACTGAGAAATGTTCAGGAGGAAATCAGTGAAATTTGCAGCTTTTTCGGGGTTGAAGCACTCTACGTTAAGGGTAATGTACCTACAGATAAAGTTTTAATTCAAAAGTGTGACCCTAGGATTCCACTTTTCAATCTAGAAGAGTTTAAGTGTCCTAAATTTGAAGGGGGTTATCACCGTCCTGAAGACGAAGTTAGGTTCTTCTCGCAGTGGATACCTAAGGACATACCTGATCGTGATAAATCCATAAGACATGGTAAAAAAAAACTATTCTATATCATGGGATCATCGTTTCTGGATGTTTAAGTGTGAACTCTAAGTACTATTTTTTATGTAAATATGTGGTGTTGTTTGTTTTGTTTTCTCGAAAAAATCTGTTAATACGTTTAAGCAATAAATATCTTTAAGCTTAACCCGTCTTTATTCTTTAGAATAGTTTTATTCATTTCATTAAATTATGAAGAAATTGTAAGTAAGTAACAATAGCTTTCTTGAATTCACTTCCTGGACACAATACAGATATTTAATCCAAGAAATCATAATAAAATCGCAAATAAGTAATAAAGTCTTTATTGTTTTCACCTATTGGATACACAATACTGAAATTTCATTCAAGAAACTATGAAAAAATTGTAAGTAAGTAGCAAATTCTTCTTGAATTCACCTGCTGGATAAACAAAAGGACATTTCGTTCAAGAAATTATGACAAAATCCCAAGTAAGTAACAAAATCTTTATTGTTTTCACGACTTAGATACACGATATAGAAATTTAATTCAAGAAATTATGAAAAAATTCTCAGTAAGTAACAATTTCTTTCTTGAAGTCAACTCTTGGATACACAATACGGAAATTTCATTCAAGAAATTATGAAAATATTTGTAAGTAAGTAACAAACTCTTTATTGATTTCACCTCTTGGATATACAGTACAGATACTTCATTCAAGAAATTGTGAAAAAATTGCAAGTAAGTAACAAACTCTTTATTGTTTTCGCCTCTTGGATATACAATAAATTATGAAGAAATTGTAAGCAAGTAACCAACTCTTTCCTGAAGTCACCTCTTGGATACACAATGCAGAAACTTCATTTAAGAAACTATGAAAAAATTGTAAGTAAATAAAAATCTTGGTATCAGAATGAATAAATTATTTATCAACATCCGTTATTGGATATGTCATTATGAAAAAATTGTAAGTAAGTAAGTAACAAACTCTTTCTTGAATTCACCTCTTGAATACACAATACAGAAATTTAATTAAGGAAATTATGAAAAAAAAAATTGTAAGTAAGTAACAAACTCTTTCTTGAAGTCACCTCTTGGATACACAATGCAGAAATTTCATTTTTGCATTGCTTCCTGGACAGCAATACTTCCTTGACGTGCGCGCACGTAACCTCGTCTAAATTAACCTTAAAAATGAAATAAAACTATGTTGACTTTGCATGTCTCTCTCACTATGTATGCGCCGTCGCGGTGTGTAACCAATCACCAATCAAGTTATTGTATAATGAGCAACCTCCGCTGTCTCTGATTGGCCCCTAAGAAAATGGGTGTTGTCTAAAAAACCAGTCTGGTTGAAAACGTGGAGTTTTCGTACTGCTCACTTTTTTTTGCAATGTGTAGGAACCAGTGGGGAATCCCCGCTCGTTTGGAAAGGTACCAAGGAAAGGCAAGCAAATAGCATGTAGTTTCAAAACGTGTTTAATCACGTGTAGAGGTCCCATAGAATGAAATTTCTGTATTGTGCATGCAAACGGCGAATTCAAGAATGAGTTTTTTACTTACTTAGAATTTTGTCATAATTTCTTGAATGAAATGGCTTTTTTTTGTATCCAAGAGGTGAAATCAATAAAGAGTTTGTTACTTACTTTCCTTTTTTTATAATTTCTTGAATAAAATATCCGTATTGTGCATCCAAGAGGGGACTTCAAGAAAGAGATTGTTACTTACCTGGAATTTTCTCATAATTTCTTGAATGAAATTTCCGCATCGTATTGCGTATCCAAGAGGGGATTTCAAGAAAGAGATTGTTACTTACTTAGAATTTTCTCATAATTTCTTGAATGAAATTTCCGTATCGTATTGCGTATCCAAGAGGGGACTTCAAGAAAGAGATTGTTACTTACTTAGAATTTTCTCATAATTTCTTGAATGAAATTTCCGTATTGGGTATCCAAGATGTGTATTCAAGAAAGAGTTTGTTACTTACTTACAATTTTTTTTTATAATCTCTTGAATGAAATATCTGTATTGTGCATTCAGGAGGAGGATTCCAGAAACAGTTTGCTACTTACTTACAATTTTTTCATAATTTCTTGAGTGAAATTGCTGTATTGTCTGTCCAGGAAGCGAGTTCAAGAAAGAGTTTGTTTGCAATGTTTTTCATAGTTTCCTGAATGAAATTTCTGTATTGTGCAAGCCAATGGCGAATTCAAGAAAGGATTTGTTACTTATTTAGATTTTTGTCATAATTTCTTGAATGAAATGACTTTTTTGTTTATCCAAGAGGCGAATTCAAGAAAGAATTTGTTACTTATTTACTTACAATTTTTTCATTGTCTCTTAAATGAAGTTTCTTCATTGTGTATCCAAAAGGTGACTTCAGGTAAGAGTTTGCTACTTGCTTACAATTTTTTCATAATTTATTGAATGAAATTTCCGTATTGTATATCCAAGAGGTGAAAACAATAAAGAGTTTGTTACTTACTTGAGATTTTTTCATAATTTCTTGAATGAAGTATCTGTACTGTATATCCAAGAGGTGAAATCAATAAAGAGTTTGTTACTTACTTACAAATATTTTCATAATTTCTTGAATGAAATTTCTACGTCGTGTATCTAACTTTTGAAAACAATAAAGAGTTTGTTACTTACTTAGAATTTTGTCATAATTTCTTGAACGAAATGTCTTTTTTGTTTATCCAGCAGGTGAATTCAAGAAAGAATTTGCTATTTACTTACAATTTTTTCATAATTTCTTTAATAAAATTTCTGTATTGTGTATCCAAGAGGTGACTTCAAGAAAGAGTTTGTTACTTGCTTACAATCTTTTCATAATTTCTTAAATGAAATTTCTGCATTGTGTATCCAAGAGGTAACTTCAAGAAAGAGTTTGTTACTTACTTAGAATTTTGTCATAATTTCTTGAATGAAATGTCTTTTTTATTTATTCTGGAGGCAAATTCAAGAAAGAATTTGCTACTTACTTACAATTTTTGACAATTTCTTAAATGAAATTTCTGCATTGTGTATCCAAGAGGTGACTTCAAGAAAGAGTTTGTTACTTACTTTCAATTTTGTCATAATTTCTTGAATGAAATGTCTTTTTTATTTATCCAGGAGGCGAATTCAAGAAAGAATTTGCTACTTACTTACAATTTTTGACAATTTCTTAAACGAAATTTCTGCATTGTGTATCCAACAGTTGACTTCAAGAAAGAGTTTGTTATTTACTTACAATTTTTTTTTCATAATTTTCTTAATTAAATTTCTGTATTGAGTATCCAAGAGGTGAATTCAAGAAAGAGTTTGTTACTTACTTACTTACAATTTTTTCATAATGACATATCCAATAACGGATGTTGATAAATAATTTATTCATTCTGATACCAAGATTTGTATTTACTTAAAATTTTTTCATAGTTTCTTAAATGAAGTTTCTGCATTGTGTATCCAAGAGGTGACTTCAGGAAAGAGTTTGTTACTTGCTTACAATTTCTTCATAATTTATTGAATGAAATTTCCGTATTGTATATCCAAGAAGCGAAAACAATAAAGAGTTTGTTACTTACTTGCAATTTTTTCACAATTTCTTGAATGAAGTATCTGTACTGTATATCCAAGAGGTGAAATCAATAAAGAGTTTGTTACTTACTTACAAATATTTTCATAATTTCTTGAATGAAATTTCCGTATTGTGTATCCAAGAGTTGACTTCAAGAAAGAAATTGTTACTTACTGAGAATTTTTTCATAATTTCTTGAATTAAATTTCTACATCGTGTATCTAAGTCGTGAAAACAATAAAGAGTTTGTTACTTACTTGGAATTTTGTCATAATTTCTTGAACGAAATGTCTTTTTGTTTATCCAGCAGGTGAATTCAAGAAAGAATTTGCTACTTACTTACAATTTTTTCATAATTTCTTGAATGAAATTTCAGTATTGTGTATCCAATAGGTGAAAACAATAAAGACTTTATTACTTACTTGCGATTTTATTATGATTTCTTGAATTAAATATTTGTATTGTGTCCAGGAAGCGAATTCAAGAAAGCTATTGTTACTTACTTACAATTTCTTCATAATTTAATGAAATGAATAAAACTATTCTAAAGAATAAAGACGGGTTAAGCTTAAAGATATTTATTGCTTAAACGTATTAACATATTTTTTTGAGAAAAAAAACAACACCACATATTTACATAAAAATAGTACTTAGAGTTCACACTTAAACATCCAGAAACGATGATCCCATGATATAGAATAGTTTTTTTTACCATGTCTTATGGATTTATCACAATCAGGTATGTCCTTAGCTATCCACTGCGCGAAAAACCTAACTTCGTCTTCAGGACGGTGATAACCCCTTTCAAATTTAGGACACTTAAACTCTTCTAGATTGAAAAGTGGAATCCTAGGGTCACACTTTTTAATTAAAACTTTATCTGTAGGTACATTACCCTTTACGTAAAGTGCTTCAACCCCGAAAAAGCTGCAAATTTCACTGACTTCCTCCTGAATATTTCTCAGTTCCTGACCAGTATTATTAAGTGGTGTAATCACTCTATCATAGAATCCCAGTCTGTTTATATAATGTAATGTAGTACTCCACAAGCTTTTATCACACTCAAACAGATTATAGTTCACTATCCAATGATAACAGTCAATTTCTTCGAGATCCATAGACAATAATAAAAAAGCACATTCAAATACAACACCACAAGATGATTTTTTTAATCCGATAAATTCTGTGTCATACAGTCCTATCATCTTGGAGGCTATTAATGTAGTTGTTAAGTAGAGAAATGCTTCATCAAACTTTTATACCTTCGCTCAAGGTTGAATGGAGTTATGGCTAGTGAGATGAGTCCTAAAACCATCTGAATTCATTGTGGGGAGGAGTCATAAAACCTCCAGTGGGAAAGCCACATCGTGTCTCTGACTAATCATAGAGCACAATTGTTAGAACCATAAGCATATTTTGACATTTTAAGATATGCACAAAAAGAAAAAAATAAATAAAGTTGAAAAATGTTAATGAATCCTAAATCTTTTGGAAACAGCCTCTATTTTCTGTCCGTTTTTAAGTTTTGATGTTGCTCCTTACTTTCAGTTGAAGAAACTTTTTTATAATTTAATTTCTGATAGCGGGAGACTGGGCATGGTTGAAGTTGTTTTCACGTAAAAATACCCTCCACCTCCTCCATGGAAAATTCCCCCCTCAAGACAATCCCATTCCTGTCGACTTTTGGAAGGTGTTTCTTCATTTTTTTGATATCAGGCAATTTTCTCAAACTCATAGCTTTTGACCTGCAACATTAAAGTCAATGAATCCTAAATTTTTTGGAAACAGCCTCTATTTTCTGTCCGTTTTTAAGTTTTGATGTTGCTCCTTACTTTCAGTTGAAGAAACGATATTCCAATTCTTGCATTTCACGAAAGAAATTCAAAATGAACTTTTGAAAAATTAAGAGAATGTAACTGTGATAAGGTAAAGCACAACAAAACACTACTGAAATATGCCAACTCTTGCATTTCAATGAAAGAAATTCAAAATGAACTCTGAAAATCCTCAGAATGTAACCGTGACAGGGTAAAGCACAACAAAACACTACTGAAATATTCTAACTCTTGCATTTCACGACAGAAATTCAAAATGAACTTCGAAAAATCAAGAGAATGTAACTGTGACAAGGTAAAGCACAACAAGTCACTACTGAAATATTCTGACTCTTGCATTTCAACGAAAGAAATCCAAAGTGAACTTTGAAAAATCATGAGAATGTAGCTGTGACAAGGTAAACCACGACAAGACACTACTAAAATATTCCAATTCTTGCATTTCACGAAAGAAATTCAAACGGAATCAGGCAACTAAGTCTCTCAAATCCCCTTAAAGCTCTTTTAAAAGATACAGAAACTACTTATTTAACACAAAAATTTCCCAGAGCCCCCCTCCATGGAAAGATCCTCCCACCTATCCTCCAACCTCCCACACTGGCCTTGGGAAGGCATAGGGGTTTTGCCCTCCAACTTATGTTAATTTCTGCTCGTTTTGAGTTTGACTCGATTATTTATTGTAATTTCTTTTCGGTTTGGGTTTCATTTATTTATAGATGCTGATTAGTGGTAGTTTTTTTTTTAAATAAACTCGATGTTTCTCTATGATTCAATCCCATCGTCCCCCTTGATCAACTTGGAGAAAGTTCAAGTAGAATCATTACAAATATTGATATTAGTGTCTGAGTATTTTTGGTTTTCCCTCCAAAATTGACCCCTCCCCTCTCCTGCCCTCAGAAATGGGGGAACGAAGGGTCTCTGAGCCTTCCCTTGAGGCAGATCCCGTTTATTTTCGATTCTGAGTATTTTTTAATTTTCCCTCCAAAATTGACCCCCATCGTGTCTCTGACCAATCATAGAGCACAATTGTTAGAACCACAAGCATATTTTGACATTTTAAGATATGTACAAAAAGAAAAAAATAAATAAAGTTGAAAAATGTTAATGAATCCTAAATCTTTTGGAAACAGCCTCTATTTTCTGTCCGTTTTTAAGTTTTGATGTTGCTCCTTACTTTCAGTTGAAGAAACGATATTCCAATTCTTGCATTTCACGAAAGAAATTCAAAATGAACTTTTGAAAAATTAAGAGAATGTAACTGGAATAAGGTAAAGCACAACAAAACACTACTAAAATATTCCAACTCTTGCATTTCAATGAAAGAAATTCAAAATGAACTATGAAAATCATCAGAATGTAACCGTGACAGGGTAAAGCACAACAAAACACTACTGAAATATTCCAACTCTTGCATTTCACGACAGAAATTCAAAATGAACTTCTGAAAAACTAAGAGAATGTAACTGGAATAAGGTAAAGCACAACAAAACACTACTAAAATATTCCAACTCTTGCATTTCAACGAAAGAAATCCAAAGTGAACTTTGAAAAATCATGAGAATATAGCTGCGACAAGGTAAACCACGACAAGACACTATTGAAATATTCCAATTCTTGTATTTCACGAAAGAAATTCAAACGGAATCATGCAACTAAGTCTCTCAAATCTCCCCTTAAAGCTCTTTTAAAAGATACAGAAACTACTTATTTAACACAAAAATTTCCCAGAGCCTCCCTCCATGGAAAGATCTTCCCAACTAACCCCCCCCCCCCACTGACCTTGGGAAGACATAGGGGTTTTTCCCCCAACTTATGTTAATTTCTGCTCGTTTTGTGTTTGACTCGATTATTAATTGTAATTTCTTTTCGGTTTGGGTTTCATTTATTTATAGATGCTGATTAGCGGTAGTTTTTTTTTAAATAAACTCGATGTTTTTCTATGATTCAATCCCATCGTCCCCTTTGATCAACTTGGAGAAAGTTCAAATAGAATCGTTACAAATATTGATATTAGTGTCTGAGTATTTTTGGTTTTCCCTCCAAAATTGACCCCTGCCGTCAGAAATGGGGTAACGAAGGGAACGTTAGATCCTATTTTAAATTGACAATACTTATCAAACGTCACTTGTGTATTATACAGACCACATCGGAAAGGTAAAGCTAGGTCAAGTCACAATGTCGTTCTATCGTCGTTAGCCATTTTCATAGACTGATGATGTTTCAAATTTATAACAAATTACCTGAGTTAACAACTCCTTCGGGGTTACCTTAACTGCTAATCAGTTTAATTCTTTTTTTTCTCCCCCCTTCACACAATCCAATCACTAATTAGAATCATTCACACTCCTATTATTCAAAACATTAATTAATATCGTTCATAGTGTCCAATTTGCGAATCTCATTACCCCTTTTTAAATGTCAATCAAATAATTCTGATTATAGTGTCCAATTTTTTAATAACAAAAAAAAATAAGTACACACTGGTTTTCTGACACGGATTTACCCTAAAAGACATGTATACCATGAAGTAGAAATCTAGTCTACGTAAATTATGTCAGAAAACTTGTCCTTCATAACATATTATGCAATTCCCAAGTAGCACAAGATAGTAGTTCGTATAGTTTCTATAGAAGTATAAAGCCATGTGAGGGAGCTCTGAATCTCTTTGAAAAAGTTTAGAGGTGTACGCAAATAACATAAAGATTCCTATAGCTTCAAGCAAATAACACCGGAAGGAACATAAAGGCCCCAAATAGTACAGGAAGGAACGTAAAGGCCCCAAATAGCATAGGAAGGAACGTAAAGACCCAGAATCCATAGGTACATGCTCTGGAAAGGCACCAAGGAACGTAAAGGCCTCAAATAGCATAGGAAGGAACGTAAAGACCCAGACTCCATAAGTACATGCTCTGAAAAGGTGCCAAGGAACGTAAAGGCCCCAAATAACACAGGAAGGAACATAAAGGCCCCAAAGTATAAGGTAACATACTACTTTTAATTGCGTAGCTTATTAAGGGGGCCTGGAGGAGGAACCTGCGGGAGGTGTTCATGGAAACCTCGAGCTAAGGGTTTTGGATCATAATTATTACAATTATACAGTTTTATACTTTTAAGATTTTCCACTTAAGAAGTGGCGTCAAAAATGTTGTTTTCAGTGCTATATCTCACTTATGGATTATAGAATTGATAAAAGCCCGTAGATATGAGCAAACGTTTTCAAATGAGCCATTAAACATCACTCTAAGAACTTCTGGTAGCCATTAGCCCCAGCTTTCCTACTTCAGACATAACACAAAAAGTGCCGTTTTTAGTACCATTTGAAACTTGCAAATGGCGGACTTTATAGGAAGAATGTAAATATGAACAACATTTTGTATATGAGTTATCAAAAATATATCTACGATGTTCTGGTTGCCCGCTAACCCCATCCCTTGAGAAATGGCGTAAAGTGCCCTTTTTTGCACCATATGGCACTTGCGGATCGTGGAATTTATATAGACCACGTACATATGAGAAATAGCTTTTGAATGAGCTCTTAAGCATCTCTCTATGATGTTCTAGTAACCCACTAGACACCCTCTTTTTAGATTCTCAAAAACCAGTGTTGTACCTCCCCCTAAATTTGACCCCTAATATGACTCTAATATGACCCCTCGTCATATTAAATGATTAATTTAAAAAATATGTCCAAAAAACAGGTTTTTCAAAGAAAAGCAAAGATCTCCATTATTCCAAAGATGAGCAGAAACGAAGTCAAATAATCTTCCAACCGTAAAACTATCCCAAATCCCCACCAATAAACAAATGAAACACAAAACGAACAGAAGTTACAATAAATGACAGAGTCAATCTCAAAACAACCAAAACTTAATTTGAATGGGGCTGAAATTCCCCATACCTTCTCAAGACCAGAACATAATTTGCACTTTTCGGAAAAAAAAACAAACAAATGACTGTGGATTGTCAGTTTACTAAATATTATTCCTTAAAGTTCTAATAATTTTTTGTTTGTTAAAGTAAAAAAGCACACAAATTTAAAAAGTGTTTTTTTTTCAGTAAAGTACAAATTATGTCCTGGTCTTGAGAAGGCAAGGAGGGTGTCATCCCTATTCAATTTTTACTCGTTTGGAGTTTGACTCTTGTCATTTATTGTAACTTCTGTTCGTTTTGAGTTTCATTTGTTTATTGGTGGTGATTTGTGGTAGTTTTACGCTTGGAAGATTATTTCAATCAATCAATCAATCAATCAATCAATCAATTTATTCAATCAATAAACTCAACAAAATACACTTCAATATAAACTCCCCTGTAAGACTCTATGGCCAGGAAAAAAACAGGGGAGAAACAAAAATGAAACAAATACAGATAAAACAAAAATATTTTCAATGTTTTTCAAAAACATTTTCAATTTTTTGAATTTGTTTCTGCTCATTTTTGGCTTCATGGAGCTCTTTACTTTTCTTTCAAAAACCCATTTTTTCGGAAAAGTTTTTTTAATTAATTTTCGTTCGTTTTATTGACATAGTCTTTTTCATACAAAAAAAATTATATCTTTTCGTTTTTTTTCTACAAGAACTCATAGCTTGGCTTAGTATTTGTATGTTGGAGAAACTTTTTCATCAATTTTTAATCCTGACACAAATAATATTGCTTAATTTAATTTTATACCTCCTCAAGTTGATTTGGAAATAAAATTAATATCATTCCAGAAAATTCTACATATGCTCTTTGACAACCTAGATACATTTAGAGTCTTTGGATTCATTTAAATTGTAAGAGCAGAAGTAGTAAAAGTAGCCCCGAGAGTTTCAACTTAATACCCCCTGCTGTTCCCGATACATTGCTGTGGTTCAGTATTGACAGCAACCATACACGCAGTGCCTTTTTGACTTAGTTACATCAGTAACATTTAGTTTTGAAGCATAATGGATCAATTGCATAATTGTGGGGTTAACATTCTCAATATCCCTAGAGACATAATTCCTAGACCGTTCTACAATGCTAAACAAAATGGCTGTTTTAAAATTTTGACTGGATGTGTTTAAAAAATAAATGGGTTTGGGAGTAGGGCTGCTTGCCCTACAGTCTCTTTTTACTCATAAAAAGGGCACTAGTACTTTTAGCTTTGAGTCAAATTAGCTCATTTAAAAGTTTATAGGATATTTCTAGCTATTGTGGAGCAGCGCTGCCAATAACATTGCTTATATGCCTTTTGAAAAGCTGCATACATATAGTTTTTTTTTGTTTAATATAAACTCCTCTTAAACATTCCCTAAAAGTTTTACCTTAATACCCTTACCTTCATTAATTGCAGTAACTGCATTATTAGTATTAATGGTATACACATAGTGCCTTCCATCATATGAGCCCCATCCGACTTCCATTCATATGACTCCATTCGATCTGAACTTTATAAGACCATCCGTTCTATAAAAACTTATACGCCCCGGGACATAGCTTACAACCCTTTCCCCTGGGCTCTGGGAGGATTGTGTCCACCCTAAAGACATTGTTACATGCTCTTTTGACTATTGTGAATAAAATGACTATCTGGCAACTTTGATCGGATGTGTTTGGAGAAAAGAGTACGTCAGGGGGGGGGCAACTTTCCCTCCAATCACTCTGAATCAAGGAGGCACACTTGTGCCTTTATAAAGAGGCGACCCACCACAATGTTAAGCGATATCCGGTCTTAGCGGTCGCAGAGAGACAGCGGTAATCGTATTCTGTAGCCCAAGCTCAAACTAAGAAACGTGCAAAATTTCAACCCCCCTCCGACTTTATCTTCATGGGTAAAAGTGGGCCGGAAGTTTCGACCCTTCGAACACAGCCCCCCTTTAACGTTGTCCGATTGGGTTGAAATTTAGAGGTTAAGCTTTCCTAGGGCCCGGGAGCTTATCCTCGAAATTTCAGCTCAATCCTATCACTCCTTCCCTGTTTTCCAAAAACCAAATATAGCCACTTAAAGTTCAATTTTTTTTTTGTTATCCACGCCTACAGGCCACAGTTGGCAACTGATCCGGGTGAATGAGGACTCATTCGAAGCAGTATTCGACCTGTTAGGGTCTTTTGATATTTTCAGACCGAAAAAATTATCCCCCGAATTCACATTTACGAAAAACCTCGTTTTCCTATAAGAGCCCATGTTAATTTTTCCCACCACAGCCCCCCTTTAACGTTGTCTGATCGGGCTGAAATTTAGAGGATAAGCTTTCCTAGGACCTGGGAGCTTATCCTCGAAATTTCAGCTCAATCTGATCACTCCTTAACTGTTTTCCAAAAACCAAATATCAAGTTTTGTGGGGATTTGCTTGCGTCAAAATAGATTCCACTTACTAAAAAACAATTACAATTGTGTTTCTTTAGTACAGCGGTCGATACTCCTGACTGTCAGGCGGAACACCCGGGTTCGATTCCCCGTCAGAGGAAATTTTTTATATACGGAATTAGAGTTTAAAAAAGAAACTCAGTTTCTTTTTTAAATTATTTGAAAAAAATTACGTTTTTCTAAAGAGTTAAAGAGGCTGAGTTACAAGGTCGACCCTTAAAACGTACAGGAATTAGGAGGCACAGTTGGGGGCTGTTAAAGAGGCTCAGTCACAAGTTCGAACCTTAAAACGTACAGGGATTAGGAGGCACCCTGTACGACGTGATTTGAGTATTCAGGAATCAAAAGCCTTAACACAAGAATGTTCAAGAGCGAGGGGTTTGGGGGCGGCAGCCCCCAACTTTTACTCCTGACACGAACAGCTTACAGTTAATCAAGCAATAATAAGTAATAAACTGTACAAAAACGTGCAGAAATTATTTGAAAAAAACTACGTTTTCTAAAGAGTTAAAGAGGCTGAGTTACAAGGTCAAAACTTAAAATGTACAGGGATTAGGAGGCACAGTTGGGGGGCTGCCGCCCCCCAAACCCCCCGCTTTCGTAGCCTTCAAATAGAAAAAAAATTTTTAAACTGAAAGTAAGGAGCGACATTAAAACTTAAAACGAACAGAAATTATTCCGTATATGAAAGGGGCTGTGCCCTCCTCAACGCCTCGCTCTTTACGCTAAAGTTTTTATTGTTTAAAAATAAGAGTTGTGAGAAAGTCAAACTTTAGCGTAAAGAGCGAGGCGTTGAGGAGGGCACAGCCCCTTTCATATACGGAATAATTTCTGTTCGTTTTAAGTTTTAATGTCGCTCCTTACTTTCAGTTTAAATTTTTTTTATTTATTTAAAGGCTGCGAAAGCGGGGGTTTGGGGGGCGGCAGCCCCCCAACTGTGCCTCCTAATTCCTGTACGTTTTAAGGTTCGACCTTGTAACTCAGCCTCTTTAACTCTTTAGAAAACGTAGTTTTTTTTTCAAATAATAAACATAAGGAAAGGCAAACAGGAAGGAGAAAAATAAAGGTAAAGGTAAAAGTGAGAGTTTTTTTTTAGAATCTATAATTAGAAATTGAAATGTTGTTATTTAGAAAAGGAATAAAAAAATTATAAAGAAAGAAGTGTTAAAAGTAGGATAAAGATAAAGTTTTAAAGAGATTTGGGAAGTATTGAAAAAGGATAATGATAATGTTTTAATTAGTATTGAGCAGCCAAACGGGAAATGAAAGATGAGTAATAAGGGTAAAGGAAATGAAGTATTTATTTCTAAAGGTGGAGTATTTCATTTCTTCCTTTTTTTTATGTTTTTTATTCTTATTTTGGGGAACGGGGGTAAAAGTGAAGTATATATCCGGGGAAATAGAGGTTGATGAAAAAGGATATGAAAAGTGTAATTTAAAGTCACGACGGAAGGAGTGCCCGACGAGATGGTAAAAAAACAACTCCTGGCCAAGGTAAGTCAGATTTTCCAGGTAATGGATCTCGAAGTAAATGCATTGAGTAATCTAGAATTCTGGCACATTCTAAGTTGCTGATGTTTTGAGGAAATGCGTTACAAAAGCCTTCGATCATATTATTGTAGCCACCAACCTCAACAA
The DNA here is from genome assembly GCA_027921565.1 of Artemia sinica. NCBI lineage: Eukaryota > Metazoa > Arthropoda > Branchiopoda > Anostraca > Artemiidae > Artemia > Artemia sinica. The sequence goes on along the minus strand of CM051276.1, from coordinate 19,332,250 downwards.
AACCTAGTATTTAGAAAAATTATAAGTTGAAGATAAAATATTCATTAATTAATACTAAACAAATTTCGCAATACGGAAAATTTGCGGTCTCAAGGCAGGGCCGGATTTAAAGCTATGAAGCATCTATGCTCAAGTGTTTTTTTCACTCCTTTTTGCGAAATTTTTGTGAAATCCCGAAATTTCGGCACTGAAAAGAAACTCAATTGGAAGCACAGAACAGAACTCAATTGATGAGCCAAAAATTAATGAAAGAGAGAGGTGATACCGAACTCTGCGATTCTTGGGAGACATCTGACAGTTTATAAGTGGACACGAAATTCCTGTGTTGTTTTAAAATCACTACTCTGTGAACAATCAGCGTGGTGACGGAGTGCACCTTGATACCTCAACAATAAATCCCATCAGTTCAGTTTTTATAAAGAAAAAAAAATATCACTCAGTGATGATTTATTGCACCTTCTGGTATTGTGTACCCCCTAGACCTGGGCCTATTGGTAAATCTGGGCCTGGTTCTGGGCTCTAATTTACAGTGGATGAAGATAATAATCCTGCAACTACATTTATGAAATACGCAATTTTACATGCCAAGTGGTGCAAGAGTAAAGATACAGCCTTAATTTTCCATAACTATTTCTAAACTAATTTGAAATAGACGTAAATAGTTTTGTTGTTTTCACAACAGTTATTATAAATTATTAATTGTTAATAGCATTTAGGGCTCTCGTGGGAGTGTACTAACGCCCAAGCCATGCCACAATCACACCTAATAATTAACTAGGCCAAGATTCTTGAATAAAAAATTCACATTTGGAGGAGGCTATCTATTTTGAACCCACCGCCCCCCAGAAAAAAATATGCGTCTTGTAAACAAGTAACAAAAATTCAAATATACAAATTTTTATTTCGTTTTATACGGTTTTTATGTAACCGACCACTCCCGACTGTAAATAACCCCCTCCCCGAACAAAAATCTTGGATACAGCCTAGATGAACAATATATATTTTTCACTGATTTTAAGTTCACATTTGTACTACAGAAGCGAAAATCGGAACGACAAGATATTTGTTTGATAGAACTGTCTATACTTCTTTCTTCCCAAGCATTGTCTAAGAAATTTAGATCAGGAAAATGCGGTTCCAAACTTCTATCTTTTCTACTTTTAATAAATTTCGCGTTGAACCTTGACTCTCCTTAAGTTCAAGAAGGCTTATTGCAGTTAATTAAAATAGCTTATTGAATAAGCACAATTATTATGCTCCAATACACTCGCTTTCAGCATCAAAATGGATTTCTTGCACAAAAAAAAGAAGAAGAAAATCTTGCAAACTCAAAAGACCTTTGAAACTAAGTAAAAATATTTTTAGCTTATACTATTAAATAAAAATACCAAGAATTTTCTATCTGTGAAAGGAAAAATTGCAGCTTATCACACGTTCGTGGTAACTAACTGTAAGTAGAAGCGACCCGTCTCAACAGTAACCCAAACTCCAAAAAAAAGAAGTTTTGATACCAATAGATATATCAAAAGAATTTGTTTATAATGCTGATTTCAAATATATAAGTTTAATCAATTTTAGTCTTATTCATCAAAGACTACGAGCCTGAGAAAATTTGCCTGATCATAGGCAGCGAGCTAGCGCTGCCTATGATCTATGATGAAGTAAAGAACGATGTGGGCACAATTTTTTTTTTTTTGGTTCTCTATACCCGGGCACTTCGTATCGAAGGAGTTGTCGTAGAAACTTCGAAAAGGGCTCATTCGATTTGACATTGGAGTGGCTAGTGCCCTTTTTAATAGTCGAAAGTGATTGGAGGGCAACTAGTCCCCCCTCCCCCCACGCCCAACTTTCCCCCAAAAATATCCAATCAAAATTTTGAGATTGCCATTTTGTTCAGTGTAGTTGATTTCCAAATAGAAAATATGTTTTTGAGGAGGACACTCCCCCACAACCCTCAGGGCAAGGGTTTTAAGTTATGCACTGGGGGCATATAAGGTTTTTATAGAAGGCGTTATCGTAGAAACTTCAAAAGAGGCTCATTCGATTGGAAATTCAAAGGGCTAGTACCCTTTTTAATAGTTGAAAGTGATTGGAGGGCAACTAGACCCCCCCCTACGCCCATTATTCCCCCAAACAAACCCAATCAAAGTTTTGAGATTGCCATTTTGTTCAGTGTAGTTGATTTCCAGATAGAAAATATGTTTTTGAGGAGGACACTCCCCCAAGACCCTCAGGGCAAGGGTTTTAAGTTATGCCCTGTGGACATATAAGGTTTTTATAGAATGCATTGTCGTAGAAACTTCAAAAAAATGCTCATTCGATTGGAAATTCAAACAGCTAGTGCCCTTTTTAATAGTCGAAAGTGATTGGAGGATAATTAGACCCCCCTCCACACCCATCATTCCCCCAAACACATCCAATCAAAATTTTGAGATAGCCATTTTGTTCAGTGTAGTTGATTTCCAGATAGAAAATATGTTTTTGAGGTCACTCCCCCTAAGCCCTCAGGGCAAGGGTTTTAATTTATGCCCTGAAGGCATATAAGATTTTTAAAGAAGGTGTTGTCATAAAAACTTCAAAAAAAGCTCATTCGACTGGAAACTCAAAGGGCTAGTACCCTTTTTAATAGTCGAAAGTGATGGGTGGGCAACCAGCCCCCCCCCCCCCCCCCCCACACTCATCACTAGAAAGGAATCTTATACCGCGACGAATACAAGATCATTGACCTACTAACGGTACGAACAGGATGACAGCCAATCAGAGGGCTACAATACAAAGCGGACAAGATCGCGTGTCTCTTTCTAGGCCAATCATAGGAGTCAGAAATACTAACAGGAAGTGACGCAACAGAAGTAAGTAAGGATTTTTGGTATAGTTGTTATTAGTGTGAGAATATAATTCAAGGAGTGAGAACAGTTTGAATTTAATCGTTTATTTTTTCATTAAGATATATTTGCAATAATGAGTGGAATGTTTACACTATTAGAAGTTGATAGTGGAGTTGGTAGCAGAAGCAATGATACAAGAGCAGAAAACATTGCGGTAGAAATCAAGAGAGGATCACGGCTTTGTTTTGAATGGGATGAAGTATATGCAAGATATGTGTTATCATTGAGTAAATTTAAATTGGAGGACCAATTATGCTTAGCTGCAAAAGTTGATATAGCACATGTGAATAGACTTCAAAGTGCTTTAAATGCAATAGTGAAGCACAGAGAAGACAATAAGTTTTATCGGTAATTGTAAATGTGTAATATATATTATCGTTGTAATTATGATCACGTACAACAAAATTATTTCGAAATCGAAAATTTCCCCTTTTATTTGTTAGATATTCATAGGTTATCGAATACTCTTGAAGTAGAACGAATCATGGTTAGTCTAGAGTCAGCAGTGAGAGTGTTGGGATTGAAAAATGAATAAATTTGAGAAAGAGAGAATTAGGTCGAATCTTGTGATTATGGAAAAACATTTGATTTTGGATGACGATTTTCTCGAGTTATCCCTTCAACGGAAGATATTCTCACAGGAAACACTTGACAATATAACGAAAACTGATTCTCCCCCATCGGACTATTGTATGAAGCTTTTACGGTGTGACTCAAATACTTTTACTCAATTTATTGACATATTAATTGAAACAAAGCAGAATAATATCGTGGTTATACTTTTGGAAACATTGCCATAGATTCTATGTAGATGGCTCCCTCTTCAAAAGAGGTTATGGAACGTCACAGAGCTACTCCTCTTCAACCCAACTCTGAATTTATTGAACTTTTCTTTTTCATCAGTCTCTTTTTAGCTGTGAGAGAGTTGACAACAGAAACCAAAAAATGTTTTATACATGTCCACTATGTATGCACACTCTTGGCAGTTGGTCATCATGTGAGAATTGTACAATTATTGATGAATATAATGAAAAGTGCAAATCATGCAATCCATTTAAATTACATAGAGGATATGCAGTACAAATTAAAGACTGTAATTCATGTCTTGAAGAGATTTGTGACTCTCACCCTAGAGGGCAACTATGCTCCAATTGCCACTATGATAAATGTGATCAGTGGGAGAATACTTATCCTGGTATGATTGCAAAGAACCCTAAACGTGATTTTAGTTTATTTTTACGATATTGGTATCGTCGTGGTTTTAAATTATTTTGGGAGGAAGAATCAGGTCTACAATTCAACTGTTGGGGTAGCAAGACAATTTGGTTTCTACGTCATCGTTGTGACGACACTGCCTATTAAGACTATAAACCTAGTGATTTTTATTTAGCAGTTACCGAATGTGATTTACCATTTGAAAACACTGTATGTGATATTGCTTCAAATAGGCAGATTGAAACACGTGAATTTCACAATATGAATACAAATATTATCATTGACTATACAAAGAGATACGACAAGAGTGAAGTTACATTCTACTGTAGAAAATGTAACCCTTACTTTGCAGCGAATCAAGATCAATATACAGTGAATTCAAATGATCTACCAGCATTAGTGGTTCTCGACAGTTGCCTATACACCGAAGAAGAGGAAATCTAAATTGAAGAATAAAGACATTGGTGTAGATACACTCTTTCTTTATTAATAAACAAATTCACATATATTTTTTAAGCACTTTACTCGTAGGGCACTAAAATCAATATTATACAGGTCTGAGAGGATATTTTCCACCATAAGGTTGTTCAGACGTGAATCGTCTACATAAATGTTGAGAAACTGCTTGTAAGTATAGCCGCTACATCTGAACACGATATATAGTAGCACATGGAAACCGCAACTTTTAGTCATCAGATCCTGCACTCTCTTCCAATTTTGAACAATAGTTTCCCCACTGCTGTCAATTTAGTTGTTGATGTGTGGATTGTAGAATGTATAGGGTAGGCCGAGAGGATCAAAAAATTCAATCGTCATTATTGTTTGAAAGATGCACAGCCAATGGTCGGTATTCACAGTCGACGGACTGCTATTAACAATGATTAGGGTATTGTTGGCACTTTGAATTTTTCCAAGGAAGTCCGAGAGTAGACAATAGGATCTGTATTTGGACATGTAGGGATCCATATTAAAGACATTGATTATTTGACTGGTGTTCATGGTGCAAGGTTTAGTAGAACACTGCCTCCGGGAGTGATTTCCCAATAGGTTTCAAATTGATTTACTGAGATTAGTGCAATACTCTCAGGTAATGGGTCGGTAAATATACACTCTAATCGCACACTCTCCGTTCGTACTATACTCGTATCCTGGGGCAAGATAGATCTAGTGCAATGATACCATATGCTTTATCGAACATTTCTTCGGTTATACCATTTTCAAATAGTTGTGAATCACGATCTAGGGTTTGCATTGTCAACTCATACAATGTCCTATAGGATTTATCAAAAGATAGATTGTAGAGTGGGATTCCATTTACTTTGCAGACAAGAGATGAAAGCCCAAACATCTCAAATTTATGTGGGGAACCAGTCCACGATCCTATTGCACTAGCACTTATTACAAATACCAATGCCAATTTTGAAGGAATTTCACCATTGATAAAAGATAAGTCGGTAAAGGTCCGTGAGCCAGTGGCAATATGACGTTGATCGGTGATCTTATGAGGAACAAGTAGTTTAATATTATTTCCACTGGCTCGCAGTTTTTTCACTGCCAAAGCAACAGAACCCATAAGCTGCTGCTTTCGTTCATGTAGTATTGCTGAGGTGAGGGAGAGAGTTACATCAGGATTGGCAGGAAGTTCCTTTCGTAAAATGAAATTGGATGGAGCGAGCGTCAATTTTATATCCACCTTAATATTTGGTGGTAGCCATTGGGGTATATCAAATATTTCATAATATATTTTTCTAACTAGATGTAATTCACTAGTTGTAGCATTTTTAAGTGCATCTGTACTATTAGTATGAGTAATATATTCATATCCATTGGAGGTGCCTCTTAACTCCTTGTATGACTTGGGTGTCATCAACATGAACTGCATATAGTTTGTATGATTTGAGAGATTGTTGCTTGTGCTCACCAAAGTACCATTTATGTAGACACTTTTTTGACGAAATACATTATGTAAATATACAATTTTCGAAGCATATTCCATCAACACGAACTGGCATTCCATTGTCAGATTTCTTGACTTTCATATGTAAATCTATAAATGTCGAAGACATGTCCATAAAGTAGTCTTCATTAGAATAAATTTGAAAGTGGATATTATCGGAAAGGGGTTGTTGTGGATAAAATTGTTCATAGTATCCATGTTTTACACTCACAATGACATTTTCTGCATTGAATAGATTTAAAGATGAAGTGATTGAAGGTTGGGAATCCTTATGGGGTATATTTGCCATTGTTCAGTCTATGAAAAGAAATCCAGTTCCGATCTAACAATTCTCTTCCTGGGGCTTCTTCTTCTGTTTACTGTATGTGTCGTCTTTTTCCTTCTTTTCTTTGACAGGAGTAATGTCTTTCGTTTCTTACCTGAGTAGAGACTGATGAGTGTTGCACTGTTTCTCAACTTTTTTAAACCTTTTCTATTTTATTGAGATTTCAATTGCTCGCCAGGGTTCGTGCACTGGACCTAAGATTTTCTGAATCAATTTTTTAAAAATACTTCCCTTAGCTAAAATCGTATAGTGTAGCGGTTGCAAAATATGTACAATTTGTACGCAGCCGGTACAATTTATTTTCTAGCCAGAGGTAGTGCATAGCGAAACCGCTTTGCAAACCAACTGCCAAGACCATAGCCAGACATTGATGATCGACCTTTGTAATAGTCTATTCCATTGCTCAGTTGTCTTGGGACAAGGGTATTAACATAGCAGTTAATATCAGGACAAATGAATACCACTTTTCTATTATACATTTTGTTTTTGAACACCGACAACGATGGGTCGAAAATGACATGTGTTCACAGCCAAACCTTTTGATATTGCTAGGGGGTCACCGAATTCAGTTAGTGCTTACTGACAGAGTTCCAAATAGGAAGTGTTTACAGGAATATACTGAAGATGCTTTATATTGTAATGATGAATATGATCTTGATTGGTTTTTCGTTCAAGAACTCGTAGGAGGGGAACATTACTATTTCCAACTCTGGATGTTTCAACAAATGAAGCATAAAAAAATATACAAGTGTCCGAGGAGGAGGCTTGCAGGGTAGTCAGCAAAAATAAAGTTAGTGTTTCCGGCACTTTTACCATTGATTATATTGAGTTTAAAGCCAAGAACATATTTTAAATTATCATTGAGAATAACCTTTTCATCGGCAATGAGTGAACTAATGTAGATCTTGCCCTCTTCATTTGAATAGTTTAAATGAAAGGCCCCTTTTTTACAAGCGGAAATTATTTTATTGATAGAACGACATAAATCATTCAAACAGGTGAGTTCTTCGTTTGGTAAGTCGACATATAGATAATCCATCCAATTGATCATTTGAATTATATGCTGTTTGCTATCGGGTGGTGGCGGCCAATCATAGGGTCTAATTTTTATATCATATTTGTGATCTTTTCTCAGGATACCGTATTTATTTTTGAGAATACAGTCGACAAGAGCCACTTCATACGCGCCGTCGAATTTGATAGTGGGAGAGAGTTTCGTCCAAAAATCACTTATTTTATTCAAATCATTGTAGAAAGGATCGGAGACATTGGACATGAATTTCACAGAAAAATTATTTGGCATTGTTAATGTCTTCAACTGCAACCCAAGAATCAAAATCATAGTTGTATCCTAGCCAACAAACAAGCAACTGTCTCTTGCCCCAACAAGTACGGCTCTTTAATATCTTTTCAATTTGATAAATTTCGCTACTGTTATTAAATTTTTGTAGTTCATATTCATAAAAACCACTGAGGACCTCATCATCTTTGGTGTCCCGCAGCCGATATTTCATGGGTTCAGTGTCTAGAATTTTGGACACTTTAAAAAGTTCAGTGCTCCATAAATAATTCCCCTTTTCAAAAATATTGGTGGTTCTATTAATTCGAATAGTATCACCAACATTGAATTTCTTCTTCACATTTTTTTCACTGGAAAATTGCTTAAGAAAAGTGTCAAATGTATTTTCACTGCAATGAATTTCCTGAGGGCTAACACTGGACAGTGATCGATTTGGTCGTTGGTTATATATTTGTATAACCAACCTATATTTGTATTCCTATTCATGGAGGTCCCAGGGACTTCTTGCTGTCTGGTTCTAAGCCCGCTTAAGCACATCGGTGTAGACTTGAGAAGATATGTGATCCCCGTCCTGCACTGGTATCCGGGATCATTGGTTTTCCTGAGGCGAAAAAAATTTCAATGATTTAAAGAACATGAAAATTGGAACTTGGAATGTTACGACATTAAAAAATGACTATCGTGTCGATATTTTGACTGACGAATTCAGACGATTCGAACTAGATTTATTAGGAGTTTCAGAAACTCATATCCCAGGGGTAGGAAGCATGGAATTAGGTGATATAGAATTTGTTTACTCAGGCAGGAAGGATGGGGTACATAGACAGGGAGTAGGGCTCATGATAAATAAGGAAGCTGCAAAGTCTTGTTTAGGCTGGGAAGGTATTAATAATAGAATACTAATTGCTCATTTTATGACTAGAAAGTTCAGGGTATCAGTTATAGTAGTATACGCCCCTGTAGAACCGACTGATGGAGATACTAGTGACTCAGATGAATTTTACTTACAGTTACAGGAGCAAATAGACAAGGTCCCAGGTAGAAATATGATGTTATTACTGGGAGATTTTAACGCCCAGGTTGGTAGAAATAAGGATAGATGGTATCCCAGCTTAGGTAAATTTGGTGTAGGAAAAGAAAACAGTAATGGATACAGACTTTTGCAATTTTGTAGGTATAACAATCTAGTTATAACCAATACGGTGTTTGGTCATAAAATGGCTCATAAGCTAACATGGTATTCACGTGATGGTAAGACAGCAAACCTTATTGATTATGTTATAGTAAACCGAAGACTGGCAGGATCAATACAAGATACTAGGGTATATAGGAGTGCTGTTATTGATGTTAAAAGTAAAGATCACCATCTAGTAATGTCAAGGGTTAATTTAAAGCTGAAATATCGGAAGGGCAATTACCTCCCGGGAAGTTATGATGTTAGTAGACTCAAGGATGAGAATTTGAGAGAAACTTTCCAGGAACAGTTGAATACTAAACTTGAGAGTTCAAAATTTGATAATGTGGAAGATGGTTGGAATAATTTTAGAAAAATAATTTGTGAAGTTGCTGAAGGTGTATTAGGGAAGAAAGCTAAAACTGCAGCTAAGAATATTAGTGAAAAAGCTTTATGTTTAATAGAAAGGAGAAAGGACTTGTATAAGAATTATCTGAGTGATAGATTGCATGAAAACAAAAGAAATGTAAAGAAAGTGGAGAAAGCATTGAAATATGAACTAAGGAGGTGTGAAGTGGAGGCCATGGATAAAATTGCCGAGGATTTAGAAGATGCAGCTAGACGGCATAATAGTAAAATATTGTACTGACACGTTAACAAATTGAGAGGTAGTAGTCAATCCGGACTTGTCCCTGTTAAAGATAGGAATGGGGTGGCAATTAGCGATAAGGAAAAAGCTAAAGCGAGATGGGCCGAAAATTTTGAGAACTTGCTTAACCGAGATAGAGTTGCAGGAAAAAATATAGAGAAAATGAAAAAGTTTGTGATACCTTGAATGTAAAGGAAGATTTGTTTTGTGAGGAGGAATTAGCAACAGTACTAAAAGGATTAAAGAATAATAAGGCTCCAGGTGCTGATAGGGTAGTAAATGAGTTTCTTAAATATGGTGGCTCTGAGGTTAGAAATAAGTTATTGAAGATTATGAATATGATTTTTGAAAAAGGGGAAGTACCTAACGATTTTAGGAAAACCTTAATTAAGCCACTTTATAAGAAAGGTGATAAAAGTGAGTGTGGTAATTATCGAGGCATTAGTCTGGTCTTTGTAGGTAGCAAATTGCTTAGTAATATGATACTTTTTAGACTGAGAGATGCCGTAGACAAAGTTTTAAGAGAAGAGAAGTGCGGTTTAAGAAAAGGTAGAGGATGTGTTGACCAAATTTTCACTCTTGGGTTAATAATTGAAAAGTGCCTAAGTTTTCAAACACCTTTGGTCCTCAGTTTTATAGATTATGAGCAAGCGTTCGATTCTGTTGATAGAGGATCTTTAGTAAAGGTTTTATCCTTTACGGTATACCAGACAAATACATTAAAGTGATTAGTGCTATGTACGAGAATAACACTGCTGCGGTTAAGGTAGGAAATGAGGTTAGCAGCTGGTTTTGTATTAAATCAGGAGTTAAGCAGCGTTGTGTTCTATCCCCCTTTATATGGATTATTTTGATGGACTTTGTTTTAAGGAGCACAGGAAAGGCAATGGGAGACCACGGAATCCAATGGGGAGGAAAAAGTCTCCTGAACTTGGATTATGCTGATGATTTAAGCATTCTAGATGAAAGTGTGAGCAAAATGAATGAAGTTTTAGAGGTTTTGCGAGTTCAGGGTGCTAGTATTGGTTTGAAAATTAATGTTAGGAAGACTAAGTCACTAAGGCTAGGAATAAGTGAAGATGAAAAGGTGACGTTGGGTAATGAAAAGATTGATCAGGTGGGCAGCTTCACTTACCTTGGTAGCATTATTAGTAAAGATGGTGGGAGCAGTGAAGATGTTAAAAATAGAATAGCCAAGGCTCAGGGTGTTTTTTCACAGTTAAAAAAAGTCTGGAAGAATAGGAAGATAAGTCTGCAAACCAAGATTAGAATCTTAGAAGCTACAGTGATGACAGTGGTCAAATATGGCTCTGAAGCATGGACGCTCCGAAAAGCGGATGAAGATTTGCTAGATGTTTTCCAGAGAAATTGCTTAAGGATTGTTCTGGGTACCCGGCTGACTGACCATATTTCAAACAATAGGCTATACGAAAAATGTGGTTCAATACTGCTTTCTAGGTCTATAAAGAAAGAAAGGTTGAGGTGGTTAGGGCATGTTGTGCGGATGAAGGATGACAGATTGCCGAAGATTGTTCTTTTCGGCCTACCATCTAGGGCTAAACGGAAAGCAGGTCGTCCCCGTTTGGGGTGGGAGGACGTCATAAAGAAAGATTTAAAGGAAATGGGAACTTCGTGGGTGGGTGTAAATAGGGAGGCTTTGAATAGATTGGGGTGGAGGAGGAGTGTGTGTAGCTGTGTTGGTCTCAGGCGGCTTGGTTCTGCGATGAGTTGTTAGTAGTAGTAGTAGTATATATTTGTATGATTTTATCTAAATCAAGAATAAAAGCCACATTATTTTTCAGCGTGCAATATCTCAAAATTAATCGACGAATCGTTCTTATCAATCGTTCAGCTAGTCCAGCTTTTATCGGACTGTGACTATGATATAGCTTTGTATTATATTTCAATAGAACCTTGTGCACACGAGAATTAACAAATTTGCAACCGCGGTCAGTTTGAATTTTCTATAGCAATCTTGTTCAAGAATACTTAGTAAAGCCTGAGCAACTTCAACACCTCTCTTTGATCGCAATGGAATGGCATATACATAGCGACTATATACACTGATTGCCACTAGAATATATTTGTAGGCTTTATTGTGACATCTTTGAATCACATCTAGAGTTAAAAGATCAGTTTGTATTATATGCAGAGGGAAAAAGGCTTTAGTTTGTCGATATTGTTTGCCACGAAGCCTTTGATTCCGATGCAGAGTGTAACTCACTTCATTTTCTAGATACTCTTTTGCATTTTCTAATGTGTTGCCACCTATGTCAGAGGCAACTTTAGAAAGCGTTGCGGGGGAACTTAGACTTAGCACTTCACCAATATTTTCATAGACATGTTTTAAAACTTCATCCATTTTCAACGCAAACACGTAGTGTAATGTCCACTCCCCTTTTGTAAACTGAAGGGCGGTGCTTGAGACGGTGAGTTGATATCAATACGTCTTTGCTTTTATCTAGCCATCATCATTGGTGTTATCAAATCATTGCTCCTGCTACTAAGAGTGCAAGTATTTTTCAAGATTGATTTAAAATCTTCGTCTTTTTCTTTTTTTTTAAATGTTGATGGCGTTGTTAGAGGGCTAGCACCTCTACTATATTTTCTTAATTTTTTTAGAATTTGCTTATTGCCAATAATACTTTGGGAAAGTTTGATGTATTTAGAAAGGTGTATAGGTTATTGTCAAATAATAAAAGTCCTTTAAGATTTGTAACCATATCACAAATTAAATCAAGTAGATTATAACTTTATCCCTGAATTATAATTCGTTTCCCAGTGCTATCGACTTGAACTTGATAATCATCACTTTCCAACATGAGATATGTTAATATTCTTTTACTCTGTTCTCGATAGGTCACTGGCAATAGGTTTACAATTGATGTCACTATTGAATTCAGTTCATTCTCCTTTGATTGTGTTGTTGATGCTGCAGAATTCTTGAGGAGATGTTTTCTGTTTGGGGGGGGGGGATCTGTGATGGTGGCGGGTCTCTCACGATAAGGTCTATGTTTGTCCACATGACGCAGTGCATCTTGAAGTAAAACTAGATTTTAGTCATTGGCAATATTATCATCATTAAACTCTTCAATTGGCATTTTGTCTTTATCTGCTCGCAACTGTCACAATGCATTGTGGGGTATACATCCCTGATGTTAGCTAGCTTATCAAGGCTCTCACCAAATAAGTTTACTATTGTATTTTCATTTACAGGAACTCTAATATTGCTATCACCGTATATGACATCTTGACTATTACAATAGAGTCTACTTGACACTTCTTCAAAATAATGACTTAGTTCCTTGTACGAACCCTTTACTGTTAGTAGATTAATATGTTGTATAATCTTAGATTTTGAAACTGCCTTATGTACGCAATTAATGAAACAGGTCAAGACAGGAAAATATGGTGCTAGTGCCCTTAGAGAACGCAAATAGCCCTGACATCCCTCATTTGGGCTACAGTCCAACGAATGCCCATGCTTTCTTGTGTCCCTGTAATTGATTTCATAATAATCAAAGCCGCCAAGGTAGAAATTAACTATTTTGTCAGTTGAAGCTTTTAATACTATATTATTTTCAAGGATTTCAAAAAGAATTTGACATAATTCAATATCCGTCGGATAGAGCTTGCAGATATCAGGATGACATTGCCATGTATCCTGCTGCCCAATTTTTGTTTTTGAATGTTTACTCAGATTGTTATAGCTTACTTCAGCCATCATAATTTCCTTGTCAGATCTAGTTTCAGAGCATTTTTCAATAGTTGTCTTGTACTTTTCAGGACAGCTTGTTCTACAACACAGTGTGTTTTTAGCCAAATATTAAGTAGAACTAAAAGAACTGTTTAAAACACAGTTAAAAATACTTTTTTCTTGAGGAGGTGTTCCAGGAATTTGTTCTAAATCGTTAGTCTTACAAAGACACATACTAATATCCCTAACAGGTTCGTTTTCACCATAATTGAAAAACATTGCTTTTCCTTCGCTGTTGATAGGTATGCTTGTATATATATATATTTTTATTACTGCTACATAAACTGCAATTGCTCCTTCCAAAATTAATATATGAATTTTCTAAGAATTACGCCTCCGTATATTCACTGTGTTATCGAATATTTTCCATTACATCTATAAACTGTTCCGCAGTTGCCAATCCATACCTTGGAAGCTTTTCATTAAACTGACAATATTTCTTTTGGATATTACTATGAAGTTTTGCCAGAGCATTTCTAGCCGACTTTTCAACAGCATCCACTCTTTCAAAGATAATTTTCTATTCAATTTTCAATTCAATTTTATTCGAATAAAATAATAACACAAACATCAATTACAACAAAGATCCTAGAAGAGAACTTGTTAAGGACCAAAAAAAGAAAAAATTAAATTAACACTGAAAAAAAGATAGAAGAATAAAACATGGGTAAATAAAGCAGATTGGTTAAAAATTGAAAGATTAAATTGTTGCGTTACATTTTTGGACAGCTTGCAGAAACTTTGTGGCTAGTTCAACACTGGAGGGTATTTTGTTCCATTGAATAATAGATTTGTAAATTGGAGATTGCTGGGCAGCACTAGAAACGCATTTAGGAATTATGAAAGCTCTATTGGATGAACGGAGACAGTGGGCTTCCGAATTATTAATATTATAATAGTTTAGTAGTTGAGGAGGAAGATTATTGTGGAAAGAAGAGTAAGCAAGCGATAAGTTTAGTTTTTGTATGATTTGATCAAGTGGAGCTATGCCAAAATCTGAATAAAAATCACGGGTTGGATGCAGACGGGGAAGCCGAAAAACTGCTTTAATGGAACGGCTTTGGGCAAATTTGAGTTTTTAGTGAAAGACTGGTTTGTATTTCCCCAAACTGATCCGCAAAAAGAAAATCTGTAATTTTGAATACTTTTCATGATCCTGGTTAAACATACGTAACATGTTTTTCAATTTACGAAGATCAGCCTGCATTTTTGCCATCTTCTTGTATTTCTGAATGTAATTTTTCCCTTTGTCCTTATGCGATCTTCGGTACAACCTCGCAGGTAATTTGATTTTTTTTCCATTATTCTGGTAGCAATTTTTTCTTATGTTTGTTTCGGTGATCTTTATCGTTATCATACCGTTCCTTGCTTTTTTTTGGTAGTCTCAATTTTTGCATGTCTATAAACTTCATCATTATAATAACGCTGTTTGTCACTATCAATTTTTGCATGTCTATAGTCTTCATCATTGTGATAACACTCTTTGCTGTTTTGTTTTGCTCTCTCAGTTTTTGCATGTCTATAAACTTCATCATTGTGATAACACTACTTGCTGTTTTGTTTTGCTCTCTCAAATTTTACTTCTCGATACGCCTGGTCGGTTGAATACCTTTGATTTTCTCTTTTCAAGATGCTATCTCTGTTTTTTGTGTAGTGCTGTTTTTTTAACTTGCGTGTAGGTTGCTTCGATTTGACCATTATGTAAGAATGAATAAGACCAATGTTTCTTTGTGGCATTTCATATAGTAATCTTGACGTCATGGTGTAATGATTCTATTTCATAACGTCATGGCGTAATGATATTATTTTATGACGTCTTCAGAAATAACAACATAATGTCGTGTTTTTCTATTCATGTCATAGTGGTAAATGGTAAATCATCAATCATGGAGATAATAAAACAATATAAACAACTGGAAAACAAGCTTAGGAAAGACGTAGAAAATAGACCCAATGGCAATAAAGGATTGTGGGTGATATGCCTTCTGCCCATTCTGGGAGCTCAAATTTGGCTGCAGTTCCCTTTGTCACAGTCATATGAAGTTTCTATTTTGGGAATTGAGGCCAGTTTCCTCATGAATATTGCAGTACTTTTTTCTTCCCGTCAGCTGGTAACCTGGAGTGTTGCTTTCATGTCTGTGTTTGCAACTGTCTACTTTCATAGTTTTCCCGTTGGTATATTGATGCTATTCACATGTTTTTGTTTCATCACAGTGCTGAGGAAACCATGAAATATTATTGGAAGAGTTTCACTGTTGGCGAATGCTCTCTCTTGTGTCAAGCTCTGGCTGGATTTATGGCCTCGGTTGGGTATAATTGTTTCATTCATGCTGGCGAGCACACTATTGAAGACACAACAAAAATTTTACAGGTTGGATTAGTTGCGGTGTCTGTATTTGTGATCGGGCTATGGAAAGTTCCAAACCTAAGAGATCCTGGCTTATTTTACCCTTGGTTTTTCTGCACCTCGATAATGGGTTTTATGACCATACTCAGTATTGAGTTGAAACATAACATTTTCTCATGGATTATTCTTTTTCTTACCGCTTCCACTGAAAGAATGCTATTGATTGTATGGTTTGCTATACTTTGCATTGGAGCTGTTTCATTTGTGATATACTCCCAAGAAAGTACGGAGAGATCGATAGTTGAAGTAGTTGAAAAGAAAGAAGCTGAGCCCAAGACTAAGTCTCGAATTTTGCTTACAGTTCTACGAAAGGTTTTCCATGTAATTATCGTTTGCGTAGATGTGCCTGGTCTGCTTTGGGATCCTGAACTTGTATATTTTTCTACAGGAGTCATTCTGGCCTTGTTTATAATCGTTGAGGTAGTTCGACTTTTACAAATACCACCTTTTGGACCATTAATATTTGCCAGCTTTAAGCCTCTTCTTGATGAGAAAGACAGTGGGATGTTGGTTTTAACAAATATCTATTTATTACTCGGATGCTCTGCTCCGATGTGGCTCTATCCCCTCCCCTTCGAGAAACAGGATTATTCGGCAGCTCTTCGCATGGCTGCAGGCGTCCTGACACTTGGTGTTGGAGACACAGCTGCCGGATTGGTTGGAGTGTACTATGGAAGAAATAGATGGCCGGGAACAAAAAAGACAATCGAAGGGACTATAGCTTGCGTGGTTTTACAGCTGATATTTCTTTATATAATACAACAATTTGCCCCGGGTTTCGTGAATGGCTGTGCATGGACGAAAATCGCCACTGCAACTTCAACAGCAGCCTTGACTGAAGCATTTACAACTCAAGTGGATAATTTGGTTCTGCCTCTCGTTTTTCTTATTCAAATATTACTTTAAATCCAAAATGGAATTGTAATTTTAGCGCAATTTCTAACATTTATATCTTCATCAGTTTTTCCTGACATTTTTGCCTATTGAAATTGATGCATATGAGAAAACTTTCAATATATGTGTGCTATGAATAACTAAATTTGGTTGCCATTTTAGCTGAAGGCCATGAGAGAATTTGTTTTTAAATGTGTGAGTAGATATTTGTTGCTCTAAACCTAAAGTATAAATAGAAGAACAGATTAATCGTTAAAAAAAAGCACCAGGTAAAGCTCTTCTAATTAAAATTCAAAGTTTAACAACAACAGAAGCATATTGTTAAGCAATCACTATCTGAACGTTACGATATTATGTTACTATTATCATGTACAATGTCTTTGTTCAAGTGTGTTTCCACCAATGCCACCTATAAAGTTTTTTGTATATCATTAACCAGGCAAAATAAAAAGGAATGACTTTTGAAAAAAAAGAAAAAAAAGAAAAAAAGAGATAGTCTTGATCTAGATCTTGTAGTGTAAAGAACTCTTTTTTGGATAAAAACCTGTTTTACATTGTGAGTAATTTCCCAGTGGACGCTTATTTGAAGACTTTTTATAATCGGCTTGTCTATGGTTTGGTTACTTTGACCGCTGTGATTTCCCATGGGAACAATTATTTTAGCTCAGTGTTGCCAATTGGAAGTTGTCAATAGAAGATTTTACTACGCAAATCTTATAACCAATATTCAACCTTTTCTTAAGGTGCATCGACAGTACCACGTTGTTTTCGGGATGTCGACGGAAATGGAGGACAAATTATTCTTGAATGCTGTGTTGAACTTCGTAAGCCGTAGTATGGAAAGAGGAGAAAAACTGGAGGGAATAATTGATACAGGTGTCGGATTTTTCACACCAGAAGAAATTCTGAAAGCCAAAGAATCGCTCCATAAACTAATGCAGTTGACAACAAGCTGTAAAATTCACGCAACAGATGAAGAGGATTTTATGGAAATTTGCTGATGGATTCACCAAGCTCACGCTATGAAGACCAAATTGCCGACCTTTGTTATTGATTCTCTCTGCTCAGTCCCAACTACTAGTGAAGCTACTGCAGCAACCGTTGCTATTAAGGTGAATGAATTGTCTCGAATTATTCAGAACCATTTTGCTATTAATGCCAAAAAACCCATCGAATGACCAAGCGCTTTAAACCAGGCTGATAAGCCCTCCTATGCAATCGTACTGAAAAATCTGCCCGAGTCACTTCATACCCCGAGTGCTAGGAAGAGATTCATAGATTCGGTATGTGCGGATACTAGTGACATATCTGAATTACGGAGAGTCAAATCGAACTTGAAACTAGTGGTTCAGTGGAAAAACACAGCTGATACCATTGTTGAGTCAATCAAGACCAACCAGCTGCAGATCTCTGCTGCCATAAAGAGCCCTAACTATATTGGTGTAGGGAAACGAGTCCCCTCTGACGTATCGGCCGATGAGATAACTGCACTGATCCCCAGAGCTACGAAGTCTGAACAGCTTGGCAGTTCCCGTACAGTCAACGTATTTTTCAGCTGTCGATTGGATTTGGATAAATTTCTTAAGGACTCTGTGAAAATCTATTACGAAAAACTGCCCACTGAAGAATTCCTTTTCTTACCCCGTCGTTGCTACTAATGCCAAAACCAAGGTCACCTAGCTGCCGAGTGCTCCAATAGCCCTGTTTGCTCCAGATATGGTGCGTCTGACCACATCTCCAAAAAGAACGATGCAGAATAGTGTGCTCGCGCTATGTTTTGCGTTTCCTACAAGAAAGCGGGTCATACCTGCTATAGCGTAAATTGTCCGAAAAACCAGCAAAAGGCAACTCATTAACATGATGAATAACGAAATCTCTAACATTTCACTAATTTCTTGGAATATAAACGGAAATTTTTCCGAGCGGTCTCTTGTGGTTGACCAGTTTGTGAATAAATATAATGTGATATGCCTGCAAGAACATTTCATCACAGAAGCTGGCCTAAACCTACTAAATCTCAGGCCGTCCTATTCAGTGTTCTTTGTGCCTGGAAAACGTTCAAATCCTTGGGCCGTCCGTCTGGCGGTGTTGCCACGTTGGTTAGCAATCGTCTCGCGTGCGAAGTACATGGGAACAGTGACAATTTTCTTGCAACTAGACTAGATAACCTGCTAGTTAGAAATGTTTACCTTCCAACTGATTACCGTGACGACAAATCTGATAGTGCTTTTGCTATAAGTGCTGCCAATCTAGCCCGCTGCCTTAAAAAAAACCGAACGCGAGTCCGTTGAGTGCATAATAGTCGGTGACTTTAACTGTAATTTAAAAGTTGATATTAGTGCCCAAAATAGTAGTTGTTGCATTATAATAAGGATACTTGAGAACTGTTATACTATTCACCGGAAGAACCAAAACTTTTTCGTATATCCACCAATTTGGTTCTACGTCCAATCTAGACCATATTGTTAGCTCTAGTTCTTTGCCAGTACGTGAGGTTCTTGTCCTTTCGAATAGTTTCACTTCAGATCATTTCCCAGTTCAGTATATTATCAGTAGGCCTACCTCGTTTTCTGCTACGAATAATTCGTCGATTTTCACTCAGAGGTGGCATGAGGTTCCGGTTTGGCGTAAAATCGATAAAGAAAAGTTTCAAGATTCTTGTGATCTTGTTCTGTCAAAAATTCGCGTACCGTTTGACCTACTTATAAAATTCTCTCATCGTGATGAAAGAGATGTGCGGCTACGTCTTAATATTTATTACGCTGAACTGACCCATGCTCTTCTGTTTGCCGAATCTCAGAAAGTACCCAAGTCTCGTGCCAGACAAAAACTCAAGAAAAGGGATGGTCTTCTAACCCTTTGTTACAATTAGCATGGGACCGAGCTACCTTCTGGTACGGGATATGGAAGGAATATGGTAGACCACACTCAGGAGTAGTTAAAGAGATTAGAGTTGCATCTAAGCGTAGGTTTGGGAAGGAACTTGCTCATCACCGTTTGCAGTTGAAATCTGAGCTTTCTGAAAAAGTAATTAAAAATCCTAATCTGTTATGGAAAATGTTTGATAAGAAGGAGTCAGCGGGTCCCGAGTCAGATATCCAATGTTTAACATGGATAAACTATTACCTTGATGAGTTTTCAGCCCCAAAACAGGATCTTAACATTTCTGTTCATGAAAAGCTGTCATCCCTCCTCTCATCAATTCCAGATACAGATTTCATAGTTACCCAATCATAGGTTGCGTCCACCATCCGACGGTTGAAAAAGAAGAAGTCGGCTGGCATTGACCGTGTATCCGCCCACCACCGTAGCCATTGCAGCCCAACTTTCATTGGACACCTAACTCTTCTCTTTCAGATGATCTTCACTACTGGACTTGTACCATCGGCATTCAGTACTGGGTCGCTTAGGCCAGTCCCGAAGAAAGGAAAAAGTACTTCGGAATGTGCTTCGTTCAGACCGATCACAGTAGCACCAACGCTTTGCAAAATCTTCGAACTTTTGGTCATTGATGAAACCCAGGAAAAATGCTGGACTCCCCCTTCCCAGTTTGGGTTCCAGAAGGGTCTTGGTTGCGGCCACGCCATTTCTGCTTTGGCTTCAGTCTTGATTGACGCTGACAAATAAAAGGAGTCCATTGTTATAGGTCTACATGACGTCTGCCGTGCCTACGACTCACTTCTCCACGACCAACTCATTCTGGATATGGGAAAGACACGTGTACAGAAGGACATCCTACTACCCATTAAAGACATGTACGACCATCTACAGGCTGAACTCCTACTTCCTGGTCATGGTCGAGCCCTCACTGAATATACACCAGACGTGATGCTGTCCTACCGAGGGAATTCTGTAGTCCCAGTAAAAAAGGCCTAATGTTTCTGTACAGTATTTTCACGCGTCTGAGGTAATTGCCCAAACTGTTTGCTTTGATGTTCTCAATTGAGGATCAGAAGGGTAATTTAGATCAGGGGAACCAGAGCATGGTTGAATATACGATGTTCCTCTGATCCTCCCTTTGATATACATCTCAGCAAATAGTTTTTGGCAACCTTTTATTATTTAGAAATTGAAAAAAACGTATTTTTTACTAATGAGTTTATTTTTTCAAAATTTGTTGTTTGAATAACTGAAAATACCGAGGTTTCATGGGTAATTAACTTTAAAGATTGTTGCACAGAAATTATGAAGTTCCGACTGCGCAATCAAGCTGCGTAAGTTGTAGTCCAATATAGTTCTTTTTAAGCATGAAAATACAAAAGAAAAAAAAAATGAATTAGTATTCAGTATAAGTTGGCCATTAAATAAGTAATCAAATTTAAACTTAAAATGTTTAAAGCAAAGGTTTTTAAATGTAAGGAGCTGTGTATGTAATCTGAAACTATCAGAAATTGTCATATAATAAAAGAATCGGAAAATGAACAGATATTACAATGATTGAAGGAATTTAACATAAAAATATGTTAAATCAAAATGAAACCTAAATAATACTAATTAAGATTAAGAGAAGTCGGCAAAAAAATAGTATAGGCTGCTTCTCCACTCTAACCTGTACTGATTGCTTCAAAAACTACGTAGTAAAGATGTATAAAACTATTTAGCTCTCAAATGACTGTGCTTTTGAATGGAAATAGGGTTAAAAAAAGGAATAATAACCAATTTAATTAGCCTATGCTTTTAAAACAGGAAGTCTAAATAGATTGTTACAAATCCACTTGTAAAGAAATTTTTTTTCTAGTCTCGCCCAGAAAGCTTGATTAGTAATACTTGAAAAAAAAAAATACCGTTTCTCCAATTAAACAGCTTATGTGTTTCAGGAGTCGTTCTTAAAGAACTGGGACCAAAAATTAAATTTTAGCGTAAAGAGCAATGTATTGAGGAGGGGAACCTCTATACGGAATAAGTTCTGCTCGGTTTAAGGTTTAATGTAGCTCTTTACTCTCAGTTGAAAAAACTTGTTGGGGTTTTTTAATTTCTGATCATTTATCAAATGATGCCGAGAAATCCAGATCCCCTCCATGGTAAATGTCCTGCTGCCACAGAAAATTCATCAAATTAAAATCCCCCCGAAAAATTCTTTTGAACAGTTCCATCCTCACTGAAAATCCCGTAAGACAATTTCTTATGGACGACTCCACCTAAAAATTCTCCTTTGCATACTCTTCTTTTAAAAATACCTTAGTTTTTTATCTTTTCCCAAATCATTTCGGATATCATCCTCACTGGAAAGTTTTCTGCTTGAATCCCCCCAACGGTAATGAAAAGTTACTCCTGCAGATAATTCCCCTTCCACCCATTCAAAAACCCTCAAGAAAATTCCAAACCCGCTAAAAATTCCTCGGGAACATTTCTAAATGTTAAATCTAGTCGGCAAAGAGAAGAAAAACAAATAAAAAGAATCTCGTATAAGAATTTTGGTAAATTCTCCCATTGTATATTTAATAAAACGGATATGTCATAGCTTTGTTCAGACGATTTTGGGAGGAAAAGGATTGTTGGAGGGAAGCTACCCACCCTTCAATCAATCAATTGTTCACTCCAATCGATTGGTCACTTAAAAAGGGTACTTTAATTTTAATTTCCGATCAAATGAATTCTCTTTTCATCTTCTAGAATCACTGGTTCGATTCGATCAGTAGAAAAACAGGGGGAGAAAAAAATTCTTCCCCTGGGAGAAAAATAGATGAATGAACACGCATTTCTTTTTCGGGCAAAACATGCAAAGTTCAACATTTTTACATATTGGTACTACAGTAGTGTTCCATTATATGCTGAAACTCATGTTATCATTTTCATTAAGATCACTTTAAAATTGGTTATGTTTCCCTCTGTTTTAGAAATGGAGTGAATCTTTGACGAGTAATATTAAACTTAATGAATTTTATATACTTTGAATCAGCGTCAAAATTCAATTCTTTTGATGTATTTATTGTTATCAAAACTCTATTGTTGTTGTTAAGTTTATTCTGTTTTTAGTTTCCTCACCCCTTCCGCGTTCAGGAGTCTTAATCAATGGAAAAATTGAAAATTGAATTAAGCTAAGTTAAATCCGACATACAAAGAAAAAGAAAAAAACAGACGAATGAACACGTATCTGTGATCTTTTTATCTGGCAAAACACTCAAAGTTCAATATTTTTTGCATATTGGGACTACAGTAGGGTTCTATTATGTGCTGAATCTTATGTTATCATTTTCATTAAGATCACTTCAAAATTTGGGGGTGTTTACCCCTTTTTTAGAAATGGAATGAATTTTTGACGGGTAATATTAAACTTAATGAACTTTATATGTTTTGAATTAGCATCATAATTCGATTCTATTGATGTATCTATTGTTATCAAAACTCTGTTGTTGTTTTTTGAGTTTATTCTTTTTTAGTTTCGTCGCCCCTTCCGCGTTCAGGAGCCTTTTTCAAAAAACAAAATTGAATTAAGCTAAATTAAATCCCACATAAAAAGAAAAAGAAAACAGACTAATAAATACAACTCTCATCGTGGTAACTTCCAAATATCACTGAACCAATCACAGCAAACACCATGAATACTCAACAAAGAATAACATTTAAATTGTCTCTAGTACAATTTGAATTTGGCAATGAAATCTATCAAAAAAGTAAATAATATATGTATTTGAGGCAGATGTAAAATTTTTAAAAGAAAAACGTAATTTAATTTTTGCTAGATTTCACTACCAAATTCAAATTGTACCAAAGACAATCCGTACGTAATTCTGCGTAGTGTATTCCTACTATTTGCAGTGATTGGATGTTGTTAAGATGTGAGTTTTATTTAATTGTTTTTATTTGTAATTTGTATTTAATTTAGCTTAATTCAGTTTTCTTTTCAATTGATAAAGGCTCCCAGATGTCAGTTCATTCATTCTTTCTCAACAAATTAATTTTTTTTTTTTTCAGTGGCATAAAGTGTTGAGTGCAGACATCTTTCAATCCAAGTTTGCCGAGGAAGATGTCATGAATCCTGAAGTTGGGATTGAATATAGGCATAAAATTCTTGAGGCTGGCCGTAGCGTTGATGCCTATGAGATTCTCTGCAATTTCTTAGGTAGACCCACTAATATGAACGCTTTCATAAGGGAAATAGGCATCACAGTTTAACTTATCTAAATTTTTAATTTGAAAGCCATTTTTCGATTTTCCATTTAACAGGAGTTCTGTAATAAATTTGTTTGTATTATTCAGCTTGTTGGTATTGTATTTTTAAGGTAATTTCTAAACGAGAATTTTCAGATGTTTGCGTCGGTTTCCTGACGATAAAAAGGACTTATTTTGAATAGAAAGTACAAACAGATCCTTTGCAAACATATATCGTGCTGATTATCATGCGGAAAACATTGCATTTGTATTTGTAAAGGGTTGGAAATCTAAATTTGAGGCTGAAATTGAGAAAAAAATCTTCTAAAGTTTGCATAGTTTCCAGTGAATTTGGGGGGAAAACATTCATCAGACCTTAGGTAGAACTATTTCTTAGAGATCTCAAAGCTAACTGTTGGGTATCTCTTTGGATACAATTTTGAAAAGTCAAACGTAAAATCTCAATTCCGATGTTTGTCCTTTTCTTTGTTATTAAATTGTTTACTTTAATCGAAGTCTCTGAACTTTAACATACATATACAACATCATAATCAAAACTGTAACAATGAAAGTCCAGCTGTAATTCGAAACTTGATTGCATAGTTGCCAGATACATCATAATTATGGAGATAAAAGTATGACTAGGAACAAAGAGCATCCAAACATAATCATCCCTGAGCCACCATAATTGTAGCATAATTTAAGACAATAAGGAACAAATTTTAGCATCATATCCAAAAATAAACTAAAATCCAAAAACTGTTGTTTTTTTTCAAAATTTTCAAAATATCTTGCTTTTTAGATACGATACTGTGTTACTAAGCAAAGAAAAGACGCGATTGACATGTTTTGTTTCATAAGCATGTGGCAAATATGATTCTTATATTTTAGATTTTGTTGGATTTAATGTTATTAACATCTTGGTAAAAGTTTAGACTATTTATTGTGTATTGTGAAACGATTGTTAGCTGGTGCTTATTTAAATGTGTACTAATTTTTCCTCAATATCACTTCTGGATTATAAAACTAGAGAAACTTGTGGTAGAAACAAATGTACGGAAAACATTGGTCGGCAGAGGGTCTTTTCTAATCACTGCTGGTCAATTAGACATAGATGCTTCAACCATTACTGGTGATGTAACACGGTTAAAGAATTAGTACATAGCTAGTCACCAGCTGGACACAAAACTATGACCAGACCAAGACACCGGGCTTGGAGGAACAAATATAACTTTTGTCACAAGAAAACTATTCTCTAAGATGAACATTTTCAAATAGTTGCTGAGCTCAAAGACTCATTCTTTAGTTTACTGCTGCTGGTGCTGACACGACACTGGATATATACTTGTGTGTCCTAGTAAGGCCTTCGGAAAAATCGGGGGAAATTCTGCACACATTTGTTTAGGATGATCAGAGTACAAGCTATCAATTTTTTATTGATGGTATTTCTTGCAGTTAAAAGAGCTTTTTGTTCCCAAAAATTTGTCTCTGATCCAGAGATGGTGTTTCTATGATAATTGGGGCCAACAATTCTGTCTGTTCAAACCTCAGGGATGTATTGGACTCAAAGGGTCTGGTCCCTTAGAAATGTGTTAACTATTTGGTACATTTGTATGTTGCTGCTGCTACAGCAAACATACAAAAGAAATCTCAAACAATTCTTTACGATGGTTTTTAATTATGTTTCTTCAAGTTTGAAAAAGAACATCGGAATAATTTATCAGAGACGACATTCTTTTAAAATATGAGTTCCGCTAGCACCAATTTTTATCGTAAAGAGTGAGGAATTGAAGAAGAGGAAACTCCCCATCCAATGTACGTAACAATTTCTGTTCGTTCTTGGGTTTGATGTTGCTCTGAAAAAACTTGTTTTTTTAATTTTATTTTTGGTCGTTTATCAAAGACAGGAATGGCTTTGATTATGTCCGAAGTGGATAATTAGAATATCTAAATCAATATTATAAAAAAAACATTCAAATGATTATACAACCCCCCCCCCCCTTGATGCTGCATTGATAGGGTCCTTCGACCACCCCGTTTTCTTCAGATACTGCTTATATTCAATAAATTACATAGGGTAGTACCACATTTAAGTTAGTGTTAAATCGTGAAAAACAGTGAGCAAAACTAATCTCCTAAATATTAAAAATTCTCTCGCACATAAAACATTAAAATCAGCAAGTTAAACGAAGCTTACAAATTACCATAAAATGCACACCAAAATTCAAGCTTTTGTAGCGCACTGCTTAAAGCGGCTGGGTTAGACACCATCTAAAAAAAAAAAAATGGAGAAGTCCCATCGAGGTTCTAAATATTTATATATATATATATATATATATATATATATATATATATATATATATATATATATATATATATATATATATATATATATATATATATTATATATATATATATATATATATATATATATATATATATATACAACAAAGATAAAATGCTTGAAAATAAAATTTATAGTTACAACTTGTTTAAATTTGAAACTACCAAAAGAGTAGTCTTAGAAAAATAGAAAAATAGTTTATCAAGAAAAAAGTTAAAATAATTAAAGTAAAGTATATTGGCACAACTAATTAGCCAAATGTTGCAACACGTCACATTTCAACCATCAACGATTTATTCATCTCCAAAGACAACTATAAGATCATTTTGATACTTTAACAGGTCTGCCTAGGGATGAATCGTCTTAATGAGTTCAAATACGTTGCAGATGGGATCACACGTCGTTTGCTGATTTCTCACATTGAGCGTAAATTAGCCTTTCTTACGCTGTAATCGTAAAAAGCAAACTAAGTTTCAACCGTTACCTTCTAGCATGTATTTACAACAACACAGCCCTACCACATCTGCTTTACATTGCTCCTTTCTGGAAATTCTTTAGAGTTACAGATAAAAAGTACCTACGATCAATCTTCTTCAAATTTGCTCAATATCTTCTACATTTGCCCCCTTGGACAAGAAACCGTAAAATTATTCATTTGTATAAGCTAGCTGACCCTAATATTAGCATTATTAAATCTTTAACCCATTTTCAAAATAAGTTTAATCATCCATGGTCACCAATTTATTCACAATAGTTTTTTTGTATTAGTGTAATGTAGGTAATGATTTTTTTTCTCTCTCTGTATTTTTTTTTGTCATTTTAGTGATTATTCCATATATGTACTTTTTTTGACGGGTAATAAATGAATAATAATAAAAATATTAGTATTATTAAATATCTCTCCCGGTTTAAAAGAAATTTTTATCATCCTTTCGTTAGCATCATTTCGTATTAATGTAATAAGGAGTTTTTTTTTGTCATGTTTTTGAATTTTCAATGAGTCCTTCTTTTTCTTCTTTTTTTCCTTTTTGTTTTCATTAGTGATTACTCAGTCTACTGTACCTTTTGTACCTTTTTTATGCGCAATAATTGAATAATAATAATACCAGAATGTGAAATTGAAGACGGACTTTCTTTAGCTTATTAAATAACCCCATAGCTTTTGGGTAGGTATTTAAGTTATCAAATTTGGTCATTGTTTATGTGTGGTATTTGTAATTGAAAAGTTATTGGAAAGTAGCATATACACTGGTCTAAAGTATAAGTGGCTTTAATCAGGGAGGAGAGGGGAGGGTGTCTTTCATACAAGATCTTTTTTCTGCATCCCATCTTAGGTTAAAATCAATCTTTTTGTGATAATATAATTGAAAAACGACTTATTTTTTTCGCATTTTGTTGACGAAATTAAAACACAACAAATTTCCCCTCCCTGGACTCTGAAGAATACTTTTTCCCCTCCTGCCATCTCTTCCCCCCCCCCCCCCCCAGAGCCGTGTCAAGAAAGCTTGGTCAGGGAGAGGAGGTTAAACAGCTATAGAAAATGCTTCAAAAGAAGTCTAATTCGATTTAAATTGGAGGTTCTAGCTCCATTTTTAAAAGTCAAGAGTAATCAGACGATAGGCAACCCCGCTCCCCATGCCTTTATTTCTAAATAGTGTCGACCAAAATTTTTAGTTAGCCAATAGCTATGGTTACGGGTTTGAACGAACTCCTTACCCCCCCCCCCCCGCCCCCACAGCCCTAGGAGAAACGGCTGTAAGTTATACTAGCAGCAAATTGTTAGCATATAAAGCTTCTATGGAAGGTTTGGTCGTATCTCGTTTGGAGGAAGTTCATTTGAACTGAAATTGAAATTTATTATACCCTTTGTAAAATTTGAAAATGATCAAAAAGTAACAAGACCCCCACCCCTTTTGACTTTTCCTCCCAAATACATCTTATAAAAATTTTGAAATAACCATTTTGTTCAAATAGTCCTCAATTGACATTGCTATAACTTAGGGGGTTCAGAAATCCTCCGTTGCCCCCAGGGAAAGGAATGTAACTTATGTAAGTTGACGACTATTAGAATATAAATTTTTGTGGAAGAAGTGGCCGTCTTAACTTTGGAGGGGGCTCATTTGATCGGAAATTGAAACTTTTAGTTCTTTTTTATAAGAGTCAGAAGTTATCAGTGGGTAATTAGCCCGCGCCCCACTTTCCCAAAAAGCATCCGGTCAATATTTTGAGAAGTCCATTTTGTTCAAAATAGTTCAAAAGCCAAATAAATATGTTCCCTGGTTGCTTATTGTTACTTTGATACTTTGTTTACCTTGATACCTTGTTTATTTAGATGCTTTCTTGACTTTGATGCTTTGGTACTTTGAAACTAGTTTTGATACTTTGAAAAGCTTGAAACTTTTTGCAATCAAAAACGAACAAAAATCTATTTAAAAAACAAACATTGTTTATTCAATTTCTGTTCGTTTTTGGTTTCATTTATTTTTTAATAGTAATTTCTTTTCGTTTCTAGTTTAAATTTCAACATTTATTTGTATCTGGTGATCTTAAGTTTAATATGGCGTTTACTTTTCTTTGAAAAATATCTTTTTCGTAAACTTTTTTTTAATAATCAGTAAAACGTCCACTGAGCCTAAGAAACAAATGCGTAGACTCGGGATCCCCAACATGGGACGCAGGCTCCAATGATGGGGAATGGTAATATTTTTGAGGGTTATAGGAAGGATATCAGACAAATACATTAGCCATCATTGCAATGTGTGAGAAAAATACTGCCGCGGTTAAGGTAGAAAATAAGGTTGGTAGCTGATGACGTATTAAATCAGGAAACAACCAGGGTTGCTGTCTATCCTCATTTATATGGATCATTTTGATGGACTTTGTCTTAATGAGTATAGGAAAGGCAATGGGCAAGCATGGAATCAAACGAAAAGGAAAAAATTTCCTGGACTTCGATTATGCTGATGATTCAAGTATTTTAGATGAAAAAGGTTTTGCGAGGTTAGGGAGCTAGAATAGGTTTGAAAATCAATGATACGAAGAGTAAGTCGCTAAGGCTAGGAATAAGTGAAGATGAAAAAGTGATGGTGGGTAACGAATAGATCGGTCAAGTGGATAGCTTCTCTTACCTTGATAGTATTATTAGCAAAGACGGTGGGTCCTTGATGATGTTAAAAACAGAACAGCCAGGGTT
Organism: Artemia sinica; assembly: GCA_027921565.1. Classification (NCBI taxonomy): domain Eukaryota; kingdom Metazoa; phylum Arthropoda; class Branchiopoda; order Anostraca; family Artemiidae; genus Artemia; species Artemia sinica. Next base: position 19,303,055 of record CM051276.1, on the reverse strand, counting down.
CCAGGTGTTTTCTTCTCAGTTGAAAATTTTCGAAAGAATAGAAAGATAAGTATGTGAAGGTACCCAAGTGACTGATTATGTTTCAAAAAGTTGGCCGTGCAAAAAGTTTGATTCAATCCCGCTGAGAGAAAGGTTGAAATGGCTAGGGCACGTTTTGTGGATGAAATGTGATAGATTGCAAATGATTGTCCTTTTTGGACAACCGTCTAGGGCCAAACGGAAAGTAGGTTGTCTGCGGCTGGGGTGGGTGGATATCGCAAAGAAACATTATTTGGAAATGGAAATTTTTTGGGAGGGGTAAAGAGGGAGGCTATAAACAGATTGGGATAGAGGAGAAAAAAGGAATAAGGGAAATAAATTTACTTCAAACAAGGAACAGAGGAGCTTTGACATAGATATAAACTTGACGAGCACTTTTCCTTTGTCTGGAAAAACAAAATAAACTAATAAAAGCTGCAGCGTTAAAATTTATGCTGAATAATTTTGTAACCATTAGAATAAATATAGGCGGTAAAAATCTGAAAAATGCAATAAAAATAAAAAAATAAACAAAGCACTAGAAATGTAACATCATGATAACAAGTGTGGGAAATTTAAAAAATGATCGAGCATACGATAATGCCAGAAAGTTGTTAAACTTATCACGTTCTTCCACAAAAAAGTAAGGACATATTAGTCGAGCTGGAAACATGAAAACGTCACAGGATAATTTAAGGATCCAGGATAAAGGCTTCAAATTATCAAAAACCCAAAAAGAATTCCACGAAGAAAAACATCGTAAGCAGGAGCCTAACAGGAGGCGCGTGGGGGGACCTTGTGCTGCCATCTATAACCAGTCTAAACTAATAAGATCTCTACCATGACTTCTACCATGCTAGAAAACATGGGAGGAAAGATCACGACCGGTACATGTGCCATCATCACATAAGGAAAAGATGACAGCTGTCAATCACCGGTTGGAATACTGTGATAACGAGGTGACATCATCAGATAAGGAAATTTCAACATTGGAATATTCTTATCAGAGAGTTGAAAATACAGACAGGACAAGATATCCCTTGACAAAATTTCTTCATGAGACAAGATAAATTTGAGAGTAGAAACAAAAATGGTAAAACATCTCAGGGAATGCTAACTCCTATTAAGAGATACATATTATTTTATATTTGGGCGATTCTCGACTGTGTTCCATATAATACACAAGTACCATTTGAACAGTGTTGTAAGATCCCCTAGCCCAATCCCCAAGGATCCACCTTCCTCAAATTTTTGGCCCCCCTCGATTTTTTAAATACTTTTTTTGCGCGCTTGAGACACAGAAGGACCCCCTTCCCCAAGGATCTCAACATCCAAGGTCTCCAACCCCCAAGGGCGCCCTCCCTCGCCCCAACTCTTTTGGCCCTCCTACTTTTTAATACTTTTTTGCATGCATGAGACACAGAAGGGCCACTCCCCAACTTTTTGACCCCCCTCCATTTTTGAATACTTTTGTTTTTGCGCGATTGAGACACAGAAGGTACCTCCTCCCTTAACTTTTTGGCCCCCCTCCATTTTATTAAATACTTTTTTGTGCGCTTGAGACACAGAAGAACCCCCCCCCCAAGGATCTCAATCTCCAATGTTCCCAACACCAACCCCCAAGAGCACCCTCGCTCCCCCAACTCTTTGCCCCTCCCCCACTTTTTTAATACTTTTTTGCGTGCATGAGACACAAAAGGACCACCCACCCAACTTTTAGACCCCCCTCCAGGTTTTAATACTTTTGTTGTTGCGTGATTAAGATACAGAAGGCCCCCCACCTCCCCCCAACTTTTGACCCCCCCAACTATTTAATCCTTTTTTTGTGCAATTGAGACATAGAAGGCCCCCCCCTCCCCCAGATTTTTGACCCCCCATTTTTTTAATACTTTTTTTTGCACGATTGAGACACAGAAGCCCCACCCCCTCCCCCAACTTTTTGGCCCCCCCCATTATTTAATATTTATTTTTTATGTTTGAGATACAGAAGGCCCCTCACTCCCCCCCCCCCCCCACTTTTTGCCCCCAAGTAAAATACCAAATCCTAAGTTTCCTACAACACACACATGAGGTGAGAAGAAACATAGCACAGGAAGCAAGAAACGAAGACTTTCACACAAGTAAAATCATGAACCACCACATTTAAAAATACCAAATCATAAGTTTCCAACAACAAACAGACGAAATGAGAAGAAACCTAGCAAAGAAAGCAAGAAACAACAGACTTTCTCACAAATAAAATCTTGAAGCATCATAAATAAAAATGCCAAATCCTAAGTTTCCAACAACACACACACGACATGAGAAGAAACATAGCACAGGAAGTAAGAAACGAAGACTTTCACACAAGTAAAATCACGAACCACCATATTTAAAAATACCATATCATAAGTTTTAAACAATACACACATGACATGAGAAGAAAACTAGCAATGGAAGCAAGAAACAACAGATTTTCACGCAAGTAAAATCATGAAGCAGCACAAGTAAAAATATCAAATCATGAATTTCCAACAACACACACACGACATGGGAAGAAACATAGCACAGGAAGTAAGAAACGAAGACTTTCACACAAGTAAAATCATTAACCACGATATTTAAAAATACCAAAAGATAAGTTTCCAACAACAAACACATGACATGTGAAGAAAACTAGCAAAGGACGCAAGAAACAACAGACTTTCAGACAAGCAAAATCAAGAACCAGCATAAGTAAAATACCAAATCATTAGTTTCCAACAACACACACACATGATTTGAGAAGTAACATAGCACAGAAAGCAAGAAACAACAGACTTTCACACAAGTAAAATCATGAACCACCACATTTAAAAATACCAAAACATAAGTTTCCAACAACAAACACATGACATGTGAAGAAAACTAGCAAAGGACGCAAGAAACAACAGACTTTCAGACAAGCAAAATCAAGAACCAGCATAAGTAAAATACCAAATCATTAGTTTTTGCCCCCAAGTAAAAATACCAAATCCTAAGTTTCCTACAACACACACATGAGGTGAGAAGAAACATAGCACAGAAAGCAAGAAACAAGACTTGCACACAAGTAAAATCATGAAAATCATAAGTAAAAATACCTAATCATAAGTTTCCAACAACACAAACACGACATGAGAAGAAACATAGCACAGGAAGCAAGAAACAGCAGACTTTCACACAAATAAAATCTTGAACCATCATAAATAAAACTACCAAAAAATGAGTTTCTAACAACACACAGACGACATGAGAAGCACAGCAAAGGAAGCGAGAAACAAAAGACTTTCACACAAGTAAAATCATGAACCAGCACAAGTAAAATACCAAAACATAAGTTTCCAACAACACAAAGACGACATGAAAAGAAACCTAGCAAAGGAAGCAAGAAACAACAGACATTCAAACAAGTAAAATCATGAACCAGCATAAGCAAAAATACCAAATCATAAGTTTCCAACAACACACACACACGACATGAGAAGAAACATAGCACAGGAAGCAAGAAACAGCAGACTTTCACACAAATAAAATCTTGAACCATCATAAATAAAAATATCAAATCCTAAGTTTTCCAAAAACACACACACGACATGAGAAGAAACCTAGCACAGGAAGCATGAAACAACGGACTTTCACACAAGTAAAATCATGAACCAGCATAAGTAACAATACCAAATCATAAGTTTCCAACAACACACTCATGGCATGAGAAGAAACATAGCAAAGGAAGCAAGAAACAACAGACTTTAATACAAGTAAAATCAAGAATCGGCATAAGTAAATATGTCAAATCATAAGTTTCCAACCACACACACACAACATATGAAGAAACCTAGCAAAGGAAGCAATTAACAACAGACTTTCATGCAAGTAAAATCATGAAGAGGCATAAGTAAAAATATCAAATCATAAGTTTCCAACAACACACACATAGCATGAACAGAAACCTAGCAAAGGAAGCTAGAAACAACAGATTTTCATACAAGTAAAATCATTCACTGGCATAAGTAGATATATCAAATCATAAGTTTCCAACAACGCACACAAGAATGAGAAGAAACCTAGCAATGGAAGCAAGAAACAACAGACTTTCACACAAGTAAAATCTGGAACCAGCATAAGAAAAAATATCAAATCATAAGTTCCCAACAACACACATATGGCAAGTGAAGAAACCTAGAAAAGGAAGCAAGAAACAAAAGACTTTCAAACAAGTAAAATCATGAACCAGCATAAGTAAAAATACCAAATCATAAGTCTCCAATAACACACACATGACATGAGAAGAAACCTAGCAATGGAAGCAAGAAACAACAGACTTTCATACAAGTAAAATCAAGAACCAGCATAAGAAAAAATATCCAATCATAAGTTTCCAACAACACACACATGACATGAGAAGAAACCTAGCAAAGGAAGCAAGAAACAACAGACTTCCATACAAGTAAAATCATGAACCAGCATAAGTAAAAATATCAAATCACAAGTTTCCAACAACTCACACATGGCATGTGAAGAAACCTAGCAAGGAAGCAAGAAACAACAGACTTTCATACAAGTAAAATCATGAACCAGCATAAGTAAAAATATCAAATCATAAGTTTCCAACAACACACACATGACATGAGAAGAAACCTAGCAAAGGAAGCAAGAATCAACAGACTTTCATACAAGTAAAATCATGAACCAGCATTAAGTAAAAATATCAAATCATATGTTTCCAACAGCACACATGATATGAGAAGAAACCTAGCAAAGGAAGCAAGAAACAACAGACTTTCATACAAGTATCATGAACCAGCATAAGTAAAAACATCAAATCATAAGTTTCCAACAACACACATATGGCAAGTGAAGAAACCTAGAAAAGGAAGCAAGAAACAACAGACTTTCAAACAAGTAAAATCATGAACCAGTATAAGTAAAAATATCAAATCATAAGTTTCCAACAACACGCACATGGCATGTGAAGACACCTTGCAAAGGAGGCAAGAAACAACAGACTTTTATACAAGTAAAATCATAAACCAGCATAAGTACAAATATCAAATCATATGTTTCCAACAACACACATATGACATGAGAAGAAACCTAGAAAAGGAAGCAAGAAACAACAGACTTTCATACAAGTATCATGAACCAGCATAAGTAAAAATATCAAATCATAAGTTTCCAACAACACACACATGACATGTGAAGAAACCTAGCAAATGAAGCAAGAAACAACAGACTTTCATGCAAGTAAAATCATGAACCAGCAAATCATAAATTTCCATCTACAAACACATGGCATGAGAAGAAATCTAGCAAAGGAAGCAAGATTAAACAGACTTTCATGCAAGTAAAATCATGAACCAGCATTAGTTAAAATATCAAATCATAAGTTTCAAACAACACACGCATGGCTTGAAAAGAAACCAAGCAAAGGAAGCAAGAAACAACAGACTTTCATACAAGTAAAATTTTTAACCAGCATAAGTAAACATACCAAATCATAAGTTTCCAACAACACACACGTGACATGAGAAGAAACCTAGCAAAGGAAGCAAGAAACAACAGACTTTCACAAAAGTAAAATTTTTAACCAGCATAAGTAAACATACCAAATCATAAGTTTCCAACAACACACACACGAAATGAGAAGAAACATAGCTTTGGAAGCAAAAAACAACAGACTTTCAAACAAGTAAAATCTTGAACCAGCATAAGTAAAAATACCAAATCATAAGTTTCCAACAACACACACACGACATGAGAAGAAACCTAGCAAAAGAAGCAAGAAACAACAGATATTCACACAAGTAAAATCATGAGCCAGCATAAGTAAAAATACCAAATCATAAGTTTCCAACCACACGAACACCATATGAGAAGAAACATAGCACAGGAAGCAAGAAACAGCAGACTTTCACACAATTTTCACAGACTTTCACAGACTTTCATACAAGTAAAATCATGAACCAGCATTAAGTACAAATATCAAATCATATGTTTCCAACAACACATGACATGAAAAGAAACCTAGCAAAGGAAGCAAGAAACAACAGACTTTCATACAAGTATCATGAACCAGCATAAGTAAAAATATCAAATCATAAGTTTCCAACTACACACACATGGCATGAGAAGAAATCTAGCAAAGGAAGCAAGATTAAATAGACTTTCATGCAAGTAAAATCATGAACCAGCATAAGTTAAAATATCAAATCATAAGTTTCTAACATTCCACACATGACATGTGAAGAAACCTAGCAAATGAAGCAAGACACTTTAGACTTTCATGCAAGTAAAATCATGAACCAGCATAAGTAAAAATATAAAATCATAAGTTTCCAACAACACACGCATGAAATGAAAAGAAACCAAGCAAAGGAAGCAAGAAACAACCGACTTTCATACAAGTAAAATCATGAACCAGCATAAGTAAAAATACCAAATCATAAGTTTCCAACAACACACACACGACATGAGAAGAAACCTAGCAAAGGAAGCAAGAAACAACAGACTTTCACACAAGTAAAATCATGAACCAGTATAAGTAAAAATACCAAATCATAAGTTTCCAATAACACAAACACACGACATGAGAAGAAACATAGCACAGGAAGCAAGAAACAGCAGACTTTCACACAAATAAAATCTTGAACCATCATAAATAAAAATATCAAATCATAAGTTTTCCAAAAACACAAACACGACATGAGAAGAAACCTAGCACAGGAAGCATGAAACAACAGACTTTCACACAAGTAAATCATGAACCAGCATAAGTAACCATACCAAATCATAAATTTCCAACAACACACGCATGGCATGAGAAGAAACATAGCAAAGGAAGCAAGAAACAACCGACTTTCATACAAGTAAAATCATGACCCATCATAAGTTTCCAACAACACACACATGACATGAGAAGAAACCTAGCAAAGGAAGCAAGAAACAAGACTTTCATACAAGTAAAATCATGAACCAGTATAAGTAAAAATGTCAAATCATAAGTTTCCAACAACACACACATGACATAAGAAGAAACCTAGCAAAGGAAGCAAGCAACAACAGACTTTAATACAAGTAAAATCATGAACCGGCATAAGTAAATATGTCAAATCATAAGTTTCCAACAACACACACATGAAATGTGAAGAAACCTAGCAAAGGAAGCAATTAACAATAGACTTTCATGCAAGTAAAATCATGAACCGGCATAAGTAAAAATATCAAATCAAAAATTTCCAACAACACACACATGATATAAGAAGAAACCTAGCAAAGGAAGCAAGCAACAACAGACTTTAATACAAGTAAAATCATGAACCGCATAATTAAATATGTCAAATCATAAGTTTCCAACAACACACACATAAAATGTGAAGAAACCTAGCAAAGGAAGCAAGCAACAACAGACTTTCATACAAGTAAAATCATGAACCGGCATAAGTAAAAATATCAAATCATAAGTTTCCAACAACACACACATGGCATGAGAAGAAACCTAGCAAAGGAAGCAAGAAACAACAGACTTTCAAACAGGTAAAATCATGAACTGGCATTAGTATATATATCAAATCATAAGTTTCCAACAACACAGCCATGACATGAGAAGAAACCTAGCAAAGAAAGCAAGAAACAACAGACTTTCACACAAGTAAAATCTGGAATCAGCATAAGAAAAAATATCAAATCATAAGTTTCCAACAACACACACATGGCATGTGAAGTAACCTAGAAAGGAAGCAAGAAACAACAGACTTTCAAACAAGCAAAATCGTGAACCAGCATAAGTGAAAATACTAAATCATAAGTTTCCAACAACACACACATGACATGAGAAGAAACCTAGCAAAGGAAGCAAGAAACAACAGACTTTCATACAAGTAAAGTCATAAACCAGCATAAGAAAAAATATCCAATCATAAGTTTCCAACAACACACACATGACATGAGAAGAAACATAGCAAAGGAAGCAAGAAACCACGGACTTTCATACAAGTAAAATCATGAACCAGCATAAGTAAAAATATCAAATCATAAGTTTCCAACAACACACACATGCATGTGAAGAAACCTAGCAAAGGAAGCAAGAAACAACAGACTTTGATACAAGTAAAATCATAAACCAGCATAAGTAAAAATATAAAATCTTAAGTTTCCAACAGCACACGCATGACTTGAAAATAAACCAAGCAAAGAAAGCAAGAAACAACAGACTTTCACACAAGTAAAATCTGAAATCAGCATAAGAAAAAATATCAAATCATAAGTTTCCAACAACACACACGTGACCTGGAAGAAACCTAGTAAATGAAGCATGAAACAATAGACTTTTATGCAAGTAAAATCATGAACCAGCATAAGTAAAAATATAAAATCTTAAGTTTCCAACAACACACGCATGACTTGAAAATAAACCAAGCAAAGAAAGCAAGAAACAACAGACTTTCATACAAGTAAAATTTTGAACAAGCATAAGTAAACATACCAAATCATAAGTTTCCAACAACACACACGTGACATGAGAAGAAACCTAGCAAAGGAAGCAAGAAACAACAGACTTTCACACAAGTAAAATCATAAACCAGCACAAGTAAAAATACCAAATCATAAGTTTCCAACAACACACAAAAGACCTGAAAAGAAACATAGCATTGGAAGCAAGAAACAACAGACTTTCACACAAGTAAAATGATGAACCAGTATAAGTAAAAATACCAAATCATAAGTTTCCAACAACACACACACGACATGAGAAGAAACCTAGCAAAGGAAGCAAGAAACAACAGACATTCACACAAGTAAAATCTAGAACCATCATAAATAAAAATATCAAATCATAAGTTTCCAACAACACACACGTGACCTGGAAGAAACCTAGCAAATGAAGCATGAAACAATAGACTTTTATGCAAGTAAAATCATGAACCAGCATTAAGTAAAAATATCAAATCATATGTTTCCAACAGCACACATGATATGAGAAGAAACCTAGCAAAGGAAGCAAGAAACAACAGACTTTCATACAAGTATCATGAACCAGCATAAGTAAAAACATCAAATCATAAGTTTCCAATAACACACATATGGCAAGTGAAGAAACCTAGAAAAGGAAGCAAGAAACAACAGACTTTCATACAAGTAAAATTTTTAACCAGCATAAGTAAACATACCAAATCATAAGTTTCCAACAACACACACGTGACATGAGAAGAAACCTAGCAAAGGAAGCAAGAAACAACAGACTTTCACAAAAGTAAAATCATAAACCAGCACAAGTAAAAATACCAAATCATAAGTTTCCAACAACACACACACGAAATGAGAAGAAACATAGCTTTGGAAGCAAAAACAACAGACTTTCAAACAAGTAAAATCATGAACCAGCATAAGTAAAAATACCAAATCATAAGTTTCCAACAACACACACACGACATGAGAAGAAACCTAGCAAAAGAAGCAAGAAACAACAGATATTCACACAAGTAAATCATGAACCAGCATAAGTAAAAATACCAAATCATAAGTTTCCAACCACACGAACACCATATGAGAAGAAACATAGCACAGGAAGCAAGAAACAGCAGACTTTCACACAATTTTCACAGACTTTCACAGACTTTCATACAAGTAAAATCATGAACCAGCATTAAGTACAAACATCAAATCATATGTTTCCAACAACACATGACATGAAAAGAAACCTAGCAAAGGAAGCAAGAAACAACAGACTTTCATACAAGTATCATGAACCAGCATAAGTAAAAATATCAAATCATAAGTTTCCAACTACACACACATGGCATGAGAAGAAATCTAGCAAAGGAAGCAAGATTAAATAGACTTTCATGCAAGTAAAATCATGAACCAGCATAAGTTAAAATATCAAATCATAAGTTTCTAACATTACACACATGACATGTGAAGAAACCTAGCAAATGAAGCAAGACACTTTAGACTTTCATGCAAGTAAAATCATGAACCAGCATAAGTAAAAATATAAAATCATAAGTTTCCAACAACACACGCATGAAATGAAAAGAAACCAAGCAAAGGAAGCAAGAAACAACCGACTTTCATACAGGTAAAATCATGAACCAGCATAAGTAAAAATACCAAATCATAAGTTTCCAACAACACACACACGACCTGAGAAGAAACCTAGCAAAGGAAGCAAGAAACAACAGACATTCACACAAGTAAAATCATGAACCAGCATAAGTAAAAATACCAAATCATAAGTTTCCAATAACACAAACACACGACATGAGAAGAAACATAGCACAGGAAGCAAGAAACAGCAGACTTTCACACAAATAAAATCTTGAACCATCATAAATAAAAATATCAAATCATAAGTTTTCCAAAAACACAAACACGACATGAGAAGAAACCTAGCAAAGGAAGCAAGAAACAACAGACTTTCAAACAGGTAAAATCATGAACTGGCATTAGTATATATATCAAATCATAAGTTTCCAACAACACAGCCATGACATGAGAAGAAACCTAGCAAAGAAAGCAAGAAACAACAGACTTTCACACAAGTAAAATCTGGAATCAGCATAAGAAAAAATATCAAATCATAAGTTTCCAACAACACACACATGGCATGTGAAGAAACCTAGAAAGGAAGCAAGAAACAACAGACTTTCAAACAAGCAAAATCGTGAACCAGCATAAGTGAAAATACTAAATCATAAGTTTCCAACAACACACACATGACATGAGAAGAAACCTAGCAAAGGAAGCAAGAAACAACAGACTTTCATACAAGTAAAGTCATAAACCAGCATAAGAAAAAATATCCAATCATAAGTTTCCAACAACACACACATGACATGAGAAGAAACATAGCAAAGGAAGCAAGAAACCACGGACTTTCATACAAGTAAAATCATGAACCAGCATAAGTAAAAATATCAAATCATAAGTTTCCAACAACACACACATGGCATGTGAAGAAACCTAGCAAAGGAAGCAAGAAACAACAGACTTTGATACAAGTAAAATCATAAACCGGCATAAGTAAAAATATCAAATCATAAGTTTCCAACAACACACGCATGACTTGAAAAGAAACCAAGCAAAGAAAGCAGGAAACAACAGACTTTCACACAAGTAAAATCTGAAATCAGCATAAGAAAAAATATCAAATCATAAGTTTCCAACAACACACACGTGACCTGGAAGAAACCTAGTAAATGAAGCATGAAACAATAGACTTTTATGCAAGTAAAATCATGAACCAGCATAAGTAAAAATATAAAATCTTAAGTTTCCAACAGCACACGCATGACTTGAAAATAAACCAAGCAAAGAAAGCAAGAACAACAGACTTTCATACAAGTAAAATTTTGAACAAGCATAAGTAAACATACCAAATCATAAGTTTCCAACAACACACACGTGACATGAGAAGAAACCTAGCAAAGGAAGCAAGAAACAACAGACTTTCACACAAGTAAAATCATAAACCAGCACAAGTAAAAATACCAAATCATAAGTTTCCAACACACACAAAAGACCTGAAAAGAAACATAGCATTGGAAGCAAGAAACAACAGACTTTCACACAAGTAGAATGATGAACCAGTATAAGTAAAAATACCAAATCATAAGCTTACAACAACACACACGCGACATGAGAAGAAACCTAGCAAAGGAAGCAAGAAACAACAGACTTTCACACAAGTAAAATCATAAACCAGCATAAATAAAAATATCAAATCATAAGTTTCCAACAACACACACGTGACCTGGAAGAAACCTAGCAAATGAAGCATGAAACAATAGACTTTTATGCAAGTAAAATCATGAACCAGCATTAAGTAAAAATATCAAATCATATGTTTCCAACAGCACACATGATATGAGAAGAAACCTAGCAAAGGAAGCAAGAAACAACAGACTTTCATACAAGTAAAATCATGAACCAGCATAAGTAAAAACACCAAATCATAAGTTTCCAACAACACACATATGGCAAGTGAAGAAACCTAGAAAAGGAAGCAAGAAACAACAGACTTTCATACAAGTAAAATTTTTAACCAGCATAAGTAAACATACCAAATCATAAGTTTCCAACAACACACACGTGACATGAGAAGAAACCTAGCAAAGGAAGCAAGAAACAACAGACTTTCACACAAGTAAAATCATAAACCAGCACAAGTAAAAATACCAAATCATAAGTTTCCAACAACACACACACGAAATGAGAAGAAACATAGCTTTGGAAGCAAAAAACAACAGACTTTCAAACAAGTAAAATCATGAACCAGCATAAGTAAAAATACCAAATCATAAGTTTCCAACAACACACACACGACATGAGAAGAAACCTAGCAAAAGAAGCAAGAAACAACAGATATTCACACAAGTAAAATCATGAACCAGCATAAGTAAAAATACAAATCATAAGTTTCCAACCACACGAACACCATATGAGAAGAAACATAGCACAGGAAGCAAGAAACAGCAGACTTTCACACAATTTTCACAGACTTTCACAGACTTTCATACAAGTAAAATCATGAACCAGCATTAAGTACAAACATCAAATCATATGTTTCCAACAACACATGACATGAAAAGAAACCTAGCAAAGGAAGCAAGAAACAACAGACTTTCATACAAGTATCATGAACCAGCATAAGTAAAAATATCAAATCATAAGTTTCCAACTACACACACATGGCATGAGAAGAAATCTAGCAAAGGAAGCAAGATTAAATAGACTTTCATGCAAGTAAAATCATGAACCAGCATAAGTTAAAATATCAAATCATAAGTTTCTAACATTACACACATGACATGTGAAGAACCTAGCAAATGAAGCAAGACACTTTAGACTTTCATGCAAGTAAAATCATGAACCAGCATAAGTAAAAATATAACATCATAAGTTTCCAACAACACACGCATGAAATGAAAAGAAACCAAGCAAAGGAAGCAAGAAACAACCGACTTTCATACAGTAAAATCATGAACCAGCATAAGTAAAAATACCAAATCATAAGTTTCCAACAACACACACACGACCTGAGAAGAAACCTAGCAAAGGAAGCAAGAAACAACAGACATTCACACAAGTAAAATCATGAACCAGCATAAGTAAAAATACCAAATCATAAGTTTCCAATAACACAAACACACGACATGAGAAGAAACATAGCACAGGAAGCAAGAAACAGCAGACTTTCACACAAATAAAATCTTGAACCATCATAAATAAAAATATCAAATCATAAGTTTTCCAAAAACACAAACACGACATGAGAAGAAACCTAGCACAGGAAGCATGAAACAACAGACTTTCACACAAGTAAATCATGAACCAGCATAAGTAACCATACCAAATCATAAATTTCCAACAACACACGCATGGCATGAGAAGAAACATAGCAAAGGAAGCAGAAACAACCGACTTTCATACAAGTAAAATCATGACCCATCATAAGTTTCCAACAACACACACATGACATGAGAAGAAACCTAGCAAAGGAAGCAAGAAACAAGACTTTCATACAAGTAAAATCATGAACCAGTATAGTAAAAATGTCAAATCATAAGTTTCCAACAATACACACATGACATAAGAAGAAACCTAGCAAAGGAAGCAAGCAACAACAGACTTTAATACAAGTAAAATCATGAACCGGCATAAGTAAATATGTCAAATCATAAGTTTCCAACAACACACACATGAAATGTGAAGAAACCTAGCAAAGGAAGCAATTAACAACAGACTTTCATGCAAGTAAAATCATGAACCGGCATAAGTGAAAATATCAAATCAAAAATTTCCAACAACACACACATGACATAAGAAGAAACCTAGCAAAGGAAGCAAGCAACAACAGACTTTAATACAAGTAAAATCATGAACCGGCATAATTAAATATGTCAAATCATAAGTTTCCAACAACACACACATAAAATGTGAAGAAACCTAGCAAAGGAAGCAATTAACAACAGACTTTCATGCAAGTAAAATCATGAACCGGAATAAGTAAAAATATCAAATCATAAGTTTCCAACAACACACACATGGCATGAGAAGAAACCTAGCAAAGAAGCAAGAAACAACAGACTTTCATACAGGTAAAATCATGAACTGGCATTAGTATATATATCAAATCATAAGTTTCCAACAACACAGCCATGACATGAGAAGAAACTAGCAAAGAAAGCAAGAAACAACAGACTTTCACACAAGTAAAATCTGGAATCAGCATAAGAAAAAATATCAAATCATAAGTTTCCAACAACACACACATGGCATGTGAAGTAACCTAGAAAGGAAGCAAGAAACAACAGACTTTCAAACAAGCAAAATCGTGAACCAGTATAAGTGAAAATACTAAATCATAAGTTTCCAACAACACACACATGACATGAGAAGAAACCTAGCAAAGGAAGCAAGAAACAACAGACTTTCATACAAGTAAAGTCATAAACCAGCATAAGAAAAAATATCCAATCATAAGTTTCCAACAACACACACATGACATGAGAAGAAACATAGCAAAGGAAGCAAGAAACCACGGACTTTCATACAAGTAAAATCATGAACCAGCATAAGTAAAAATATCAAATCATAAGTTTCCAACAACACACACATGGCATGTGAAGAAACCTAGCAAAGGAAGCAAGAAAACAACAGACTTTGATACAAGTAAAATCATAAACCGGCATAAGTAAAAATATCAAATCATAAGTTTCCAACAACACACGCATGACTTGAAAAGAAACCAAGCAAAGAAAGCAGGAAACAACAGACTTTCACACAAGTAAAATCTGAAATCAGCATAAGAAAAAATATCAAATCATAAGTTTCCAACAACACACACGTGACCTGGAAGAAACCTAGCAAATGAAGCATGAAACAATAGACTTTTATGCAAGTAAAATCATGAACCAGCATAAGTAAAAATATAAAATCTTAAGTTTCCAACAACACACGCATGACTTGAAAATAAACCAAGCAAAGAAAGCAAGAAACAACAGACTTTCATACAAGTAAAATTTTGAACAAGCATGAGTAAACATACCAAATCATAAGTTTCAACAACACACACGTGATATGAGAAGAAACCTAGCAAAGGAAGCAAGAAACAACAGACTTTCACACAAGTAAATCATAAACCAGCACAAGTAAAAATACCAAATCATAAGTTTCCAACAACACACAAAGACCTGAAAGAAACATAGCATTGGAAGCAAGAAACAACAGACTTTCACACAAGTAAATGATGAACCAGTATAAGTAAAAATACCAAATCATAAGTTTCCAACAATACACACACGACATGAGAAGAAACCTAGCAAAGGAAGCAAGAAACAACAGACATTCACACAAGTAAAATCTAGAACCATCATAAATAAAAATATCAAATCATAAGTTTTCCAAAAACACACACACGACATGAGAAGAACCTAGCACAGGAAGCATGAAACAACAGACTTTCACACAAGTAAAATCATGAGCCAGCATAAGTAACAATACAAAATCATAAGTTTCCAACAACACACACATGGCATGAGAAGAAACATAGAAAAGGAAGCAAGAAACAACAAACTTTCATACAAGTAAAATCATGAAACAGCATAAGTAAAAATGTCAAATCATAAGTTTCCAACAACACACACATGACAAGAGAAGAAACCTAGCAAAGGAAGCAAGAAACAAGACTTTCATACAAGTAAAATCATGAACCAGCATAAGTAAAAATGTCAAATCATAAGTTTCCAACAACACACGCATGACTTGAAAATAAAACTAAGCAAAGGAAGCAAGAAACAACAGACTTTCATACAAGTAAAATTTTGAACCAGCATAAGTAAACATACCAAATCATAAGTTTCCAAAAAACACACAGACAACCCGAGAAGAAACCTAGCAAAGGAAGCAAGAAACAGCAGACTTTCACACAAGTAAAATCATGAACCAGCATAAGTAAAATTACCAAATCATAAGTTGAGAAGAAACATAGCACTGAAAGCAAGAAACAACAGACTTTCTCACAAGTAAAATCATGAACCATCACAAGTAACAAAACCACATCACAGATTGATTCGAGCTAGGTGTCGAGGAGGGGACAATAGATGAGGAGGGGACAATAGGAGCGGACATAAGAAGAAACCTAGCAAAGGTAGCAAGAAACAACAGACTTTCACACAAGTAAAATCATAAACCAGCACAAGTAAAAATACCAAATCATAAGTTTCCAACAACACACACACACGACATGAGAAGAAACATAGTATTGGGAGCAAGAAACAACAGACTTTCACACAAGTAAAATCATGAACCAGCATAAGTAAAAATACCAAAGCATAAGTTTTCCAACAACAGACTCTCGACAAGAGAAGAAACCTAGCAAAGGAAGCAAGAAACAACATACATTCACACAAGTAAAATCATGAACCAGCATAAGTAAAATACCAAATCATAAGTTTCCAACAACACAAACACGATATGAGAAGAAACCTAGCAAAGGAAGCAAGAAACAACAGACTTTCACACAAGTGAAACTATGAATCAGCATAGGTAAAATCATGATTTTACACAAGTAAAATCATGAACCATCGCAAGTAAAAATTACCACATCATGGAACAATTCAAGCTAGGTTTCGAGGAGGGGATAATAGATAGAGATGACAGTGCACAATTGAAACATCAATAAAAAATTCCTAAATTCCATAGCTCGAATCTATCCATGATGTGGTATTTTTACTTGTGCTGATTCATGATTCTACTTGTGTGAAGTCTGTTGTTTCTTGCTTCCAGTGCTATGTTTCTTCTCAACTTATGATTTGGTATTTTTACTTATGCTGGTTCATGATTTTACTTGCGTGAAAGGCTGCTGTTTCTTTCTTCCTTTGCTAGGTTTCTTCTCATGTCATGTGTGTGTTGTTGGAAATTTATGATTTGATATTTTTACTTATGCTGGTTCATGATTTTACTTGCATGAAAGTCTGTTGTTTCTTGCTTCCTTTGCTATGTTTCTTCTCATGTCATGTGTGTGTTGTTTGGAAACTTATGATTTGATATTTTACTTATGCTGGTTCATGATTTTACTTGTTTGAAAGTCTGTTGTTTCTTGCTTCCTTTGCTATGTTTCTTCTCATGTCATGTGTGTGTTGTTGGAAATTTATGATTTGATATTTTTTACTTATGCCGGTTCATGATTTTACTTGCATGAAAGTCTGTTGTTAATTGCTTCCTTTGCTAGGTTTCTTCACATTTCATGTGTGTGTTGTTGGAAACTTATGATTTGACATATTTACTTATGCCGATTCATGATTTTATTTGTATTAAAGTCTGTTGTTGCTTGCTTCCTTTGCTAGGTTTCTTCTTATGTCATGTGTGTATTGTTGGAAACTTATGATTTGACATTTTTACTTATACTGGTTCATGATTTTACTTGTATGAAAGTCTTGTTTCTTGCTTCCTTTGCTAGGTTTCTTCTCATGTCATGTGTGTGTTGTTGGAAACTTATGATGGGTTATGATTTTACTTGTATGAAAGTCGGTTGTTTCTTGCTTCCTTTGCTATGTTTCTTCTCATGCCATGCGTGTTTTGTTGGAAATTTATGATTGGTATTGTTACTTATGCTGGTTCATGATTTTACTTGTGTGAAAGTCTGTTGTTTCATGCTTCCTGTGCTAGGTTTCTTCTCGTGTCGTGTGTGTGTTTCTGGAAAACTTATGATTTGATATTTTTATTTATGATGGTTCAAGATTTTATTTTTGTGAAAGTCTGCTGTTTCTTGCTTCCTGTGCTATGTTTTCTTCTCATATCGGTGTGTGTTGTTGAAATTTACGATTTGGTATTTTTACTTATGCTGGTTCATGATTTTACTTGTGTGAATGGCTGTTGTTTCTTGCTTCCTTTGCTAGGTTTCTTCCCATGTCGTCTGTGTGTTTTTGGAAACTCATGTTTTGGTATTTTCACTTGTGCTGGCTCATGATTTTACTTGTTTGAAAGTCTGTTGTTTCTTGCTTCCTTTGCTGTGTTTCTTCTCATGTCGTCTGTGTGTTGTTGGAAACTTATGTTTTGGTATTTTTATTTATGATGGTTCATTATTTGATAGCTTGATATGATTTGATAGCTTATGTGAGATAGCTTGATTATTATTTGATAGCTTTTAAGAACAACGAGGTGAGCTATCATCCTGCAGTACCCAACAATAGAACTAGTCCCAAAAATATTAACAAGAACGAAGAAGGATCAATGTTTAATTTCTACTATCCCCCGTTCAAACCTCCTAGTATATTTATCTGTGTCTTCACAAAGAATTACATAATTTTGAAAAAAATGCAGAAGAAGGGGTTGCAGGCAAAATCCCCCTCCCAACTACGTAAAGTTCCATCTACCCTCCTCCATAGTAACAGATATGCAACTATACAACTCTGTACACAACCTTGTCAAATGAATCAACTTAGATAAATAAAACCTTAAAATAAATATCACCTATATGCCTATGACCTATGTGCCCATGTGCCTATGACCTATGTGCCTGTAACCTATGCGATTATGTGCCTATGACCTATGTACGTATGTGCCTGTGACCTATATGCCTATAATGCATGTGCCTATGTGCCTATGACGTATTTGCATATGTGCCTGTTGCCTATGCTCCTGTGTACCTTTTACCTTTTTACCTATGTGCCTATAACCTTTGTATGACCTATATGCATGAAAGAAAGATTAACTGCGCGACATTAGGCCAATGCCTCTGAAACTGAGAATCTCATCAAAAACGTATTTCATTAGTCTTAAATTAACTTTCTATCTCTGAATTGTGACATTGATTGCTTTTTATCCCTCTTTCGGGCAACGCTGTGCTTTTGGGCGCAAAATAGCAGAGAAAAATAAAATCTAGCTGGCCCGATGAAACGTTGGTAGAAACAGAAGAATTTTTGGCCTAATAGTAGCAAATAGGGTCTTAATTCAGCCTTACTACAGGTACAGGCTATAGACTTATCATTCAAGGATAACACTTCTACAATTTAGCATGGGAAACACATAAATTGTGGTCTGAACAATTATAGATTTGAAGCTGCCATTTCTGAGGGTTTTAGGAGTAGAGATGCTTCGAAAATATGGCATTTTACGACGTAATAAGCAATAGAATTACCTTTGTTAAAGCTAACCCGAATACAAGGTTAGTTTTGTAGTTTCACAAGCAAAGGGAAGGAAAAGATGTATAAATTTGTAATTAGAGCACTTGAGGAAAGGGATAAAGAAAAAGAGAAAAGTAACCTTATAAGTAAGAAAACAAATGTGGAAGCTTAGTAGAAGTCACTTAGTAGAAGCTTAATAGATGTAGAAAAAGAATTGTTACCCAGCTGAGATGGAAGTCTGCATAAAGGAAGAAATTCGGTGAGAGAAACCGACAATCACAGGAAATGGAGACAAAGGGATAGGTCTTAAAAGGGCCTCCTTTCCCTACACAGAGGACCTTCATTTGAATAATGGTGTTAGAAAAAGTTCAAATTCTGAATTAGCTGCGCGAAATGAATCAGAAGAAAGTTCAAATTTGAATTGTAAACCATGGCTGCTTTTGAGCCATGAAGATGTAAAATAAGCCAGTGTTTGAAAACTTTTATGCTTGTTTACATAGAATATAAGCCCACATTAGGACAAACAGAGAAGGCAATGTAACCTTTTAGGATAGCTAATATTGATAATTCTGGTCCGCTCTTACGGTTACTCAATGACGAACCATCCTCAAGTTTAGTATAATTATAATTCAGTACAGTTTAGTCAAACAGACAAAATAGGAAAATTAAGTGGAAAAAAAGCTAAGATAAAACTTACGAAAAAGGATGAAAGTCAATATATCCTTATAGAAATAAAAATTTCCAAAATAACTTCATTAGTCCACAGACAGAAGTTGAAACAAAACGGAGAATTTCACCAACAGATCAAGACAGATGCGAACAGGACAGAGATTAAATTATACTCTGCCTCAAATTCCCGTAGCCGTCCTCACAGTTGGGAACTTAGTGTGAAAAACTCACTTATTTAAGCACAAAATTATAACTATCACATTGCCATGGAAACAAACAATTCAAAATGAACAGAAGGCTTATCATTTTGTTCCAATTAGTCTTTATCAGAAGAGTATTTCCGCTTTAAAGAGATTAGTTCCTTCATGAAATCTGCCAAATATTTTAGAATTTCATAGACGTAATAATATAGTAATCATGTACCTTTCATATAGTAATCATGACGTCTTGGTGTAATGATTTTATTGATGACGTCATGGCGTAATGATATTATTTCATGACGTCTTCAGAAATAACAATATAATGTCGTGTTTTTCTATTCATGTCAGAGCGGTAAATGGTAAATCATCAATCATGGAGATAATAAAACAATATAAACAACTTGAAAACAAGCTTTGGAAAGACGTAGCGAATAGATCCAATGCCAATAAAGGATTGTGGGTGATATGCCTTCTGCCCATTCTGGGAGCTCAAATTTGGCTGCAGTTCCCTTTGTCACAGTCATATGAAGTTTCTATTTTGGGAATTGAGGCCAGTTTCCTCATGAATATTGCAGTACTTTTTTCTTCCCGTCAGTTGGTAACCTGGAGTGTTGCTTTCTTGTCTGTGTTTGCAACTGTCTACTTTCATAGTTTTCCCGTTGGTATATTGATGCTATTCACATGTTTTGTTTCATCACAGTGTTGAGGGAAACCATGAAATATTATTGGAAGAGTTTCACTGTTGGCGAATGCTCTCTCTTGTGTCAAGCTCTGGCTGGATTTATGGCCTCGGTTGGGTATAATTGTTTCATTCATGCTGGCGAACACACTATTGAAGACACTACAAAAATTTTACAGGTTGGATTAGTTGCGGTGTTTGTATTTGTGATCAGGCTATGGAATGTTCCAACTTAAGAGATCCTGGCCTATTTTACCCTTGGTTTTTCTGCACCTCGATAATGGGTTTTATGACCATACTCAGTATTGAGTTGAAACATAACATTTTCTCATGGATTATTCTTTTTCTTACTGCTTCCACTGAAAGAATGCTATTGATTGTATGGTTTGCTATACTTTGCATTGGAGCTGTTTCATTTGTGATATACTCCCAAGAAAGTACGGAGAGATCGATAGTTGAAGTAGTTGAAAAGAAAGAAGCTGAGCCCAAGACTAAGTCTCGAATTTCGCTTACAGTTCTACGAAAGGTTTTCCATGTGATTATCGTTTGCGTAGATGTGCCTGGTCTGCTTTGGGATCCTGAACTTGTATATTTTTCTACAGGAGTCATTCTGGCCTTGTTTATAATCGTTGAGGTAGTTCGACTTTTACAAATACCACCTTTTGGACCATTAATATTTGCCAGCTTTAAACCTCTTCTTGATGAGAAAGACAGTGGGATGTTGGTTTTAACAAATATCTACTTATTACTCGGATGCTCTGCTTCGATGTGGCTCTATCCCCTCCCCTTCGAGAAACAGGATTATTCGGCAGCTCTTCCAATGGATGCAGGCGTCCTGACACTTGGTGTCGGAGACACAGCTGCCGGATTTGTTGGAGTGTACTATGGAAGAAATAGATGGCCGGGAACAAAAAAGAAAATCGAAGGGACTATAGCTTGTGTGGTTTTACAGCTGGTATTTCTTTACATAATACAACAATTTGCCCCGGACTTCGTGAATGGCTATGCATGGACGAAAATCGCCACTGCAGCTTCAACAGCAGCCTTGATTGAAGCATTTACAACTCAAGTGGATAATTTGGTCCTGCCTCTCGTTTTTCTCATTCTAATATTACTTTAAGTCTCAAAATGGAATTGTAATTTTACCGCAATTTCTAACATTTATATCTTCATCAGTTTTTCCTGACATTTTTGCTTATCGAAATTGATGCATATGAGAAAACTTTCCATAAATGTGAGCTATGAATAATTAAATTTGGTTGCCATTTTAGCTGAAGGCCGTGAGAGAATTTGTTTTTAAATGTGTGAGTAGATATTTGTTGCTCTAAACCTAAAGTATGAATAGAAGAACAAAATAATCGTTTTAAAAAAAGCACCAGGTAAAGCTCTTCTAATTAAAATTTTAAGTTTAATAACAACAGAAGCATATTGTTAAGCAGTCACCATCTGAATGTTGCGTTATTATGTTACTATTATCATGTACAATGTCTTTGTTCAAGTGTGTTTCAACCAATGCCACCTATAAGTTTTTTGTATATCATTAACCAGGCGAAATAAAAAGGAATGACTTTTGAAAAAAAAAGAAAAAAAAAGGAAAAAAAAGATAGTCTTGATCTAGATCTTGTAGTGTAAAGAACTCTTTTTTGGATAAAACCCTATTTTACATTGTGAGTAATTTCCCAGTGGACACTTATTTGAAGACTTTTTATAATCGGCTTATCTATGGTTCGGTTATTTTGACCGCTGTGATTTCCCATGGGAACAATTATTTTAGCTCAGTGTTGCCGATTGGAAGTTGCCAATAGAAGATTTTATTACGCAAATCTTATAAGCAATATTCAACCTTTTCTTAAGGTGCGTCGAGAGTACCACGCTGTTTTCGGGATGTCGACGGAAATGGAGGACAAATTATTCTTGAATGCGGTGTTGAACTTCGTAAGCCGTAGTATGGAAAGAGGAGAAAAACTGGAGGGAATAATTGATGCAGGCGTCGGATTTTTCACGCCAGAAGAAATTCTGAAGCCAAAGAATCGCTCCATAAATTAATGCAGTTGACAACAAGCTGTAAAATTCACGCAAAAGATGAAGAGAATTTTATGGAAATTTGCAGATGGATTCACCAAGCTCATGCCAAGAAGACCAAATTGCTGACCTTTGTTATTGATTCTCCTTGCTCAGTCCCAACTACTAGTGAAGCTACTACAGTAACCGTTGCTATTAAGGTGAATGAATTGTCTCAAGTTATTAAGAAACATTTTGCTATTAATGCCAACAAACCCATCGAATGGCCAAGCGCTTCAAACCAGCCTGATAAGCCCTCCTATGCAATCGTACTGAAAAATCTGCCCGAGTCGCTTGATACCCCGAGTGCTAGGAAGAGATTCATAGATTCGGTATGTGTGGATACTAGTGACATATCTGAATTACGGAGAGTCAAATCGGACTGGAAACTAGTGGTTCGCTCGAAAAACACAGCTGAAACCATTGTTGAGTCAATCAAGACCAACCAGCTGCCGATCTCTGCTGCCATAAAGAGCCCTAACTATATTGGTGTGCGGAAACGAGTCCCCTCTGACGTATCGGCGGATGAGCTAACTGCACTGATCCCCAGACCTACGAAGTCTGAACAGCTTGGCAGTTCCCGTAGGTTCAAAGTATTTTTCAGCTGTCGATCGGATTTGGATAAATTTCTTAAGGACTCTGTGAAGATCTATTACGAAAAACTGCCCACTGAAGAATTCCTTTTCTTACCCCGTCGTTGCTACTCATGCCACAACCAAGGTCACCTAGCTGCCGAGTGCTCCAATAGCCCTGTCTGCTCCAGATGTGGTGCGTCTGACCACATCTCCAAAAACAACGATGCAGAATAGTGTGCTCGTGCTATGTTTTGCGTTTCCTACAAGAAAGTGGGTCATACCTGCTATAGCGTAAAGTGTCCGAAAAACCAGCAAAAGGCAACTCATTAACATGATGAATAACGAAATCTCTAACATTTTACTAATTTCTTGGAATATAAATGGAAATTTTTCCGAGCGGTCTCTTTTGGTTGACCAGTTTGTGAATAAATATAATGTGATGTGCCTGCAAGGAAATTTCATCACATAAGCTGGCCTAACCTACTAAATCTCTGGCCGTCCTATTCGGTGTTCTCCTTGCCTGGAAAACGTTCATCTCCGCGGGGCCGTCCGTCTGGCGGTGTGGCCACGTTGGTTAGCAATCGTCTCGCGTGCGAAGTATGTAAGAACAGTGACAATTTTCTTGTAACTAGACTAGATAACCTGCTAGTTATAAATGTTTACCTTCCAACTGATTACCGTGACGACAAATCTGATAGTGCTTTTGCTATAAGTCCTGCCAAAATAGGCCGTTGCCTTAAAAAAGCCGAACGCGAGTCCCTTGAGTGCATAATAGTCGGTGACTTTAACTGTAATTTAAAAGTTGATATTAGTGCGCAAATTAGTCGCTGTTGCATTCTAATATTGATACTTGAGAACCGTTTTACTATTCACCGGAAGAACCAAAACTTTTTCGTATATCCACCAATCTGGTTTTACGTCCAATCTAGACCGTATTGTTAGCTCTAGTTCTTTGCCAGTACGTGCATGGGCGCCCATAAGCTGAATTCCAGGGGGGGGGGCAAACCTCATCTAATTGGCACTTTTAATGCTATATAATAGAAATCTCAGAACAAAAATATAAAAATAAGGCAGAATCATTCAGCCAGGGGGGGGGAGACAGCCCCCCCTGCCCCCCCATATGGGCGCCCATGAGTACGTGAGGTTCTTGTCCTTTCGAATAGTTTCACTTCAGATCATTTCCCAGTTCAGTATATTATCAGTATTCCTACCTCGTTTTCCGCTACGAATAATTCGTCGATTTTCACTCAGAGGTGGCATGAGGTTCCGGTCTGGCGTAAAATTGATAAAGAAAAGTTTCAAGATTCTTGTGATCTGTGAGGGATGGTCTTCTATCCCTTTGTTACAATTAGCATGCTACCGAGCTACCTTCTGGTACGGGATATGGAAAGAATGTGGTAGACCACACTCAGGAGTAGTTAAAGAGATTAGAGTTGCATCTAAGCGTAGGTTTGGGAAGGAACTTGCTCGTCACCGTTTGCAGTTGAAATCTGAGCTTTCTGAAAAAGTAATTAAAAATCCTAATCTGTTATGGAAAATGTTTGATAAGAAGGAGTCAGCGGGTCCCGAGTCAGATATCCCATGTTTAACATGGATAAACTATTACCTTGATGAGTTTTCAGCCCCAAAACAGGATCTTAATATTTCTGTTCATGAAAAGCTTTCATCCCTTCTCTCATCAATTCCAGATACAGATTTCATAGTTACCCAATCATAGGTTGCGTCCACGGTCCGACGGTTGAAAAAGAAGAAGTCGGCTGGCATTGACCGTGTATCCGCCCTCCACCTTAGCAATTGCAGCCCAACTTTCATGGGACACCTAACTCTTCTCTTTCAGATGATCTTCACTACTGGACTCGTACCATCGGCATTCAGTACTGGGTCGCTGAGGCCAGTCCCGAAGAAAGGAAAAAGTATTTCGGAATGTGCTTCGTTCAGACCGATCACAGTAGCACCAACGCTTTGAAAAATCTTCGAACTTTTGGTCATTGATGAAATCCAGGAGAAATACTAGACTCCCCCTTCCCAGTTTGGGTTCCAGAGATGTCTTGGTTGCGGCCACGCCATTTCTGCTTTGGCTTCAGTCTTGATTGACGCTGATGAATCAAAGGAGTCCATTGTTATAGGTCTACATGACGTCTGCCGTGCCTACGACTCACTTCTCCACGACCAACTCATTCTGGATATGGGAAAGAGAGGTTTGCAGAAGGACATCCTACTACCCATTAAAGACATGTATGACCACCTACAGGCTGAACTCCTACTTCCTGGTCATGGTCGAGACCTCACTGAATATACACCAGACGTGATGCTGTCCTACCGAGGGAATCCTGTAGTCCCAGTAAAAAAGGCCTAATGTTTCTGAACAGTATTTTCATGCGTCTGAGGTAATTGCCCAAACTGTTTGCTTTGATGTTCTCAATTGAGGATCAGAAGAGTAATTTAGATCAGGGGAACCAGAGCATGGTTGAATATATGATGTTCTTCTGATCCTCCCTTTGATATACATCTCAGCAATCAGTTTTTGGCAACCTTTTATTATTTAGAAGTTGAAAAAACGTATTTTTCACTAATGAGCTTATTATTTCAAAATTTGTTGTTTGAATAACTGGAAATACCGAGGTTTCATGGGTAATTAACTTTAAAGAATGTTGCACAGAAATTATGAAGTTCTGACTGCGCATTCAAGCTGTGTAAGTTGTAGTCCAATATAGTTCTTTTTAAGTATGAAAATACAAAAGAAAAAAAAATAGAATTAGCATTCAGTATAAGTTGGCCATTAAATAAGTAATCAAATTTAAACTTAAAAATGTTTAAAGCAAAGGTTTTCAAATGTAAGGAGCTGTGTATGTAATCTGAAACTATCAGAAATAGTCATATAATAAAAGAATCGGAAAAGGAACAGATATTACAATGATTGAACGAATTTAACATAAAACTGTGTTAAATCAAAATGAAACCTAAATAATACTAATTAAGATTAAGAGAAGTCGACAAAAAAATAGTATAGGCTGCTTCTTCACTCTAACCTGTACTTATTGCTTCAAAAACTACGTAGTAAAGATATATAAAACTATTTAGCTCTCAAATGATTGTGCTTTTGAATGGAAATGGGGTTAAAAAAAAAGAAATAATAACCAATTTAATTAGCCTATGCTTTTAAAGCAGGAAGTCTAAATAGATTGTTACAAATCCATATGTAAAAAAATTTTTTGTCTAGTCTCGCCCAGAAAGCTTGATTAGTAATACTTTCTTAAGGTATAAAGGAAAAAAATACAGTTTCTCCAATTAAACAGCTTATGTGTTTCAGGAGTAGTTCTTAAAGAACTGGGACCAAAAATTAAATTTTAGCGTAAAGAGCAATGTATTGAGGAGGGGAACCTCTATACGGAATAGGTTCTGCTCGGTTTAAGCTTTAATGTTGCTCTTTACTCTCAGTTGAAAAAACTTGTTTGGGTTTTTTAAAATCTGATCATTTATCAAATGATGCCGGGAAATCCAGATCCCCTCCATGGTAAATGTCCTGCTGCCAAAGAAAATTCATCAAATTAAAATCCCCAAAAAATTCTTTTGAATAGTTCCATCCTCACTGAAAATCCCGTAAGAAAATTTCTTATGGACGATTGCACCTAAAAAATTCTCCTTTGCATACTCTTCTTTTAAAAATACTTTAGTTTTTTATCTTTTCCCAAATCATTTCGGAAATCATCCTCACTGGAAAGTTTTCCCCTTGAATCCCCCCAACGGTAGTGAAAAGTTACTCCTGCAGATAATTCCCCTTCCACCCATTAAAAAACCCTCAAGAAAATTCCAAACCCGCTAAAAATTCCTCGGAACATTTCTAAATGTTAAATCTAGTCGGCAAAGAGAAGAAAAACAAATAAAAAGAATCTCGTATAAGAATTTTGGCAATTTTCCCCTTGTAAATTTCCCCTAGAAAGATCACCCCCCAGAAACCTCATCAAAATTTTCTCACCGTAGAAAATGCCCCAAAACAGAAAATCTCCCCCCCCCCCAATAAAAAGTCTTTGGACTTCCCAATGACAAATACTATATGTAAACATGGATAAATTTCGTAATATACAGCCCTTTCCTTGGGAGCATTGGGGAGTCATGCTATCTCCAAAGCTTTCGCTATTAGAACTTTTAACTATGCTGAATAAAACGGATATGTCATAGCTTTGATCAGACGAGTTTGGGAGGAAAAGGATTGTGGGAGGGAAGCTACCCAACCTCCAATCGATCAATTGTTTCACTCCGATCGATTGGTCACTTAAAAAGGGTACTTTAATTTTAATTTCCAATCAAATGACCTCTCTTTTCATCTTCTAGAATCACTGGTTCGATTCAATCAGTAGAAAAACAGTGGGAGACAAAATTTCTCCCCCTGGGAGAAAAAATAGTTGAATGAACACGCATATGTGATTTTTTTATCGGGCAAAACATGCAAAGTTCAACATTTTTACATATTGGTACTACAGTAGTGTTCTATTATATGCTGAAACTCATGTTATCATTTTCATTAAGATCACTTTAAAATTGGTTATGTTTCCCTCTGTTTTAGAAATGGAGTGAATTTTTGACGGGTAATATTAAACTTTATGAATTTTATATGTTTTGAATCAACGTCAAAATTCAATTCTTTTGATGTATTTATTGTTATCAAAACTCTGTTGTTGTTTTTAAGTTTATTCTTTTTTTTTAGTTTCCTCGCCCCTTCCGCGTTCAGGAGTCTTAATCAATGGAAAAATTGATAATTGAATTA
The DNA here is from genome assembly GCA_027921565.1 of Artemia sinica. Taxonomy (NCBI): domain Eukaryota; kingdom Metazoa; phylum Arthropoda; class Branchiopoda; order Anostraca; family Artemiidae; genus Artemia; species Artemia sinica. The sequence goes on along the minus strand of CM051276.1, from coordinate 19,274,961 downwards.
AGCTAAATTAAATCCAGCATACAAAGAAAAAGAAAAAAAACAGACGAATGAACACGTATCTGTGATCTTTTTATCTGGCAAAACACTCAAAGTTCAATATTTTTTGCATATTGGGACTACAGTAGGGTTCTATTATGTGCTGGATCTCATGTTATCATTTTCATTTAGATCACTTCGAAATTTGGGGCTGTTTCCCCCTTTTTTAGAAATGGAGTGAATCCTGAAGTTGGGATGGAATATAGGCGTAAAATTCTTGAGGCTGGCGGTAGCGTTGATGCCTATGAGAATCTTTACAATTTCTTAGGTAGACCCACTAATACGAACGCTTTCATAAGGGAAATAGGCATCACAGTTTAGCTTATTAAAATTTTTTAATTTGAAAGCCATTTTTCGATTTTCCATTTAACAGGAGTTCTGTAATAAATTTGTTTGTATTATTCAGCTTGTTCGTATTGTATTTTTAAGGTAATTTTTAAACGAAATTTTCAGATGTTTGCGTCGGTTTCCTGACGATAAAAAGGACTTATTTTGAATAGAAAGTACAAAAAGATCCTTTGCAAACATATCTCATGCTGATTATCATGCGGAAAACATTGCATTTGTATTTGTAAAGGGTTGAAAATCGAAATTTGAGGCTGAAACTGAGAAAAAATCTTCTAAAGTTTGCATAGTTTCCAGTGAAGTTGGGGGGAAAACATTCATCAGACCTTAGGTAGAACTATTTCTTAGAGATCTCAGAGCTAACTGCTGGCTATCTCTTTGGATTAAATTTTTGAAAAGTCAAACGTAAAATCTCAATTTCGATGTTTGTCTTTTTCTTTGTTATTAAATTGTTTAATTTAATCGAAGTCTCTGAACTTTAACATACATATACAACATCATAATCAAAACTGTAACAATGAAAGTCCAGCTGCAATTCGAAACTTGATTGCATAGTTGCCAGATACATCATAATTATGGAGATAAAAGTATGACTAGGAACAAAGAGCATCCAAACATAATCATCCCTAAGCCACCATAATTGTAGCATAATTTAAGACAATAAAGAACAAATTTTAGCATCATATCCAAAAATAAACTAAAATCCAAAAACTGTTATTTTTTTTTAAATTTTTCAAAATTTCTTGCTTTTTAGATACGATACTGTGTTACTAAGCAAAGAAAAGACGCGATTGACATGTTTTGTTTCATAGGTATGTGGCAAAGATGATTCTTATTTTTTAGATTTTGTTGGATTTAATGTTATTAACATCTTGGTAAAAGTTTAGATTATTTATTGTGTATTGTGAAACGATTGTTAGCTGGTGCTTATTTAAATGTTGTATATATATATATATATGTTTTAATATAAATGTTAAGCAGCAACACTTTCTACCGGTCTACATTCACAATTCCAACTACAATTTGAAATTCATATTACCAGCGTTGGCACGTTTGCAGAAAGGTTAAGTTTTTAAATGGCGAATGGGTAGACGGTGTTTTTCTTCTAACATCATACCTAAATCATCATTGAAGCTGTTAGTCTTAGAAGTTAAATGGCAAACAATTGAATATAATAATACATAATCGAATAGAATCTAATTCTTGGATTCCTATAGTTTTTACCCCAAATCTTTAAGTCAAATTCAAGTATAAAAAGTGACTTTTTTAAAAGTTTCCTCCCCCTCTAACAGCACTCTCCAGATGATGAAATGTATGATTTATTAACATATAAGGGCATATACTGGTACGAGTTCTACAACTCCACCTTGAGGCTAAGTAATGAAAAATTACCACCCATTGAAGAGTTTTATGATTAACTTTGCCCTCTTCAATGCACCAATGCCGATCATTAATTGGCAAAGAGGTTTTGGGCTAAGGAAGGGTGTAAGAAGGGATAGATTATTGTAAGATTTACCTGCCAAGTGATGGATTGACGTTGTTGGATATTGTCTGTAAAAACATAAAAAATTTCACTAGGATTTTGGGTTGGATACATGGCATTATTTTTACACTCCTCATCTGGCTAAGGACTTAATTCTAAAAATTAGTGGTGCTCAAATAGGTCAGATCACCGACGTTGGTCAACACTTGTTTTTTAGAGAGATCCATCCACTGAGCCTAAGAAACAAATGCGTAGACTCGGGATTCCCAACATGGGACGCAGGCTCCAATGATGGGGAATGGTAATATTTTTGAGGGTTATAGGAAGGATATCAGACAAATACATTAGCGATCATTGCAATGTGTGAGAAAAATACTGCCGCGGTTAAGGTAGAAAATGAGGTTGGTAGCTGATGACGTATTAAATCAGGAAACAACCAGGGTTGCTGTCTATCCTCGTTTATATGGTTCATTTTGATGGACTTTGTCTTAATGAGTATAGGAAAGGCAATGGGCAAGCATGGAATCAAACGAAAAGGAAAAAATTTCCTGGACTTAGATTATGCTGATGATTCAAGTATTTTAGATGAAAAAGGTTTTGCGAGGTTAGGGAGCTAGAATAGGTTTGAAAATCAATGATACGAAGAGTAAGTCGCTAAGGCTAGGAATAAGTGAAAATGAGAAAGTGATGGTGGGTAACGAATAGATCGGTCAAATGGATAGCTTCTCTTACCTTGATAGTAATATTAGCGAAGACGGTGGGTCCTTGATGATGTTAAAAACAGAACAGCCAGGGTTCCAGGTGTTTTCTTCTCAGTTGAAAATTTTCGAAAGAATAGAAAGATAAGTATGTGAAGGTACCCAAGTGACTGATTATGTTTCAAAAAGTTGGCTGTGCAAAAAGTTTGATTCAATCCCGCTGAGAGAAAGGTTGAAATGGCTAGGGCACGTTTTGTGGATGAAATGTGACAGATTGCAAATGATTGTCCTTTCTGGACAACCGTCTAGGGCCAAACGGAAAGTAGGTTGTCTGCGGCTGGGGTGGGTGGATATCGCAAAGTAACATTATTTGGAAATGGAAATTTTTGGGGAGGGGTAAAGAGGGAGGCTATAAACATATTGGGATAGAGGAGAAAAAAGGAATAAGGGAAATAAATTTACTTCAAACAAGGAACAGAGGAGCTTTGACATAGATATAAACTTGACGAGCACTTTTCCTTTGTCTGGAAAAACAAAATAAACTAATCAAAGCTGCAGCGTTAAAATTTATGCTGAATAATTTTGTAACCATTAGAATAAATATAGGCGGTAAAAATCTGAAAAATTCAATAAAAATAAAAAAATAAACAAAGTACTAGAAATGTAACATCATGATAACAAATGTGGGAAGGTTAAAAAAATGATCGAGCATACGATAATGACAGAAAGTTGTTAAACTTATCACGTTCTTCCACAAAAAAGTAAGGACATATTAGTCGAGCTGGAAACATGAAAACGTCACAGGATAATTTAAGGATCCAGGATAAAGGCTTCAAATTATCAAAAACCCAAAAAGAATTCCACGAAGAAAAACATCGTAAGTAGGAGCCTAACAGGAGGCACGTGGGGGACCTTGTGCTGCCATCTATAACCAGTCTAAACTAATAAGATCTCTACCATGACTTCTACCATGCTAGAAAACATGGGGGGCAAGATCACGACCGGTACATGTGCCATCATCACGTAAGGAAAAGATGACAGCTGTCAATCACCGGTTGGAATTCTGTGATAACGAGGTGACATCATCAGATAAGGAAATTTCAACATTGGAATATTCTTATCAGAGAGTTGAAAATACAGACAGGACAACATATCCCTTGACAAAATTTCTTCATGAGACAAGATAAATTTGAGAGTAGAAACAAAAACGGTAAAACATCTCAGGGAATGCTAACTCCTATTAAGAGACACATATTATTTTATATTTGGGCGATTCTCGACTGTGTTCCATAGAATACACAAGTACCATTTGAACAGTGTTGTAAGATCCCCTAGCCCAATCCCCAAGGATCCACCTTCCTCAAATTTTTGGCCCCCCTCGATTTTTTAAATACTTTTTTTGCGCGCTTGAGACACAGAAGGACCTCCTTCCCCAAGGATCTCAACATCCAAGGTCTCCAACCCCCAAGGGCGCCCTCCCTCGCCCCAACTCTTTTGGCCCTCCTACTTTTTTAATACTTTTTTGCATGCATGAGACACAGAAGGGCCACTCCCCAACTTTTTGACCCCCCTCCATTTTTGAATACTTTTGTTTTTGCGCGATTGAGACACAGAAGGTACCTCCTCCCCCAACTTTTTGGCCCCCTCCATTTTATTAAATACTTTTTTGTGCGCTTGAGACACAGAAGAAACCCCCCCCCCCCAAGGATCTCAATCTCCAAGGTTCCCAACACCAACCCCCAAGAGCAACCTCACTCCCCCAACTCTTTGCCCCTCCCCCACTTTTTTAATACTTTTTTGCGTGCATGAGACACAAAAGGACCACCCACCCAACTTTTAGACCCCCCTCCAGGTTTTAATACTTTTGTTGTTGCGTGATTGAGATACAGAAGGCCCCCCACCTCCCCCCAACTTTTGACCCCCCCAATTATTTAATCCTTTTTTGTGCAATTGATACATAGAAGGCCCCCCCCCCTCCTCCAGATTTTTTACCCCCCATTTTTTAATACTTTTTTTTGCACGATTGAGACACAGAAGCCCCACCCCTCCCCCAACTTTTTGGCCCCCCCATTATTTAATATTTATTTTTTATGTTTGAGATACAGAAGGCCCCTCACTCCCCCCCCCACTTTTTGCCCCCAAGTAAAATACCAAATCCTAAGTTTCCAACAACACACACATGAGGTGAGAAGAAACATAGCACAGGAAGCAAGAAACGAAGACTTTCACACAAGTAAAATCATGAACCACCACATTTAAAAATACCAAATCATAAGTTTCCAACAACAAACAGACGAAATGAGAAGAAACCTAGCAAAGAAAGCAAGAAACAACAGACTTTCTCACAAATAAAATCTTGAAGCATCATAAATAAAAATGCCAAATCATAAGTTTCCAACAAAACACACACGACATGAGAAGAAACATAGCAGAGACAGTAAGAAACGAAGACTTTCACACAAGTAAAATCACGAACCACCATATTTAAAAATACCATATCATAAGTTTTAAACAATACACACATGACATGAGAAGAAAACTAGCAATGGAAGCAAGAAACAACAGATTTTCACGCAAGTAAAATCATGAAGCAGCACAAGTAAAAATATCAAATCATAAATTTCCAACAACACACACACGACATGGGAAGAAACATAGCACAGGAAGTAAGAAACGAAGAATTTCACACAAGTAAAATCATTAACCACGATATTTAAAAATACCAAAAGATAAGTTTCCAACAACACACACATGACATGTGAAGAAAACTAGCAAAGGACGCAAGAAACAACAGACTTTCAGACAAGCAAAATCAAGAACCAGCATAAGTAAAATACCAAATCATTAGTTTCCAACAACACGCACACATGATTTGAGAAGAAACATAGCACAGAAAGCAAGAAACAACAGACTTTCACACAAGTAAAATCATTAACCACGATATTTAAAAATACCAAAACATAAGTTTCCAACAACAAACACATGACATGTGAAGAAAACTAGCAAAGGACGCAAGAAACAACAGACTTTCAGACAAGCGAAATCAAGAACCAGCATAAGTAAAATACCAAATCATTAGTTTCCAACAACACACACACATGATTTGAGAAGAAACATAGCACAGAAAGCAAGAAACAACAGACTTTCACACAAGTAAAATCATGAAAATCATAAGTAAAAATACCTAATCATAAGTTTCCAACAACACAAACACGACATGAAAGAAACCTAGCACAGAAAGCAAGAAACAGCAGACTTTCACACAAATAAAATCATGAACCATCATAAATAAAACTACCAAAAAATGAGTTTCTAACAACACACAGACGACATGAGAAGCACAGCAAAGGAAGCGAGAAACAAAAGACTTTCACACAAGTAAAATCATGAACCAGCACAAGTAAAAATACCAAAACATAAGTTTCCAACAACACAAAGACGACATGAAAAGAAACCTAGCAAAGGAAGCAAGAAACAACAGACATTCAAACAAGTAAAATCATGAACCAGCATAAGCAAAAATACCAAATCATAAGTTTCCAACAACACACACACACGACATGAGAAGAAACATAGCACAGGAAGCAAGAAACAGCAGACTTTCACACAAATAAAATCTTGAACCATCATAAATAAAAATATCAAATCCTAAGTTTTCCAAAAACACACACACGACATGAGAAGAAACCTAGCACAGGAAGCATGAAACAACGGACTTTCACACAAGTAAAATCATGAACCAGCATAAGTAACAATACCAAATCATAAGTTTCCAACAACACACTCATGGCATGAGAAGAAACATAGCAAAGGAAGCAAGAAACAACAGACTTTAATACAAGTAAAATCAAGAATCGGCATAAGTAAATATGTCAAATCATAAGTTTCCAACCACACACACATAACATATGAAGAAACCTAGCAAAGGAAGCAATTAACAACAGACTTTCATGCAAGTAAAATCATGAAGAGGCATAAGTAAAAATATCAAATCATAAGTTTCCAACAACACACACATAGCATGAACAGAAACCTAGCAAAGGAAGCTAGAAACAACAGATTTTCATACAAGTAAAATCATTCACTGGCATAAGTAGATATATCAAATCATAAGTTTCCAACAACGCACACAAGAAATGAGAAGAAACCTAGCAATGGAAGCAAGAAACAACAGACTTTCATACAAGTAAAATCAAGAACCAGCATAAGAAAAAATATCAAATCATAAGTTTCCAACAACACACATATGGCAAGTGAAGAAACCTAGAAAAGGAAGCAAGAAACAAAGACTTTCAAACAAGTAAAATCATGAACCAGCATAAGTAAAAATACCAAATCATAAGTCTCCAATAACACACACATGACATGAGAAGAAACCTAGCAATGGAAGCAAGAAACAACAGACTTTCATACAAGTAAAATCAAGAACCAGCATTAGAAAAAATATCAAATCATAAGTTTCCAACAACACACACATGACATGAGAAGATACCTAGCAAAGGAAGCAAGAAACAACAGACTTCCATACAAGTAAAATCATGAACCAGCATAAGTAAAAATATCAAATCATAAGTTTCCAACAACTCACACATGGCATGTGAAGAAACCTAGCAAAGGAAGCAAGAAACAACAGACTTTTATACAAGTAAAATCATGAACCAGCATAAGTAAAAATATCAAATCATAAGTTTCCAACAACACACACATGACATGAGAAGAAACCTAGCAAAGGAAGCAAGAATCAACAGACTTTCATACAAGTAAAATCATGAACCAGCATTAAGTAAAAATATCAAATCATATGTTTCCAAAAACAAACATGACATGAGAAGAAACCTAGCAAAGGAAGCAAGAAACAACAGACTTTCATACAAGTATCATGAACCAGCATAAGTAAAAATATCAAATCATAAGTTTCCAACAACACACATATGGCAAGTGAAGAAACCTAGAAAAGGAAGCAAGAAACAACAGACTTTCAAACAAGTAAAATCATGAACCAGCATAAGTAAAAATATCAAATCATAAGTTTCCAACAACACGCACATGGCATGTGAAGACACCTTGCAAAGGGGGCAAGAAACAACAGACTTTTATGCAAGTAAAATCATAAACCAGCATAAGTACAAATATCAAATCATATGTTTCCAACAACACACATGACATGAGAAGAAACCTAGCAAAGGAAGCAAGAAACAACAGACTTTCATACAAGTATCATGAACCAGCATAAGTAAAAATATCAAATCATAAGTTTCCAACAACACACACATGACATGTGAAGAAACCTAGCAAATGAAGCAAGAAACAACAGACTTTCATGCAAGTAAAATCATGAACCAGCAAATCATAAATTTCCATCTACAAACACATGGCATGAGAAGAAATCTAGCAAAGGAAGCAAGATTAAACAGACTTTCATGCAAGTAAAATCATGAACCAGCATAAGTTAAAATATCAAATCATAAGTTTCAAACAACACACGCATGACTTGAAAAGAAACCAAGCAAAGGAAGCAAGAAACAACAGACTTTCATACAAGTAAAATTTTTAACCAGCATAAGTAAACATACCAAATCATAAGTTTCCAACAACACACACGTGACATGAGAAGAAACCTAGCAAAGGAAGCAAGAAACAACAGACTTTCACACAAGTAAAATCATAAACCAGCACAAGTAAAAATACCAAATCATAAGTTTCCAACAACACACACACGAAATGAGAAGAAACATAGCTTTGGAAGCAAAAAACAACAGACTTTCACACAAGTAAAATCATGAACCAGCATAAGTAAAAATACCAAATCATAAGTTTCCAACAACACACACACGACATGAGAAGAAACCTAGCAAAAGAAGCAAGAAACAACAGATATTCACACAAGTAAAATCATGAACCAGCATAAGTAAAAATACCAAATCATAAGTTTCCAACCACACAAACACCATATGAGAAGAAACATAGCACAGGAAGCAAGAAACAGCAGACTTTCACACAATTTTCACAGACTTTCACAGACTTTCATACAAGTAAAATCATGAACCAGCATTAAGTACAAATATCAAATCATATGTTTCCAACAACACATGACATGAAAAGAAACCTAGCAAAGGAAGCAAGAAACAACAGACTTTCATACAAGTATCATGAACCAGCATAAGTAAAAATATCAAATCATAAGTTTCCAACTACACACACATGGCATGAGAAGAAATCTAGCAAAGGAAGCAAGATTAAATAGACTTTCATGCAAGTAAAATCATGAACCAGCATAAGTTAAAATATCAAATCATAAGTTTCTAACATTACACACATGACATGTGAAGAAACCTAGCAAATGAAGCAAGACACTTTAGACTTTCATGCAAGTAAAATCATGAACCAGCATAAGTAAAAATATAAAATCATAAGTTTCCAACAACACACGCATGACATGAAAAGAAACCAAGCAAAGGAAGCAAGAAACAACAGACTTTCATACAAGTAAAATCATGAACCAGCATAAGTAAAAATACCAAATCATAAGTTTCCAACAACACACACACGACATGAGAAGAAACCTAGCAAAGGAAGCAAGAAACAACAGACTTTCACACAAGTAAAATCATGAACCAGCATAAGTAAAAATACCAAATCATAAGTTTCCAATAACACAAACACACGACATGAGAAGAAACATAGCACAGGAAGCAAGAAACAGCAGACTTTCACACAAATAAAATCTTGAACCATCATAAATAAAAATATCAAATCATAAGTTTTCCAAAAACACACACACGACATGAGAAGAAACCTAGCACAGGAAGCATGAAACAACAGACTTTCACACAAGTAAAATCATGAACCAGCATAAGTAACAATACCAAATCATAAATTTCCAACAACACACGCATGGCATGAGAAGAAACATAGCAAAGGAAGCAAGAAACAACCGACTTTCATACAAGTAAAATCATGACCCATCATAAGTTTCCAACAACACACACATGACATGAGAAGAAACCTAGCAAAGGAAGCAAGAAACAACAGACTTTCATACAAGTAAAATCATGAACCAGCATAAGTAAAAATGTCAAATCATAAGTTTCCAACAATACACACATGACATAAGAAGAAACCTAGCAAAGGAAGCAAGCAACAACAGACTTTAATACAAGTAAAATCATGAACCGGCATAAGTAAATATGTCAAATCATAAGTTTCCAACAACACACACATGAAATGTGAAGAAACCTAGCAAAGGAAGCAATTAACAACAGACTTTCATGCAAGTAAAATCATGAACCGGCATAAGTAAAAATATTATATCATAAATTTCCAACAACACACACATGACATAAGAAGAAACCTAGCAAAGGAAGCAAGCAACAACAGACTTTAATACAAGTAAAATCATGAACCGGCATAATTAAATATGTCAAATCATAAGTTTCCAACAACACACACATAAAATGTGAAGAAACCTAGCAAAGGAAGCAATTAACAACAGACTTTCATGCAAGTAAAATCATGAACCGGAATAAGTAAAAATATCAAATCATAAGTTTCCAACAACACACACATGGCATGAGAAGAAACCTAGCAAAGGAAGCAAGAAACAACAGACTTTCATACAGGTAAAATCATGAACCGGCATTAGTATATATATCAAATCATAAGTTTCCAACAACACAGCCATGACATGAGAAGAAACCTAGCAAAGAAAGCAAGAAACAACAGACTTTCACACAAGTAAAATCTGGAATCAGCATAAGAAAAAATATCAAATCATAAGTTTCCAACAACACACACATGGCATGTGAAGTAACCTAGAAAGGAAGCAAGAAACAACAGACTTTCAAACAAGTAAAATCATGAACCAGCATAAGTAAAAATACTAAATCATAAGTTTCCAACAACACACACATGACATGAGAAGAAACCTAGCAAAGGAAGCAAGAAACAACAGACTTTCATACAAGTAAAGTCATAAACCAGCATAAGAAAAAATATCCAATCATAAGTTTCCAACAACACACACATGACATGAGAAGAAACATAGCAAAGGAAGCAAGAAACCACGGACTTTCATACAAGTAAAATCATGAACCAGCATAAGTAAAAATATCAAATCATAAGTTTCCAACAACACACACATGGCATGTGAAGAAACCTAGCAAAGGAAGCAAGAAACAACAGACTTTCATACAAGTAAAATCATGAACCGGCATAAGTAAAAATATCAAATCATAAGTTTCCAACAACACACGCATGACTTGAAAAGAAACCAAGCAAAGAAAGCAAGAAACAACAGACTTTCACACAAGTAAAATCTGAAATCAGCATAAGAAAAAATATCAAATCATAAGTTTCCAACAACACACACGTGACCTGGAAGAAACCTAGCAAATGAAGCAAGAAACAATAGACTTTTATGCAAGTAAAATCATGAACCAGCATAAGTAAAAATATAAAATCTTAAGTTTCCAACAACACACGCATGACTTGAAAATAAACCAAGCAAAGAAAGCAAGAAACAACAGACTTTCATACAAGTAAAATTTTGAACAAGCATAAGTAAACATACCAAATCATAAGTTTCCAACAACACACACATGACTTGAGAAGAAACCTAGCAAAGGAAGCAAGAAACAACAGACTTTCACACAAGTAAAATCATAAACCAGCACAAGTAAAAATACCAAATCATAAGTTTCCAACAACACACACAAGACCTGAAAAGAAACATAGCATTGGAAGCAAGAAACAACAGACTTTCACACAAGTAAAATGATGAACCAGTATAAGTAAAAATACCAAATCATAAGTTTCCAACAACACACACACGACATGAGAAGAAACCTAGCAAAGGAAGCAAGAAACAACAGACATTCACACAAGTAAAATCTAGAACCATCATAAATAAAAATATCAAATCATAAGTTTCCAACAACACACACACGACCTGGAAGAAACCTAGCAAAGGAAGCATGAAACAACAGACTTTCATGCAAGTAAAATCATGAACCAGCATTAAGTAAAAATATCAAATCATAAGTTTCCAACAACACACACATGACATGAGAAGAAACCTAGCAAAGGAAGCAAGAAACAACAGACTTTCATACAAGTAAAATCATGAACCAGCATAAGTAAAAATATCAAATCATAAGTTTCCAACAACACACACATGGCAAGTGAAGAAACCTAGAAAAGGAAGCAAGAAACAACAGACTTTCATACAAGTAAAATCATTGAACCAGCATAAGTAAACATACCAAATCATAAGTTTCCAACAACACACACACGACATGAGAAGAAACCTAGCAAAGGAAGCAAGAAACAACAGACTTTCACACAAGTAAAATCATGAACCAGCATAAGTAAAAATACCAAATCATAAGTTTCCAACAACACACACATGACATGAGAAGAAACCTAGCAATGGAAGCAAGAAACAACAGACTTTCAACAAGTAAAATCATGAACCAGCATAAGTAAAAATACCAAATCATAAGTTTCCAACAACACACACATGACATGAGAAGAAACCTAGCAAAGAAGCAAGAAACAACAGACTTTCACACAAGTAAAATCATGAACCAGCATAAGTAAAAATACCAAATCATAAGTTTCCAACAACACACACACGACATGAGAAGAAACATAGCAAAGGAAGCAAGAAACAACACAGACTTTCATACAAGTAAAATCATGAACCAGCATAAGTAAAAATATCAAATCATAAGTTTCCAACAACACACCATGACATGAGAAGAAACCTAGCAAAGGAAGCAAGAAACAACAGACTTTCATACAAGTAAAATCATGAACCAGCATAAGTAAAAATATCAAATCATAAGTTTCCAACAACACACACATGACATGAGAAGAAACCTAGCAAAGGAAGCAAGAAACAACAGACTTTCATACAAGTAAAATCATGAACCAGCATAAGTAAAAATATCAAATCATAAGTTTCCAACAACACACACATGACATGAGAAGAAACCTAGCAAATGAAGCAAGAAACAACAGACTTTCATACAAGTAAAATCATGAACCAGCATAAGTAAAAATACCAAATCATAAGTTTCCAACAACACACACATGACATGAGAAGAAACCATAGCAAAGGAAGCAAGAAACAACAGACTTTCATACAAGTAAAATCATGAACCAGCATAAGTAAAAATACCAAATCATAAGTTTCCAACAACACACACACGACCTGAGAAGAAACCTAGCAAAGGAAGCAAGAAACAACAGACTTTCACACAAGTAAAATCATGAACCAGCATAAGTAAAAATACCAAATCATAAGTTTCCAACAACACACACACGACATGAGAAGAAACATAGCACAGGAAGCAAGAAACAGCAGACTTTCACACAATTAAATCTTGAACCATCATAAATAAAAATATCAAATCATAAGTTTCCAAAAATACACACACGACATGAGAAGAAACCTAGCAAAGGAAGCAAGAAACAACAGACTTTCACACAAGTAAAATCATGAACCAGCATAAGTAAATATATCAAATCATAAGTTTCCAACAACACACATGACATGAGAAGAAACCTAGCAAAGAAAGCAAGAAACAACAGACTTTCACACAAGTAAAATCTGGAACCAGCATAAGTAAAAATATCAAATCATAAGTTTCCAACAACACACACATGGCAGTGAAGAACCTAGAAAGGAAGCAAGAAACAACAGACTTTCACACAAGTAAAATCATGAACCAGCATAAGTAAAATACAAATCATAAGTTTCCAACAACACACACATGACATGAGAAGAAACCTAGCAAAGGAAGCAAGAAACAACAGACTTTCATACAAGTAAAATCATGAACCAGCATAAGTAAAAATATCCAATCATAAGTTTCCAACAACACACACATGACATGAGAAGAAACCTAGCAAAGGAAGCAAGAAACAACAGACTTTCATACAAGTAAAATCATGAACCAGCATAAGTAAAAATATCAAATCATAAGTTTCCAACAACACACACATGGCATGTGAAGAAACCTAGCAAAGGAAGCAAGAAACAACAGACTTTCATACAAGTAAAATCATAACCAGCATAAGTAAAAATATCAAATCATAAGTTTCCAACAACACACGCATGACTTGAGAAGAAACCAAGCAAAGAAGCAGAAACAACAGACTTTCACACAAGTAAAATCATGAAACCAGCATAAGTAAAAAATATCAAATCATAAGTTTCCAACAACACACACGTGACCTGGAAGAAACCTAGCAAATGAAGCATGAAACAACAGACTTTTATGCAAGTAAAATCATGAACCAGCATAAGTAAAAATATAAATCTTAAGTTTCCAACAGCACACGCATGACTTGAAAATAAACCAAGCAAAGAAAGCAAGAAACAACAGACTTTCATACAAGTAAAATCTTGAACAAGCATAAGTAAACATACCAAATCATAAGTTTCCAACAACACACACGTGACATGAGAAGAAACCTAGCAAAGGAAGCAAGAAACAACAGACTTTCACACAAGTAAAATCATAAACCAGCACAAGTAAAAATACCAAATCATAAGTTTCCAACAACACACAAAAGACCTGAAAAGAAACATAGCATTGGAAGCAAGAAACAACAGACTTTCACACAAGTAAATCATGAACCAGTATAAGTAAAAATACCAAATCATAAGTTTCCAACAACACACACACGACATGAGAAGAAACCTAGCAAAGGAAGCAAGAAACAACAGACTTCACACAAGTAAAATCTAGAACCATCATAAATAAAATATCAAATCATAAGTTTCCAACAACACACACGTGACCTGGAAGAAACCTAGCAAATGAAGCATGAAACAATAGACTTTTATGCAAGTAAAATCATGAACCAGCATAAGTAAAAATATCAATCATATGTTTCCAACAGCACACATGATATGAGAAGAAACCTAGCAAAGGAAGCAAGAAACAACAGACTTTCATACAAGTATCATGAACCAGCATAAGTTAAAAACATCAAATCATAAGTTTCCAACAACACACATATGGCAAGTGAAGAAACCTAGAAAAGGAAGCAAGAAACAACAGACTTTCATACAAGTAAAATTTTTAACCAGCATAAGTAAACATACCAAATCATAAGTTTCCAACAACACACACGTGACATGAGAAGAAACCTAGCAAAGGAAGCAAGAAACAACAGACTTTCACAAAAGTAAAATCATAAACCAGCACAAGTAAAAATACCAAATCATAAGTTTTCCAACAACACACACACGAAATGAGAAGAAACATAGCTTTGGAAGCAAAAAACAACAGACTTTCAAACAAGTAAAATCATGAACCAGCATAAGTAAAAATACCAAATCATAAGTTTCCAACAACACACACACGACATGAGAAGAAACCTAGCAAAAGAAGCAAGAAACAACAGATATTCACACAAGTAAAATCATGAACCAGCATAAGTAAAAATACCAAATCATAAGTTTCCAACCACACGAACACCATATGAGAAGAAACATAGCACAGGAAGCAAGAAACAGCAGACTTTCACACAATTTTCACAGACTTTCACAGACTTTCATACAAGTAAAATCATGAACCAGCATTAAGTACAAACATCAAATCATATGTTTCCAACAACACATGACATGAAAAGAAACCTAGCAAAGGAAGCAAGAAACAACAGACTTTCATACAAGTATCATGAACCAGCATAAGTAAAAATATCAAATCATAAGTTTCCAACTACACACACATGGCATGAGAAGAAATCTAGCAAAGGAAGCAAGATTAAATAGACTTTCATGCAAGTAAAATCATGAACCAGCATAAGTTAAAATATCAAATCATAAGTTTCTAACATTACACACATGACATGTGAAGAAACCTAGCAAATGAAGCAAGACACTTTAGACTTTCATGCAAGTAAAATCATGAACCAGCATAAGTAAAAATATAAAATCATAAGTTTCCAACAACACACGCATGAAATGAAAAGAAACCAAGCAAAGGAAGCAAGAAACAACAGACTTTCATACAAGTATCATGAACCAGCATAAGTAAAAATACCAAATCATAAGTTTCCAACAACACACACACGACCTGAGAAGAAACCTAGCAAAGGAAGCAAGAAACAACAGACATTCACACAAGTAAAATCATGAACCAGCATAAGTAAAAATACCAAATCATAAGTTTCCAATAACACAAACACACGACATGAGAAGAAACATAGCACAGGAAGCAAGAAACAGCAGACTTTCACACAAATAAAATCTTGAACCATCATAAATAAAAATATCAAATCATAAGTTTTCCAAAAACACAAACACGACATGAGAAGAAACCTAGCACAGGAAGCATGAAACAACAGACTTTCACACAAGTAAAATCATGAACCAGCATAAGTAACCATACCAAATCATAAATTTCCAACAACACACGCATGGCATGAGAAGAAACATAGCAAAGGAAGCAAGAAACAACCGACTTTCATACAAGTAAAATCATGACCCATCATAAGTTTCCAACAACACACACATGACATGAGAAGAAACCTAGCAAAGGAAGCAAGAAACAAGACTTTCATACAAGTAAAATCATGAACCAGTATAAGTAAAAATGTCAAATCATAAGTTTCCAACAATACACACATGACATAAGAAGAAACCTAGCAAAGGAAGCAAGCAACAACAGACTTTAATACAAGTAAAATCATGAACCGGCATAAGTAAATATGTCAAATCATAAGTTTCCAACAACACACACATGAAATGTGAAGAAACCTAGCAAAGGAAGCAATTAACAACAGACTTTCATGCAAGTAAAATCATGAACCGGCATAAGTGAAAATATCAAATCAAAAATTTCCAACAACACACACATGACATAAGAAGAAACCTAGCAAAGGAAGCAAGCAACAACAGACTTTAATACAAGTAAAATCATGAACCGGCATAAGTAAATATGTCAAATCATAAGTTTCCAACAACACACACATGAAATGTGAAGAAACCTAGCAAAGGAAGCAATTAACAACAGACTTTCATGCAAGTAAAATCATGAACCGGAATAAGTAAAAATATCAAATCATAAGTTTCCAACAACACACACATGACATGAGAAGAAACCTAGCAAAGGAAGCAAGAAACAACAGACTTTCATACAGGTAAAATCATGAACTGGCATTAGTATATATATCAAATCATAAGTTTCCAACAACACAGCCATGACATGAGAAGAAACCTAGCAAAGAAAGCAAGAAACAACAGACTTTCACACAAGTAAATCTGGAATCAGCATAAGAAAAAATATCAAATCATAAGTTTCCAACAACACACACATGGCATGTGAAGTAACCTAGAAAGGAAGCAAGAAACAACAGACTTTCAAACAAGCAAAATCGTGAACCAGTATAAGTGAAAATACTAAATCATAAGTTTCCAACAACACACACATGACATGAGAAGAAACCTAGCAAAGGAAGCAAGAAACAACAGACTTTCATACAAGTAAAGTCATAAACCAGCATAAGAAAAAATATCCAATCATAAGTTTCCAACAACACACACATGACATGAGAAGAAACATAGCAAAGGAAGCAAGAAACCACGGACTTTCATACAAGTAAAATCATGAACCAGCATAAGTAAAAATACTAAATCATAAGTTTCCAACAACACACACATGGCATGTGAAGAAACCTAGCAAAGGAAGCAAGAAACAACAGACTTTGATACAAGTAAAATCATAAACCGGCATAAGTAAAAATATCAAATCATAAGTTTCCAACAACACACGCATGACTTGAAAAGAAACCAAGCAAAGAAAGCAGAAACAACAGACTTTCACACAAGTAAAATCTGAAATCAGCATAAGAAAAAATATCAAATCATAAGTTTCCAACAACACACACGTGACCTGGAAGAAACCTAGCAAATGAAGCATGAAACAATAGACTTTTATGCAAGTAAAATCATGAACCAGCATTAAGTAAAAATATAAAATCTTAAGTTTCCAACAGCACACGCATGACTTGAAAATAAACCAAGCAAAGAAAGCAAGAAACAACAGACTTTCATACAAGTAAAATTTTGAACAAGCATGAGTAAACATACCAAATCATAAGTTTCCAACAACACACACGTGATATGAGAAGAAACCTAGCAAAGGAAGCAAGAAACAACAGACTTTCACACAAGTAAAATCATAAACCAGCACAAGTAAAAATACCAAATCATAAGTTTCCAACAACACACACAAGACCTGAAAAGAAACATAGCATTGGAAGCAAGAAACAACAGACTTTCACACAAGTAAAATGATGAACCAGTATAAGTAAAAATACCAAATCATAAGTTTCCAACAATACACACACGACATGAGAAGAAACCTAGCAAAGGAAGCAAGAAACAACAGACATTCACACAAGTAAAATCTAGAACCATCATAAATAAAAATATCAAATCATAAGTTTTCCAAAAACACACACACGACATGAGAAGAAACCTAGCACAGGAAGCATGAAACAACAGACTTTCACACAAGTAAAATCATGAGCCAGCATAAGTAAAAATACCAAATCATAAGTTTCCAACAACACACACATGGCATGAGAAGAAACATAGAAAAGGAAGCAAGAAAGAACAAACTTTCATACAAGTAAAATCATGAAACAGCATAAGTAAAAATGTCAAATCATAAGTTTCCAACAACACACACATGACAAGAGAAGAAACCTAGCAAAGGAAGCAAGAAACAAGACTTTCATACAAGTAAAATCATGAACCAGCATAAGTAAAAATGTCAAATCATAAGTTTCCAACAACACACGCATGACTTGAAAAGAAACCTAGCAAAGGAAGCAAGAAACAACAGACTTTCATACAAGTAAAATTTTGAACAAGCATAAGT